>VZTJ01000388.1:1389562-1421779 GCA_013397795.1 Orthonyx spaldingii
GCGGAGCGCGGCGCGGGAGGCGCGGGCACTGCGCATGTCCCCGCGCCCGCCGGGAGCCGCCGCCGGAGCCGCGATGGATGCGGAGCGATGGATGCGGCCCCGGCGCGCCCTGCGGAGGCTGCGGGGGCACGGCTGGCGCCGCAGCAGCGCCTTGCTCCGCTGCCCATCTTGCGGCACTGCCGCGGCCCCGGGGGCGTCTCGGCTGCCCCCGAGCAGCGGGGAGCAGCTGGGGCCGGGCCGGCGCTGCGGCGGCGGATGCTGGGGCCGCCGCCCCGATTACTTCACAGGGGGCTGCGTGGCTGAAGGATGCTCCGGTGGCCGGCCTGGAAAGGAGGAGAAAAGGAGGAATCGAAGCATTGTGGTTTTGTTGGGGTTTTTTTTCTTCCCCTCGTTAAGTGAGCATGACTCATGAAGACAGGTATTTTGGCAAAAGGGACCTCGGCATGGTTACTGCTCGCTTTTTGATGTTGTAGCAAGGTCTTTAAGCAAAAGAAATAATCGTATTTTTACATGATGTAGGGAAGCGCAAGGACTGCAAGTGAAAAGCACTGTAACAGCAAAGGCAGGAAAGGCTGCGAAAGCAAAATACCTAACTGAGATCTCAGGGGATTTTTTTAGGGAAATTGCACAACTACTACAAGTTTCCACCCATATGTAAGGACTGACTTAACACCCAGTGAGTTCTTATTTCCTGAGAATAAGTTCAAACCCCATATGCCATTCTGCAGTAGCACTGCTGTCAGATGCGTGGCTGGCTCAAGGTTTGAGCCTGGATCTGCATTTGGTGTTTTCCAAGCAAGGATTTGCCTATGCAGGAAAGTGCTGGTTTGTTGCTTGCTTGGTTGGTTGCTTGTTTGTTTGTGTTTTGTAATCCAATTACAGCAATACCACCAGCATTTTCATTGTCACCTAATCTTTGGCAAGATTGTAGCTCAGTTTAATATCTCCATGCATATCCATCCAGTGAATCCTCAGAGCTGATCCTTTCTTCATACCGCCTTTCATTATTGCCAGCTGTTGGGTTCCTCTGTTGTTACCTTTTTTTTTTAATTATCATTTTATTTTTATTTTGAACCTTCCTCGAGCTCTTTATCCAACAACTTCTGTCTGCACTGGGTGACATATTCCATGTTCAGCAGAGGCCAGCCCGTCTCAGTTTGTCCGCATGGCCCCTGCAACAAAATGCATATTATTCTATCATATGACCTGCCAGTGCTTGTAATATCCAGCTGATGGTTGCTGTTTTACCAGTCTGGTGTTGTTTTTCTTCTCTGTTCCTAACATGCCACTATGCTGGTGCGCTGTAGCTGACCTAATGATGTTTTTCTTAGACTTCCTTCTCTGGTTCCATTTACTTGCAGTTCTTGCACAAAGTTCCCATCAAATCATTCCGTTAGAAACAAGAAGACTTTGTGAAACCCTTAACATCTGTATCCACATCCCACACGGTGACTCTGCAATGAACCCAACTACTACCGAGAGACTTTAACTCTTTCACCTCCAACTCTGTTGGTTTCTGGTTACTGTAGTCAGTGAAGATTTGCACATGTGGAGTCTTGAATCAGCACTTTGGTTCCACCTCTGCACTCCCTCATTCTAGACCAGTGGTTCCCCTGCTCTGCTCAAGCCTTGTAGATGTCCTATAAAGAGTAGTAGGCTGTCATAGCCATTTGGTGCCTCTGTAGTGTTTTCAGTTTGAAGTATGAATTGTGAAATTGTGATTTGTAGGAAATTTTGGAGGCTAGCAGTAGTCTGTAGGCCCAAAAAGACTGGAAACAAATGTTCTAGCAGCTACTCCCCTTCAGCTGTATCTTTTGGCACAGTTCGATGTCATCAGCAAAATACAGTTTTCGTTGAGTCTTCACAAGGGATGTACAAAGTGTGCCAGTACACTGAAACCCAGAGGATCTTTCCATCTCTTTAACCCTACTGTAAACATTCCTGATTCCACTAAACAGTTTATTTGGATTTAATTCGTTGAAAAAACCTTTCAAAAATCATAAGCTACATCAAGTCCATATACTTGCTTTTGAACAAGAGTCACTACATATGATATAAAAGGGTATTACCATAGCAATTTGGACTCTCACCTTAGCCTGTACTGTTGTTAAAATGGAAACAAAGCCAAAGGCAGTTCCAAAGGAGAGGAGTGACTTTTGCTTGCCTCTTCCTTTCTTCTCTCCCACCGCTCATCTCCCCTTTGCCCTCCAGCTCCAAATACCTTTTGGTTTCATTTATCTGCCTCTGCATTTAGGAAGAAGACAATTTTTGGATGTTTCTCTTTAAAATCTGGGCAAGTGGAGTTTGCTCCTTGCCTAAACTTTATTCACAGCCCTAGTCAGCAGACAGGCTGGCCAGGAAGGTCAGGGAGGTCAGAAAGGGGCGATGCAGAGAATGAGGGACAGAAGCCTGCAATCTCTTGACAAAAGGGAAGGACCAGCCATGGAGTCAAAACAGAGGAGTAGGAGAAGGGTGTAAAGGTAATGAGTAGCTGTCAGAGATGGAGGGATAGGAACTGCATATGCAATAGGCAAAGATGAAGTCCTTCAAAAAGGCTGGCAAAAACCAAACACTCTTAGACATGATTAATTCTGCACTCCAGAAGAGTGAAACTATTCCCTCCTGTCATTTCTGTGACAGGCACTCCCGAAGGCCTCCACTGCTGCTAGAGCTCTGTTATCTGAGGCATTGCGCTGGCACACCGGTGACTGTGCTCTCTGCCGCAAGGGCCTTACAGTATAGCATGGCCCAAAATGCAACAAAGGAGAGTAAAAAAAAAATTAGACTGGGAGAGGAAGGACAACTGGAACCTTGGAAGCCTACATTGCATTTTACATTATGTAATGTCACAGTTATAGTTAGAAGTAAATAATATACAAGTAATGTACACACATAATAGCAACCCACCCTCCATCTCAGGCATTCCCACTGTCTTTTTTTTTCCTATTCAAGAACGAGGAAATCCCAAGCACCCGATTTAACCTCTTGTCCAAGGGCCTGTTGCTGTCAGTGGTTAGGGCAGAAGGGTAACACAGGCACAACCGAAGCACAGTACGAGCTGCTGGAGGTCACAGCCTTTGACTTGTAACATTCTGTGAGAGCAGCAGTAAGGAGCAGCTGGACACATACAAGCTTTGCTCTGACTCAGCCTAGAATAGCCTATCTCTGTCCCTTGTTCTGCCCTGCATCGTACTGTCACAACTCTTTGTAAGTGAGCTGGGTACAGAAGTTACTTTTCAGCTGGACCAGTTCCCAGCCTAGCTCCAAGGGAAGGCATGCAAAGATGCTGCCAGCCAGTGTGGGAAGAGTGCTGGGGGCAGGCAGGGGGGCAGCAAGGCTTGTGAAAGCTGCTGAAGATGTTCTGCTCCAGAGGCACAGGACTGGCCTCAGCTGTGCTTGTACGAAGCAGGTTATTTTACTGAACTGCATTTTCATATGCCCAAAATGGATTTTGGTACTCAAGTTTGACACCTTAGGTTTCATTTTCCTAGGATGGTAATGACTAAACCAGCGGTTCACCTCCACCAGAGTGAGGAGACCCTGTTCCCAGCCATGCAATCCCATCGTCTTTCTTTTGTCATCCCTGCTGCCTGTGAATGAATGAAGCCCTTCAGTCACCAGAGCCGGTCACTAACCAAGCAGAAACGTGACCCTGAAAGAAACAGCTGCCTGGTTTTCTGCTGTGTCATTGAGTTGTATCAGCTCACAGGCCAGTCAAATGAGCTCCGTAGCCACCACAAGTGAGGAGGCAGGCTCTTTGGTTGGGAAGAAGTTTGGGTTAGAGGAGAAGGAAAAGAAACAAGACTTCCCCCTTATGGCAAGATCAAGCCACTGGATATGCTTAGGTGCTCACAGATGCAGCTTTAGAGGTCAATTTACACGTGTTAAACCAGGAATACATAAACTCTGCAGGCATCAGCAGCGCTGCAGTTTGCTGCAATCCCTAAGTTCACTCCTATTTTATAACAGCATGGTCCTAGTTCTACATCTCTTATTCATATAGAAATACTCATTAAAGAAGTTTTAGTAAATAGTTGGAGAAAAATCAGTTCTCAGCCTGCAGGCTTCTGTGCTTTGAGGAAACAAGTATCTTTTGAAGATATGTTGAGGTACATCCCCTAATTATCATTTGTATATAGTATAAGCAAAACTCATTATAAAGAGAATGCAACTTTAAACCACACAAGTGTAAATTTCCCATGAGTTCCTAATGCAGAGCAGTACCATGGGTTTAAATGAGCCTTTGCAGTGTTCCTCACCCATGCCAGTTCCTGTGATGAAATGTGCCCTACCTGCCTTAAGACAGGGAAGATGTTCATCCTTGCTAAGCTCCCTCTTGCTGCACACTGGAAAAAAAGCTCAAATAGACCAATGTGTTTCTTTCTTCATGCCAGCCCTGCATCACTCCTAACTGTTCATCTCTCCAGCATGGACTTTGTCCTCACTTAACAGAGTGTATTATGACATGGCCTGGAGCTACCCACAAAGATAGCAATTACTCCTCTATACATACGTTGTTGGCCTGGTTTTCAAAGCTGAACAATCCTACTTCTTCAAGGAACAAAAGGGCCTGAGGATACCATCACCTCTGGAAATCAAGCCACTAGAGATAGGAGGGGGATGTGAAAGTAGGCATGGAGGCTTGTAGGAAAGCATTGCTTCCATTCAAGGAGCACATCAGTAAGAAGCTGCCACAGTGAAGGGGACAGAGTAAATAATCTAATAGAACTTTTTTACAGGCCAAAGAATCCTGTGAAAGCCTGGATGGCTGCACGCCGTATCTCTGAAACCAATGACAAATCACATTATGGTTGAGGCATGTAAAATAGTTCTGTCAAAGCAGCGGCTCCTGGCGTGGCCGATTTGACTGAGTGAGACAGTGGTTGTTAGTGCTGCTGCCTGGTTAATGCTGCGGCCTTGAGGGCAAGTAAACTATCTCGTGACTGAAGTGTCGGGCCTAGGCTTTCTCCAAAGGAGAGAAATGTGTCAAATGGACAAAGTCATTCCTTGTGATGCCTCCATGGGGGTAGCTCACTTCCATACTTTTCACCAAGGAGGGAGAAGACCAAAGCAGTGGCTGTGCCTGCTGAGCAGCACCTGGACCCACAGTCAGTCTTAGCAGATAACTGGTCCTCCTACTGTGGGATCCAGCAGTGGCTTCCAACTCACCTGGCCAGCCTGGGAGTGCCTTGGCTTGGCTGCGATTACTCCTCAGCAGCACAGCTACAGGGCAGCAGAGCAAGGTCTGTGGTATATCTGCCCACCACTTTGCCACACACAGCTTTCCACCCAGCAATCCTATTGTCATGAGACATTAGCTGTTTTAGGCTCATTAATTCTGGTGACACAATCCAGAAATGTATTTTTAGAGGGAGTGAGCAGGTGTCCATGGCAGCGTTTTTGCTGACAGTGCTGCAGAATTGCCATTCAGGAGTACTTGATTGTTCTTTGTATCTTGATTTGTTACTGGAAAATATGGTTATTCTTAATGTTTTACCTCTTCTTAACTTCAGGAATAGCCTGGATGAGACATAGGGAAACACTTGTGCCCTTGAATGGACTTTCATCTATCAGACTTTCACTAGGAAACTGGAGAAGTGGTACTAA
This sequence comes from Orthonyx spaldingii, assembly GCA_013397795.1. Taxonomy (NCBI): domain Eukaryota; kingdom Metazoa; phylum Chordata; class Aves; order Passeriformes; family Orthonychidae; genus Orthonyx; species Orthonyx spaldingii. Next base: position 1,395,170 of record VZTJ01000388.1, read on the forward strand.
TGATTCACCTGTAGTATTGATTGTAGATGATGCTTGGGAAAGAGAACAAAAATAAGAAATTAAAACTAATGACTGTACCAGATTTAGAAAATATTTTGGTTCAGAAAATTACATCAAAATCATTCTCTTTTTTCCCCACTAGTATTAGAAATCTGCATAAAAATTAATTAGTCGGAGAATTGGTTGCTAGTATTAAAAATGACAATCTAGATTCACAGTCACAAACTATTTTCATTAATTTTTTTTTTTTTGCGTAACAACCTTAAATAAAATCTTTAAGGCTGCTGTAATATAATCCTCCATCAATATTTTTAAACTGCCAGACAAGAATATGTAGGATCATAGAGCTCATTTTCTAGGAGAAACAATACAGTAAGTGAGTTTGACCCAAACCCATCTGAATGTAATTACTAGGATAGCAAACTGGCTTCTAATGACAGTCACAAACATCATGCTTGAATCTACAAATTATTTAGTTTATCTGAGCTCTCACTCTTTGTATTTGTATATGTACCTATACATTTTAGTTTGCAGCAGCAAAGTTCAGGACATTCTGCTGGCCTTGGGAAATTAAGGACCTATTTCCCATTGTTAAATATGACCAGAGATGCTGCTGTATAGAGGCTAAAGTGATCTTTAAAAACATACCAAAAACCGTGTCAAGAAATTCATTACCACAGAGGAGTCTATTACAAATATGTGGCCTGACCACAGGGCTGACCACAGGGCAGGTATTTGGAAGCAAATCAAAATTGAGTACAAAAAAAGATTTTTCAAATTCACTAACACTTATTTCGATTAATAGCCCACCTGCTAAGTGTAATGAACCTGAACATATTGTGACCATTAATGCTCTAAAGTAGCCTTTTGTCATGAAAACCCCAAAACAAACCCAAAACAATATTGAAAGGCAAATCAATGCCATTACCACTCTGTCACTTATTAAAGAAAAAGGTTGATTCTTGCAAAAGCTAGAAAAAAATTCCTTGCCTTTGGGCTAAGAATGATTAATTATTACTCACAAAGACACCAGAAAAATATGGAGAACAGGAAGGAGGAGTGCTGAGATCTTAGTCCATAGCAAGAGCTGTGGTGGTGCATGAAGAGAATTACATTTCTCAGGGTGAATATTGTCCTGCTCTGAGATCAGAAATTACTGGACAAGGTACAGCAACCCATTCCCACCCCAAGAGGAAAGGGTAAGGTCTGTCTAAGTTCATGGTTCATGGTCTGCGCAAGTAAGGGCTCAGGTCATGGGGGTTGAAAGGAGTCCAGGCAAATGTTCCATTTGAATGACAAATGCTTCACCAGTGTGACTTCTTTTCACAGCTGACTGCATTTAGGAAGACGTTTGAAGGATTGCAGCCTGAAGCGATTGACCTTTCCCACCTCCCTTGCCCGGAAGCTGGGGGTCAAATTAAAGGTTCTGAGTTCCATGGCACGCTAAACACCATATGTGGGGTGGGTCTCATGGCTGTCTGCCTGAAAAGAAGCACCGTCACAAGGGCTGCAGGTGGGGGGAATGACCACAGGGGCGTCAGCTCCTCAGAAAGCAGCTGCAGCCCGAGGGAAGTGAGCTGAGCCAGTCCTGGTGCGCAACTGGGGTACCATGGAGCCCAGCTCCATACAGTCTTTTTACCTTTCAATTCTGCAATTTCCTTTCAGACTTCTTAAATGGCTTTGAATTGTCAGGCAATCAGAAGTGAAGCCTGGAAGACCTGAAAAAAATTAATAAATTTTTTGAACCTCAAGAATGATTTTTATGGGTATGTATATCTTCTGTCTCTGTTGATGTCTTACAAATAAGAAAAAAAGATTTTTAAAAATAACCTTGAAGTTAATTTTTAATACAGGAATCATAATTAATTAAAACTGCAGAAATAAATTTTGAGCTAAATTCATACCTCAGGTGCCCCATGACAGGGATGCATTAAAAAAGACAAGCAAACAAAATCCATTACATAGAGAGAAATTACAGAAGAATAAAATTTAAACAAGTCATTATTTGAAATGCAAAAATGCAATAGATATGTTTTAAAATAAGTTAGATGAATTATTTTTCCACTTTCTTTTCCCACCTTTCTAAATCTTGTGGAAGGACACATGCCTCAGGCAAACTCTGGAACTATTTCCTTTTTGATAAAAGGGTCTTTCTGTTTCAAAGGCTATCTGCTCAGTAATATAGCTAAAGCTATTTCACATTCAGGAAGAGTAAAGCTTTTGATTTAGTAAAGTGTTAATGTTAGGAAAGACATTTAATCCTCAATTTTCTGAAGTGTCTTTAAACTACTGTCAGATATTACGCTATATCAGTATGCAACATTCACTCTCAAAAATGTCTGCTACCTTTTTTTTCATTCCTTTTTGTAACAAGGTAAATATAAAATTAAATACTATATAAAGAAGAAAATAACCAAGCTATTTTCTTCGTTAATATTAGCTCACTTGCAAGGGACCTGTTAAAAGCGTGATCAGTTGTCCTGTGTTGGCTGGAGCAATCCTGGTATGCAACCCCTTTTTTTTGACATCTTCAAACACTGTTTTCTTCCAGGGCTTACAGGCTGTATTGCCTGTTCTTGCCTTTGCCACCTTACATGCTCCATGGGGTATCCTCTGGGATACTTTTTGAGGGGTGTTGTGTGAGTGTTTCAATTACAGTAAAATCTGATTTCCCCATCTCTAACTACAAGATAGGGTAACAGAAGGAAAACATGGAGAAACTCCTATAACCCTGTAATCTAGTTGACATATACCATGTTTTTCCCCCCTGTCTTATCTGTCTAACACCTCTCCTATGCCAGCAGATGAATTCCCATGCAGCTTTAGTCTGGTCAGGGCCTGAAAACAATGGAGGAGGGGCAGAGGGAGAGAAAACCTTCCCTCTTCCACATAGTTGGTTGTCCTATTCACAGCAATGGGGACACAGCAACAGAGGCTTTCCTTTTAGTTGCAGCAAGCCACAGCAGTGCTGGAACATTCTGCTCCCTTATTCAGTGCTGTGCTGGTTCCACCACTTTTTGACTTATCATAGCATTTATATCAATGAGCCCCAATCATTATTTTTAAAAATGTGATTATTTTACTGTCCTCAATTCCTCAAACTGGTGACCTGATCTTAAGAGCTGATGAAGAAACAGTGCTCAATCCTCTATATATCCATTAAACTACAGTGTAACAGCTGATTTGCTGACTTGTGTTTTTCTTCTTCACTAGATCCTTTTCCTCTCCTTCTCCACTGGCTGCACTGTATAACCATACCACAGAGATGTTAATGTAATTACCGGGCAAGACAAATCAATGCGGGCTTTGAACTGCCAGGGTGTTATGTTCCCGCCCTCTTTTCTGGGGCAGCCCTTGTACAGCCGGTGCAGGGAAGCAGAAACGTGCTCTCTAATCACCAAGTCCTCAAAGGACTAAAGCAATGCAGAAGATCATTTTACCATTATAGTGGTAGTGATACAGCAGTTACAGTGTCTGTCCAAGATTCTGCTGTAAAATAACATACTTCAGGAGTTCCCAATGCAGCTACAGAAAATGTTGTTCCACTTTTCGCTTGAGGCTTATATTATGAAATCAGAAGCAAATCCTTAAAGAGCTTAAGATAATAATCTGATTGGGTTTAATTTATGAGAAGTCTTTCTTGTGTTTAAGGGAGCAATTAAGGATTTGCTTTGTATAAGCTCACACGTCTCTGTCTGCTGGCATCAGAGTCAGGTATTGCTTTGTCTTTGTTTTAGAGCGAGAAGCTTGTGTCTCCAGGCCTGGTGCCCTGCACCACCTTGTTTGACAGCATCCACCTACCAGGGGCACAGCTTGAGGGGCATGGATGCAAACTGTGGTGGAAGGTGCCAAACATATCTGTCCTGGGCTTTTACCACCTTCCTCTTGGGCTGGCAAATATTCCAACACTGCCTTCCTGAGAAGCTGCTTTAGCAGGGAGCAAGGGCTATGGAGAAAGCTAGTGTTATTTTAACATCAGGAATTAGTATATTCAATTGAGATAGACTGTGTTATGCAACATTTATCTGGTGTAATTCTATATGCACATAAAGCCTGAGTTTAGTAGAGCTGCTATTTTGCATGGAGAAAGAAAAAAAAAAAAAAAGGAGAATATTCCAGTAACTTTTTTACAAAAAGAAGAAGAGCAGCAGAAGGTCATCAAAGATTATAACATATCTGGGGTTGCAGTGATTGCCCTTTGAGACAAATTCCTGTAGGGCATTTCCATGTCAGCTCATTCCTTGTGTGTACTTTTTATGAAAACTATCCTTGTTTTTTCCAACACTGAGAATTCAAATTCCATTTTCTGATTTAGTTTTGTATTTTTTGTGATTTCAGAAGAAGCTATATTCCTGCAAAACATTACAGTTTTATGGTGCTGAAATGCCAGAAGGATTTGTAGTGACTTTCACCAAACCACCTGAAAAGTAGGTCAGTAGCTACACAATTTCAAGAGAACTGCAATGCTACAGCAGAAACTGAGTTAATCCTGATGTATTCAATGAATATACCTCCTAACCTCGCTGCAGGGGACAGTGTGGACATAAATATATCTTCATTAATCTTTTCTCAACTGGTTATTTCCAAAGGGGAGGGCCTCATGACATTTTGTTTTTCATTAAATACCATGGGGCAAAATCTGTTGAGCTTGTTTGTTCAAACAGAGGCATCTAAATCCAGATTTAGCCCATAAACTCTCATGAGGGGAAAATAAAATTTCATGGTACAGAAGAATATGTAATAAAACATAGTTTAAATTAATTTATATCTGGAATTCCTCTTCCCAAAGTAAACCTGCAATTAGCTATGCTCAGATAAAGGACAAACCTCTCATGGTGATTGTTCAACTAAATGTGTAGATTTAGGTCTAGGCAGCTACACAAAGTCACCGTTAAAACCCTGCAGGAAAGCCCTGGTGTATTGTGACTTAGTGAGTTTCCCTAGAGCAGTTCTCTCCTGCTGTATTTCATTTCAGCCTTGGTTTGTTGCTTTTAAATAGCTATTTTTAAAATTCTGAAATCTCTTTATAGCTGGCAGACAGAAAGTGTAGGTTGCAGGCAGAGAAATGGGTAAGGAAAAGGAGGGAAGGAGGGAGGGCAGATCTGAAGTACATCAGAATGAATGCAAACATTGGATTACATAATGTAACATGTAAACACTTTTAAAACAATGTTAAAGCCTTTTTAGACTGAACTGACACCAAAGAACAGAGTACGGATAAGCACACTAAGCTCACAAATATTGCATGAAATCACACCCAGAACAGTTCCCATTGAGCTATAAACCTTTGAACTAGTGGGATGAAAAAAGGCAAATTATTTGCCAATAACTTAAAAACAGAAATATCCAAGTAACTATAGGTTGCCTCAGATAGGGACTGATGGGGCGATGAGGGATTATACAAAGGATTTCTGTGGCCTCTTAGGTGGTGGGTAAACACGAGCTCCTGGTGGGATGTGTGGCTTCAGAGGACTTCAGAGCAGGCTCCAAGGAGCAGGAGATGACAGGAAGAAACACAGCAGTAACCAACCCACTACTCAAATAACATGCAGACTTCAAAGGCTGCACGTCAGAAGGGCGATGGAAAAATGGCAACCAGAGCCATTTCTGGTGCTGCTGGGACGATCAGCGGGGCTGTGCTGAGGGCTGGGACAGTCTGATGGCCCTGAAAGGTTTGGTCCTGATGAAGAGGGAGGGGTCTGCACTGGTGAGAAGCAGCTTCTGTGCAGATCAGATGACACTGCTGAGAGGTAGAGGTATGAGTGAGAGGACCACAACTGTCCTCCAGGGCTTTTCTTTGGGTGAGAGAGCTAGAAATATCTATAAAAAAATCTAATTAGCTTGTAAATGAGGAGATAGCTGAAGTCATCTGTGACAGGCTATAAATACCACAGTTCTGAAAACAAAGTTCTAACAAAGACTTTATGGGTGGAAGTTGGAGCTGGGTAAGTTCGAGCTAAAAATAAATGTAGATCTTGACCAGTGAAACAACTCATGACAGGATGTGGTTAGCTTCTCTCTCACATTAAATCTTTAAATCAGGATTGGATTTCCTTCCTTAAAAAAATTCTCACATTCAGTCAGCAGAGAGGTGTTCAGCACTGTGTTCCCAGGGTAAAGGGTAAAATCCTAGAGAGTTCTGCTGAAGCCTGCAATGATGCACCCTGGACTTAAAATCTGTGACTTTAGAATAATCACCCTTGAGCAATATGTGATTAGAAGGGTTGAAAATGTGTATTAATTAACACTGAAAAGCTAATCAAAGTGGGTTGGTAAATCAGGCAACCATAAAGGACAAACTATAAAAACAAGTTAAGTTTCAGCACTAGAAAATACATGGGAAAGAAAAGTGTTTCCAGAGAGTAGTATTTCTCCTTCAAAACAGCCCCATGTAAGATAATTAATTTGTTGTAGGCTTTTTGTTCCTAATGCATACTTAAACGTTCCTCACTTGTGCATAGGTACATGAATTGCAAAGCGGAGTGTAGGCCTATGTGGGGTTACAGAATTGCCATCAGGCTGTGTATTTTCAGCACAGTCACACACTGAAAGCAGAGATGAAACTTGGGTCCTTCTCCTTCACAGCAAGATTTTTTCTTTGAGTGGAGGATGTCTGTTTCTGTGAGACACAGCTGAATCACTCCAGCTTTGCCCGACTGAGAAAGGCTGCAGATGAATTTGCTATAGTAAAGTAAACCTTAGAAGCATGTAGATATTTGTGAAGTCCTCTTGGGATTTCATCCCTAGTGTCTTAATGTGTCTGGTTAATTGTCAAGTGCCAAGTTTACATTCATCAATTAAATGAGAATGATTACAAACTGTCTCACCCATTGTCACAGAGGCAAAGGTTCCTTTCAACTCTAATAAATTAAATTAAATTGGCTCAAACCCTGCAACCCCAGACAGATTGGGTTTATGTTGAGAGGCATTAGTTTGATTGACACCTGTCTGGTTGACTGAGAATGGTTACCAGAATGAATAGCATCAGACAATGGGGTTTTGTGTGTTATGGGAGGGATTTTACATGAACAGCCACAACATCAGCTGGTGGATGCAGCACCTGGGAGAGGCATCCAACCAGTTATGTAGCATTAGTGGCTTTAGGTTAGAATATAGGAGTCTTGTTAAGTGCTGAACATGTGGCTAAATATGTGTAAATATTATCATTGTGCTCTTTCATCCATATAATTCCAGGTATCAAGCAGGAAACCCTGTGTATTTGCAGAGGTCAGCAATTCAGTGACAAAACGTATTTCACTTAGGAGATTTGCTCCACAATTCTTCCCACTTAGCAAACACTGAGGTGACCATCAACACCTAGAGTTTAACTTTGTTGCCAGGAAGGGGATCTAACTGATCTTTACCTTGTCTGTGTGTTTTAAAAAGTCTTTTACACCTTAACAGCTGCCTGCTCACCAGAACTTCCTGTTTTTTCATAGTTTCATCAGATCACAGTCTGCAAGTGTAAGCCCCTACACAGTATCACTGGTAAATCATCTTTGCTAAACCTCATCTACCCTGCATTTATTCTAAGGAACTGCTGCAACCTTGTATTTGGTATAGGGAAGCTGTACTGCCACGCCAGACAGCACATGATTGTGCTCTGGCAGCAGATGGTTGCATAGAATAATAAAATGGTTTGGGTTGGAAGGGATTTAAGATGATCTAGTTCCAACCCCCCTGATTTGAACAGGGACCCTTTTCACTAAACCAGGTTGCTCAGAGCTTCATCCAACCAGGTCTTGAACACTTCCAAGGATGGGACACCCACAACACCTTTAGAAATCTGTGCAGTAAGTAGCTGTCTGGGAGCAGTTCAACATCAGTGCTGCCAGTTTTGCTACCCAGCTAGTACAAATCAAGATGATTCTACTTAATCCATTAAGCATTCTTTCTCCTGAGGCTATGGCATGTTGGACCTCTGAGAGGAATGGGAAAAGCTTGAAGGAAGATGCGCACATACTAAAAATTTACTCAACTATTTTAAAGGTGCCTTTTGTTAACATGTTGTGTACTTGAATTATACAGCTGTGTAATTCAAAATGCAGTTAAGCTGGCTGCAATGTTGCAAACATTCAAAATTGAGGGTAGATAGCAAGGGAACTGAATGTCTCTGGTTATAGGCAAATCATATCCTAACTGTATAAGAAACGCCTAACGTTCTTACTTACTCTTAAAAATTTAGGTACAAAAGAATTCAAAGTGATAATAATCAAAAAACAGGTCACCAAGGAGGAATATACCAATAATTTCATAATGTAAATGTAAGTGATTGACAGCTAAATGCATTTAGCATTGTGTTTTCTGGGCTAGTCCTTGTAGGTTACCTCATCCTGAGAAATATTCAATTTAATTGCAGCACTGTTTTCTGGCCTCTGTTTCCAGAATCTCTACTTGAGAAGTGTCACTTCTATCTTCCTTCCTTTCAATGCTTTTGGTGTGGTTCTCACAGCAGCGGAACAGGTGGGTGTAGCCATCAGCAAACGCCTCCAGTGAGGGAACAGAAGCAGCCTGTGCAAGCGGTTTGAGCAGGCTTGGTGGCAGATGGGGGTGAGGGTGGATAATGATGCGTGTGGTTTTTTCTCACTCTGAAGATAAGGGCTCTTTCTTATCAATTTCTGTTTCTCTTCTCAGTCATGCAAGCACAGGAGACTTCAGTGGTTTGTTGCTGACTTGTGCATGTGCTATAGACTGTCATATCAATCAGTAAGAATGATTTGTACTGCAAAGCAGCTGGTGCTGGAGATCCTGTGTCCATCCCATGTGAAGAAGCTGTATTTTTACATAGTTTATGATATGATAATGTAATGACACCAGAAGTTTACATCTTAGGTCCAGGGAGATGTTTGGAAGACACTACCTTCAAAGTGTCCTTTTGAGGCTGAAAGATGAAAAACCCTATGAAGACAGAAGTGGCTTGAGTCCAACCTACATCCCAGTGAGGAGAATCTGTGCCCTAGTGGCTGGTAAGATGATATGTCTATTCTGACAAGGGTGGATGTTTTGGCATCTCTGTGTTAGGAATTCTTCTTTGTGGGTAGTGTAGTACACAGAGAACTAGTGCCATTTTTATCTTCCCAGACTAAGCCATGGATAGAAATGATGAAGTATATGCTCTTCTTTTTATATTAGCACAGGCGTGGCTCTCCCACAGATGAAATTGTATAACAAGACATTAATTCAGTTTTTGCATATTAAGTTAGTGACTGCAAGGATGGAAGAATAGCTCCTGACAGTACCCCCACCCAGATGCAAAGAAATGATCAAAATATTTTTCTGATTTTCAGTATCTAGTATGCTCCACACATTGCTATTCAATACTACATTCCAGCTGTCATTCATAAATTACTTCAGCTGTATTCCCTCCTTTAATGATAAAAGCACACTCCTTAACAAAAGCCGTGTATTCCATTTTGAATCAATTAATTTTATGTGTACGTCTTGATCCACAATAAAATATATGTGTAATAATTGTCTGCTGTAACACCCAAAGTAATTAAAACTACATGAGGACATTTTTGACAATGTACTTTATCATCGGGACTTATTTTCCTGTCACACACTCAGAGGGCAATTTGATGACCATGTAAACAATTAATCACCTAGGAATGAATAAGGAAAACTTTCTCAACAGTCCTGAGATTTCATTTCCTCAGCAAGCCCATCAGTACATAACAACAGTAAGGTAAGTACCAGTGCCACGGATATCATGTGGGAGATGTTGGCTGGGAGAGGAGCAGAAGAATATGGCTCCCCCCTTTCTCAAAAAAACTGTAAGTTGCTCTGCTCGGCCATCTGAATCAAGGAGCAGAATTTACATCATGCAACACAAGCTGCTACCACACACACACGAAGAGAAGTTTTTAATCCGTCAGGCCATTGTTATCTGATGACATGAATGTCTGAAGTAGCTGATATGCCAAGGTGGATGTGCCACGCATCTGCCTTGGTATGAAAATGCACGTGCCCTTGACTTGGCTTCACCAACCAGGTGGCATCCCACTCCTTCTTGTCCTCCTGTCAGCCCCTGTCTCATGCAATGTAGTAGCAATCTCCTCCTCCATGTCCTCACCTAGCCCTGAATACTGCATATGTTCACAAAAAGATGAAGAAAGCAGCGGTCCTTTTTGACTGTTACATGCAGTGCCTACTCCATAAAAAGACTTCTCTCAAGACTATGCAGAGTAAGAAAGACAGGGTGAACTACTCAAACTGAAATCTAAATGCAGAGCAGGTCTCTTCTTCTGGAACCTTGAAGGTTCACGCTTGCAGGATCAACATACTTGTGCCTTGTATCTGGACCAGTGTCAGGAAGACAGCAAAGGCATTAAAGTTTAATGCACACAAGTCAGGACACTGATGTGCCATGGATGGGGTTGTGCTGCCTGTCCTGTGGCACACCAGCAGCATAGTGTTGTGCTGGGGGAGGAATTTCAACGTGCAATAAATCTGCTAGAGATGTAAAACATGTTGTACGTAGGAACACGATCCTCTGCAGAACTCTGACAAGTCTATAGGGGTCCTCCCGCTGTGATAAGGGAGGTCTCTAGTATTGCAGCCAGAGCACAGAAACTTTGGTCCTGGATTGTCTAAACTTAATCAAAACTCGTCCTGGATTTGGGGTAGAAAATCCCAATTCTTGCCCTCAAATTTCTCCCATTTCTGCCACTGTCAGAGAAGCACTGCAGGGAGTAAAATAGAGAACAGGTCCCTGGAGAGCCTGGGATAAACAGAGCTGTAATGACAGAGAAAGAGAGTTTGAGAGCACTGTGTACAAATTCACCTTTACCCTTGAAGATCAAGATTGGAAACTATTGAGTAGTGAGACGTAAAAGACTAGTGATCTTTGTTTTGTTTAGAAAAATGGATTTCAGCAGAGATAAGCAGAAAGGCGGTATGTACCAAGCGAATGAAATTACCAAAGATAATTGCTACCTTTTGAAAGACAGAAATTCACAAAATTGTACTGGTGTTGTTATAGTTTTTGTGGTTTGGTTTGGTTTGGTTTGGTGGGGTTAGTTTTTTTAATTAGATGCCCAAATAAAATACCTGCATCTAAGGACTGATCCTCTGAATTCCTGAGTTCTCAGCTTAGCTGATAGATTATGGACCTTCACTTTTAAAAGTTCTGACTAATTGTACTGTGGATAGTTTAAAACACAAAGCCATGCAGAAATCTGCTGAAGCAGAATTTGTAACAGAGGTTTTTGCTGCTACGACAGCAGTTAGCAGGAGTTGAGTGAGCTTAACCCAGGCTGGCAGTGTTTCTGTGAACAGTGACTGCAATGCAGACATACTCAGAACAGCAAAAGAGGAGTGGCTGCGAACGGTGAAGGAGTTAGAGTCTATCCCACATGCCAGATATTTACTATGATGCTAGGCAATTAATTGCTTAAAAAACAGTATTTTCTGAGGTGTTTCCCCAACATGTTCCTCATTTTTACACACTGAAAACAGCTGGCTTTTTTGTCCCTTTCTGAGCTAGACAGCAGCGGAGGGGCTCTGGCAGGGTGCAGAGCGTCCCTGCTGGATGCATCTAATCCAGCCTGGAGAGGGGCCAAGCAGAAGTGATAGCTGAGAGCTCAGGCAGCTTGAGTGGAAGGCAGGTTTCTGTGTCTGACTGAGTCTCTGCAGGCTCCACTGCTGCTTTATTAACGGGCTGTGTAAAGGGGCACCCTGTTTGGAAAGGGTTGAAGGAGATCTAGAGTAATCTTGGTCTGCCTTGAGAAGAACCTCAACTACTTTAAAGTGCTGGTTATCCTGGTTTAGGCTGGGATAGCGTTAATTTTCTTCTTAGTAGCTGATAGAGTGCTGTGTTTTGTATTCAGGATGAGAATAATGTTGATAACACATGGATGTTTTGGTTGTGCTGAGCAGTGCTTACCCTAAGTCAAGGACTTTTCAGCTTCTCATACTGCCCTGCCAGTGAGGAGACTGGGGGGCACAAGAAGCTGGGACACATGACCCCAACTGGCCAGAAGGACATTCCACACCATATGGCATCATGCTGAGTGATAAAACTGGAGGGAGTTGACTGGAGGTGGCCCCCTGCTTGGGGACTGGCTGGGCATTGTTTCAGTGAGAGGTGAGCAATTGCTTTGTGCATAATTTCTTTTGTATATTCTTTTATCATTATTACTATTTTTCCTTTCCTTTTCTGTTCTGTTAAACTGTTTAGCTCAACCCACAATTTTTCCTTTATTTCCTTTTCTCTCCCCCATCTCACTGGTGGGGAGTGAGCAAGCAGCTAGGAGGTGTTTGGCTGCCTGCCGGGTTAAACCAATAAACCACCATAAATAAGCAAAACAGAATAGGGAAGCAAAGCCCTTCCTCCCCATCCCTGCTGATGAGGCCACTGAGGTCAGGAACTAACTGCCTGAAAGAGAATTACCAGACAGAGAAGTCTGAGGGGTTTTATGTCTATGGAAAAAACCCCTCAAACACTGATTTTTATTGTTAAAATTCTAATGCGCACAAATAAGAGATCAGGATGCACTCTGGTTGTAAAGGCTTTTTGTGTCTTTTAGGGCTGAAACTCCAGACATTTGTTTAGAATAATACAACAGAAAAGCAAAGAAGATCTAGGAATCAATTATTTCTTTATGAGGACTTGTTAATTAATTCTTAATTAAGATGCGGTGTAAAAAGAGTTTGCTCTGTACCCACATCATTTATTTACTGGAGGCTGCTTGCCTGGTTGAAAATGGCAGGGCAAAGCCATTTATATAGTCACAGTCTTACAACTCCTTATGTGTAACTTGTCTTGACTGACAGGATCGCTGTACCTTATCCAAACAATATGAAATCAGTTGCTCATCGTCTCTTGGAAGACGGAGATTCCATTTCTTTAAAGAGAACCATTCTGAGTAGAAAAAGAAATGTTCATTGTAATTTATAAATAAAAGCCAGATATTTTCTGCATGGATCATTGTGTTTAGATGCAAATGTAGCCTTTGGATCAAGCTCCATTAGATGTACAGGATAGTGCTTCTGAGAGGATATTGCTGATTTCTGCAATATTTGATTTATGTATTATGAATTAAAAAGACATCTCTACAACACAGCCAATGTTTTGGTGTTATAGACATTTAAACTCACTGCTAGATGTCTTCTTTTGAATTCAGTTTGTATACTCCACAGGGCCCATAGAATGAAGAGATCTAATGTATACGTGTACAGTAGAGGTGTACTGTTCACTTTGTGTAGATGTCTTTGATTCACAGCAAAAATTATTGTCTGACTTGCTTGCAATTGTAAAGCTCAGTCTCTTTGCCAGCTAATTGCTACACTAGCTTATGCTTCACACCATACGGAAACACCCTTTTAAATATGCAAAGAAAAAATGCTAAAAATAAATCACAGCTGCTGTTAGATGGGGGTTGAAAGATACAGCCAAGGCAGAAAAAAAAAAAAAAAGAAAGGAACTGTCTCGGTTTAAATACAGCTAAGCCATTTTTAATATTGAGAAGTTCTTTTTCTGTTCTCCAAATCAATATTCGTTAATAGTATTCAGAACAGAGAACTTTGAATATAAAACACTGAGATAACACCACTAATTACAACATGCAGTTTCATAGCTGTAATATTTTTGTACTCTGGGTTGCTTTAATGATTGCTGTTATAATTTTTATTTGGCTTATGAAAACTGATTTCTATTAACACGTTTCTTACTGGTATGTTCAATTTAAGTCCAAACCTTGATCTTAACTTACAACAACACAGAGCTCTGTAGGTGGAAATGAGTTTTCTCTTTGCAGCAGTAATTGCTCCTGACCAGCAATGGTAGCTTGACCTCACCCACACAAGATCAAGTGAATATATTGAGCCATGATATGTTATCTCTGATTTCCTACAATCAGCAGAGTAGAAATCTGAGAAACTTTTCACTACACTGTGCACATTATCCACATCTATGATAGAAATCTGTAATTTATTGCGCAGTCACAAATATTCTGCATAATTCCTGCCTCATCTAAACAGCTTTTTTTTCCTGTGTCAGGTCTGTGGGTTCCCACAGTACAGGAGTGTCAATGAGCAAGGGGAAAGTAAAACCTTTTCCCTTCCACCTTTCATGTTAAATTGCCATAAAACTGCAATATTTGTCTCACTTGGGGGGTCTAAACCAAATATCAGCATAACCTTTATTTAACTCATGGTCTTTGCAGGACTTCCCATCCCTCTTTGTAAGAACAGAAAGTAGGGGATGAACCTTGCCTGCTCCTTCCCATTGGTGGCAGCAGGGCTGGCTCAGCCCAGAGCCCCTTCTCTCCCTGCTGCCAAAGAAGGGACAGAAGGGGTGAGGATGCAGGACTGGGCCAGGAAGAGGATGGCACAACTTGGAGTGGGACACCAGGGCAGGCACCTGTGGGTGTGCACTGACTGTAAAGGCAGCCTTGATCATGCTATCAGGCAGGGCACTGTGGTGGGGCAGAAATGGTGTCACTAGGAAAAGGTTATATTTTAATGCTGATCATTTCCCTGGTCCATCTGTCCATCTGGTCCACGGGGACCTGTGGTGATGGTGGGGCTAAGATTGAGACAGAGAAGAAGGAACTACTTACCACAGCCTCACCACGGAGAAGTTCGTCTGGGAACCTCAGTCATCCTGCTCTTCCCCATTCTCTTTCCTCAGGCCCAGCTAATACTGCTGGGAAACGGAAGACAATCCCTCACAGGCAGTAAAGAGAGAGCTGTTCTGGAAACTATCTCAGCAGTTAAAGAGGGGTGGCAGCATGTTCCAGATTAATGACAAATGTGTGCAAGTTCATCATGGGGACAACCTGGTGATAACAGATCAGACTCTCATGCAAATACCTGCCATAATCAGTAACACATTTACATTACTATCTGCCTCCATCCAGTGTATCACCAGCAGAAATTTTAAAACTTCCAGTTTTACACTAGTTCAACAGTTTTTGTGTGTTCAGAGCAGTCTTCAAAGTCAAATTGCCTGCTTCCTGCAGAAAGAAGTGACTGACTAGAGCCACCACCATCTGAGACAGGCTTCACCTCTCAGAGAAAAACTAGTGAAGCAGCTTGGTTACAGACCTGAAAGATTCACCTGCAAAAAATGTCAGGTGTATTACTGAAATGATAAAAGACTGCTGGCTAGTAGAGTCCTCTAGGATGCACATCTGATTGTCAGACCTGGAAGTTGAAGCAGGAGCATGTGAAAAAAAATTGCTGTCCTCAACATCAGATTTTCCTCTCAGAGTGAAGCTTGGGATTAATTAGGTGCTTCAGCAGTATTTTGTCCCTTGTGAAACAGACACCTATGACTAAGGCTGGCTGCCTGCTCAATTCACAGCTTAAAAACCTTCATGTTTTCACCTGGATTGTAATGAATGATTTTCCAAAGTAGTCTCTATGTGTTGCTTCTCCTTACCTAGTAAGTACTTGCTAGTCTCACTCCTGAGCTGATGTCAGCCCCCCACCTGGTGTGACTTGCTTCCTTGCCCCAGCTGCCTCAATACAGACATATCTGGTGGTCCATGGGCTGCACCTGAGCCCATCACCAGGACAGAACATGCGCCGCTGTCCTTGCTGGGCATGAGGAAACAGAACTCCAACAGTACAACACTGCCTGGCCAGCTGGGCTATCTCTGCTCCAGGTAATGCCATTCCCTCTTTCTCTGCAGGACCACGGTGGATGCTGTCCTCTGGAAAGGTCTGTGTCACTATCAGTGTCAGCAGAGAGGGTTTCAATAAAGGCACCCCGATTCTGCTGTTAGAACGCTGCACATCCCTCCCTGTCAGAACTGGCATCAGTTACCAACTGGGGTGGTTGCTCACTTCAGATCCGTTCTAGTACCAGAAAATAAATAATAAAAGCCTTGCTCTGGCAGGCATCAACCAGAGCTAGAAAGCATATGTGCAGCTTGTTCCAGAGACTCCTCCACAGCTATAGCAAGTGGGTTTATTCTGTCTTTAAGGATTTTCTTCATCCAAGGCATCATGCAAGCCATGACAAATGAGTCACTCCTTAACAAACAATTTGTATCAATTAATAATACTTCACTTCATACTGACAAGCCTCAGGGCTTTGCTGGTTGTTTGATGGTTTTTAATTATGCCTTCAGACACATTTGGTCTTTTCTGATGGGGAGAGATGACCACTGGGGCAGATGTTTTTCCCACTTGCTGTTCTTGTAGTGATTCCACACGATGCTGGCATGAGCCTGACTGCCAGCAGAGTCTTCTTCCAGCTATCATGTAGGATCTTCCCTGGTCCCTGCAACCAAATTAGCCAAACAACCTACAGAAGTCCCTATTCCTGACCATACCCAGCCCTCAGGTCCAAACTGCTGCTACTGTAATGCAGGGCAGGCATGTCAGATTTTGGGGATCATATTCTGGTGTCCCTACTCCCATGCTGCAGTTTGTCTGTTACTTCTCAGCCTTCTGATATGGCAAACTAATGCACTCCAGCTGTGAGCTCTCCTCATTTTCCACCAATGAATTTAATCATATAGGGCAGCAAACTGAAAAACTTCTCAATTATGCAAATATGGATGCAAATGAAGGATATGAAACTTGGCAAACATCCTTAGAGGACAGCAGAAGGTGGGGCATGACATGACACAGAGGCCATTCAGGAGAATGCGTGGAGAATGCTGACGCAGGCAGCAGCCTCTCTGGGTGCTCTCTGCATTCCCCAGGCCACAGGGACAAGGACACCCTTAAGCATAGACTGGTGCTTCTCTGTTGTAGGACAAAAGGATTGTAGTGGGAATGTGGATTGCCAGGCCCTGTTCTCTGTCCTCATAGGTGAGTGTTGCGTTGTTCCTTTGAACTCAAGAAACACTGTGTAAAAATCCCTTCCCTTATGTCATCCTTGTTTTACTTGAATAGCTACTCCAGAGCAGACTGGTTTAGGGAAGAGGAACATCTTTTAATTTCCAGCCTACCTGTATTTATGTCTAGCATGCAAACATTGGCTTGTACTGACTGTCCCTTTTCCAAAGTGTTCCTGCTTCACCTCCATTGTACAGTTACGGACAGCAACAAATGTGCTACACCTCCTGCTCTCCCCCATTATCAGGATGGCCAAGTTCACAGTCACCAGCCTTCTCTCACAGGAGAGACTGCCCCTTCCCCTGCCCCTCCTGCCACTACAATGTGCTCTCCTGACCAGTAGGCAGGACTCTTCAGAACACCCTGTTGCTGCAGACATGTCCTGCAACCACATTTGCTTTTCATATGATTGCCTCTCATGGTGGTCCATTCTTCAGTCTGTAATCATATGCCTTCCTCTCTGGATGGCAACAGTAAGGGTCTTGCTGTCACATGGATTATGTTCTTCTCCAAATATAATCTTTGATTTTACTGAAATTCATCCTGTCTCTACTACTGTAGTGCTAAAGTTATCTACTAATTCCAGTAGGATATCCCAGCCTCCTCTCTCTTCCTGTTACCACACAGGTTCAGGACTTTAACAATTCTCACCAACATTGCTCATATTTATTGTGCTGAAATCACTAATGGAAATATCAAAGAACATGGGTCTTAAGACTGAGGAATTTCTCACCACTAACCTCTCCTTGATTTAATGTTTTGCAGTGCCTCCTCCTCCATTTACTCCAAAGACCTTAGATGACAAGAACTGACAGAAGAGCTTGTGCACAGAGAGCACTATCTCATGGAGCTGTGCAAAAAGGCAGCTCAGCCCAGGCAGATTGCAATTGGGATCTGCAGGCAATAACTTTATTACAAGCCAGCATCAAGTTACTCTGATGGCTGCCAGTGAACAATTGATTAGTGAGAGTAGTGGTGGGAGTTTGTGAGGTGATTACTAAAATGTTGTGGCTGCAGAATGTTTGGGATTCCTATCACCCTTGTAGTGAGAGCCAGCTTGAGGAGAAGACAGTCCCTAGGTGCTGGTGATGGCATTTACAACTATTCCTTTCCTATATGGCTGTGCTACAGAGACTCTGTGGACAAGTCAGTGTGAAAGAGTAACACCACTGAGAATGGCTTATTTGACCAGGTGGGCAAAACCAGCTGCTCCTGTGTGAGCAGGAGCCCAGCATGCCCAGCATGGCTCCCATATCTCTCCTAGTAAACCGTTAGACCCATCCCTGGCCAGAGCCTGGCCCATGGCAGCGAGCACATTCCTGAGTAATGCCTGAGCACCGTCAGAGCAGTGTGGGTGGTTTGCTTGCAGCAAACCTGCTTGGGAGCATGAGGCAATTTATTAGCATAGATGTAAGCTGCTCAATGCCAGTTGGCCCCAGCACCTGGGAACATGCCTAGGCACATCTAATTTATTATTGTAGGCGCAGGCTTCATGAATACTGCTGTGGGATACCTTGGCAGTGTGCATGGTACTATGTGGCCCAGATCTATTTGAATATGAAAGCATATTTTTGCCTTTAAAAATATGAGTACCTGCTGTTATATCAGGGGAGGTCAGTGTACCCTCTACCAGTCTGGCTGATGAGGCCATTCCCCGCTATGAGAGCACCTGGCAGGAGATGGCTCAGCTGTGCACTGATCTGCTGCTTAATGGATGCAGAACCAGTTTTAAGCAAACTGAAAGCAAAATGGACACTACCTGTAACCCAGCTGAGGTGCCAGGAAGCCTGGTGCTCTTCAAAGTAGTGGGGTGGGAGGTAACTGGCACAACATTTACAAGAATAATGCAAAGAGCTTTCATTGGCATGGGCTTAGAGCACCATCAGTTTGCAGGCCTGGCACAGGCAACTGAACAGCTCATCTGTCACCATTGGGAGCAGTCCAGAAGAGGCAGGCATTGCAATGGCTTTGTGTGGCTGAAGCTTTGTGTGGCAAGCAGCAGTGCACAGTGCAACAGGGTAAGAAAATGTGATGCTGCATTACTTTGTCACATCCGTGCCAACTGGCAACTGCTTTATGCAATTTTGAAATCTGTTAAAAGTTTGGATGAGCCTGCCTGTTTCTTGTGTTTCCTTAAGTACTTATCTGCTGACAGAGTGTGGAATTATGGTCTTTAATAAAGCAAGTAAAGGATGTTTAAAAAGAATTAAATAACTTTGTTAAGAACTAAGCAGACAGCAAGTAAAGTTTGCAAATGTCAGCAAAGTGCCTGCAATGTACTGTGGAGAGGATCCCAGCCCCATGCATCACTCTCCAGTGACGGGGTTACGAGTTACCAGTATTTCTGCTCCTCCCCTCGCTGTTGCAGTGGGCTGAAGGGGAAGAGGCCCAAGCCCCTGCCAATGCCAGTGTCCTGATGGACCCCTGCCCATAGCATTTTCCAGGGGATTTCTCAGGTTGGAGTGCTATAGTAAAGAAATGGAGGTGGAGCTGGAGAGATCTGCTGCATACTCCTCTCTGCTCATGCTTCCTCTCCCTTCAGCTACACATATAGAGGTGCTCTGATACCACCTTACCCTCTCTGGCCATCAGCAATCTGTCCCTGTCTCCTCTAGCTCCCTGTTCATGGAAGTCGCTGAGCTTGGACTCAACCTCTACATTCTTGTAGTTTCTTTTTTTTCTTCCTCTCCCCTGGTGGTTGAGGTCCTCTTTCCCAAAGTTCTCAGTGGCTGTTGTAGTCTAGGAAAATGCAAGTCCCATTTTGCAACAAAAGAATCACGGCATTTTCTTTGTCCTGGAAAAGTAATAAAAGAAAATACCTTTTCATAATCTTTCCTACAGCAAGATCACAGGTAGATACCTGTGACAGTTCACTAAGCCTTTATTTCTTCTTTCAATGTGTGTCTATTACAAGTGTTTGCCACCTAAGTTATTTGATAGCAAAAACAATAGCAATGGTTTGGGATTTCAGTTATATTTATAAGAATTACGAATATAGTTTCTAGCTTGGCAGAAGGCCTGGGCAAAATTCAAACAAGACCTCTTCTACCAGTTATGATCTTCATATCATAATGCATCCAGGTTTTAATTTATTGCCGATGCTAAGTTTGAAAAGGCAATATTTTTTCAGTTCCCACATAAAAGTGTTTCTGTGCTAAAAAGTCTTTTGTCATTTGGTGGTGAAGCAGCACATCAGTGGATGAAGAAAGACTGTGAGTTACAAGAGGGAGTAAAAATTGCAGTGATATCAGGCTTCATCAGACAAGAACAAAAAAAATAAGCAAATATAAACAGGATGCTGAACAGTGATACAGAAGCCTGTTCACAAGAGTTCTGTCTTCTGTTTCAAACCCCACGCTCAGGATGCACATGGAGGGACCAGGTATCCCTCCAACGACTCTTCCAGTCAGCACAGTCAACCGAGTTCATAATAGAGACCACTCAGGACTCCAGCGGAACGCTAGTATTAGTGTCCTAAAGTCAGTGAACACTGTGCATAGACAGAATACAGATATACAGTCACTTCTGCTTTCTGCCATTTTAAATACTGAAAAGGCAGTATTTCATTAAAGACCAGTAGGAAAAAAAATCCCTAGCTGCAGGCTTGGATAATAGCTCTCCATCTGGGATTGCTCTTGCTAGTGATGGCAGAGGAAGACATTACTTGTTCCCTTCACTGAGACAAAAGCCATCCCATAGCAAACGGAATCTACCAAAATTATTTCAATCACTGGCCATGGGATTACATGGAATGTTTCTCCAGGCAACATTGGCTTGGCATCAGCTGTGACTCCAGTGTTAATGACGTCCCTGCCTTCTCTGCTTTGTTCTTAAATTTTACCCAAATGGCCCAGAAGACTGGGATCCAATCCTGCTTCCTCTGCTGTCTGAGCTCTAAGACTGCTACTTATCTCATCCTCAGTTAAAACTGCAGGTAGGTTATCACAGCCATCAAATACAGCTGTGGGGCCCATGCTGGATGGAGCCTTTGACAATCTTGTATTAGGGAAATCATCCCTGATGTGTTAGCTTGCAGGCAGAGTCTGAAAGAGCATCCTGGAACAAAGTCTATGTTTATAGACAGATGGTATAGTGCAGTGTGGGTAAAAGCCAAACAAAAGCCTGTGGTAACACTGCAAATAACCCAATGTGGACAGGGAAGCTTCAGTCATAATGCTTTCACAAGGTTTTACGTCTATTTTTCCCACATAGCATCCTTCTGCTTTGTCACCTTTCTAGGCCTACTACACCTTTGCAATCAGGTGCAAGGGCTCTGAGAACAGCTTGTGTTGTGGGGAGTGACAGACACCTGCAGAATTCCTTATGTCACGTGTGTGCACAAATGCCTCCTGTCCAACAGGCTGTTTTTACCACAGGGAGGGGGGAACAAGGTGCCTACTTAGTCACACACAAATATAATTAAATCACTGACCACAGGAAAAAGGACCTCTTTCTCAATGAGACATGGGGAGCACTGACAGTTTTAAGGAATTTTAACCGATAGGAACTCATCATAGGATACATAAGCATCAATCTGATCATAGCCCATGTGGCATGCTTTGTCCTAGGACACCAAGGGCAGCCTTGTAAAGCCACAGTAACACCACTTGGGTTTATGAGTTTTCATTAAAGCAGAGGAGGAACATAACTGTTCATATGGATGAGTCTGATTCTCTTCTGCCTACCTAAACGTAGGTAAGAAGCTGTTCTTTGGGAGAAAAAACAGGATTGCTTTAGTAGTGTGAGAACTTAAGAATCAGACTTGTCAATCAGGGCTTTCAGTGCATGGGTAGTACAGTGGTACAGTCAGTAATGGATGTAAGCTGACACATGACCAGAATTTCTCAGTTTGTCTAGGAGAACTTCTTCATTGCAATTTTGACCAGAATGTATCACTGCAATGCTGTTAAGTGTGCCAGCATAGCTCTGTGCACGGCTTAGCATTCCTGAGTAAAACTGGCTCCACTTCTTTGCAATGAGTATATTTCCCTGATCAATTTACACTTAAGCATGGAAAATCAAGAAAAGTGGTAATAGTAGTATTTTTCTGGCTAGTTGTAGCTAATGTCTTCCCTGCTTTTCACTTATGGCCTGGGAAGAATGGTTTTGCTACTATTGAACCGTGAGGGGAAGAGAGGAAAAGTACAGAACAGCTGGGTTTAATGAGCTGGAACAGATGTAGGTATTAAAGTAATGTGTACACTTGTCATGCAAAGAGGAGCTACATGTATATAAATGACAAGCAATTTAAATCAAGATTTCAGTTACAGAGTTTACAACAGACATGATACCCTGAAAAAGACTCAAAACTTGGTGTCTTAAACTATGTCACTTCAAACAAACAAATCCAAAGCAACTTAAGTTATGGCGGCATAAACAATCAATCTATATTTTAATATGTGGTGAACTTTTCATTTTGGACTATGCCATGGTTTACTTTTACAGCTATATATTCCTCTCCTCTTGAATTTAACGTTAGGCTATCTGGATGTTTCTGGCAAATTCCTGCAATGACAGTTGAGCAATCATTTGTTCTTTCAAAGGCTACTCCAGAGGTGATGCATCAACAGTTTTGAGTCTTTGTATAGCACTTATGTGCAGCTGGAAAGAAAAAAATCTTAAATCCATTGAAGAGAAAAGTGATAGCTTTATAATTTCAGTGAAAGCATTAAAAATAAATCATATGTTAAGAGGATCTCCATACTTCAGCACTAATGCAATCTTAAATGACAGGATCTGGTATTGGGAATACAGATTTTTCTCTGTGGGATTAAAAATGTCGATTTATATTTATGCAAATAAATTAAACTGCTTAATTTTAGACTGAGATTAACTATTTTTCATGCTGGTAGCTTGACAGTTTCCAGTATTTAAATGACACTGCAATGAAATCATGATGGAAAAAATTTCAATCTGTAATTTATTCTTTAAATCAATGCAAACAGTTAGTACTAGGCTAGAAATTGAATAAAACATAATGATTATTAAAGTGGCTTAGAGGAAATTAAGTGTCCCAAAAAGATGTTGCTTTTGCAATGATGACAATATCTGTGTTTAAAATTTGAAAGAGATTTTCCTAATTACCCATGAAAAATTACTATTTCACTTTTATGGATTCAGTCCATAAAAGTCTCCCCCTACCATCACACAGCCATTTGGAGACAGGTGGGCAGCAAGGATCACCAACAGCTGTCCCCAGGTCAGTGAAATCACGTATCTCCAGAGGGGATTCAGCCTCAGAGAACTAGGCTGGTCCATTTTGTTGAGTGGTTGGTGCTTGACTGGTGTTTGTAAGGTGTCTCCTGCCAAAAACTCCTCCCAGCAGATGGTAACGGCTGGGTTTTGCCTGACTTTGGAAAACTACAGAAGGAAACCTTGTAAAGGGCCTATTGTGTGATCCCAATGGCTTTTCCTTGTGAGAGGGCTTTTGTTGTACAAGGCATAATTTACTCAGGGTGTTTGGGAGGACACGCAGAGAGGGACCTGCCTTGGTACAGCAGAATATTGGTCTGGATCCTGTGATATAGGGTACATCCCAGTGATTCAAACAGAATCTGACCCTTGTGAATGTGAAATATATTCCTTCAAATAAATGAAGTCTCTTCTTACTGCTGATGTTGAAAATACTTGTGACACTGGGTATTTTTAATTGCTGTAAGAGAGGCCATTCAGACACTGTAAGGCTACATAAGAAAAAGCAGAGGAGTGCCTGGACTCCCTGTGGTTATCTTTTTATTAATGGGTGGACCTATGCCACACAATGCTCCATACAACAGATGACTATGTAAATTACTTATCTTACTCCATATGTACATAGCAAATGATCAGTTTAAGCTAAAATTGTGCAAAAATATGTTTTGATTAGGTGTATAAATAAATCACATTTCCTTTTTTTTCCTTGCTTTTCTAGCAATAATCTTATGCTCTCAATTAATTTCCCGTCATATTATGCTGTCAATTAATTTTTGAGGGTTCTCTGGGGTAACCAGGAGCCTAATTAGCAGGTAGTGGTTCATCAAGCTGTATTTTCAAGCCCTGGTTGGCATCCAATACCTAAGAATCCAAATTTCATTCAAAGAGCTTTTTCCTGACTGCACCTCAAGCACAAATCAGAGCTGTAGTATGTGGCAATTTCTGCACATTTAAAAAAAAAAATCTAGTTAAAAGGATTGACTGCAACTTTTCATCTTTATTCAGAGATAAATTGCTGCACACTAAACCACAGTTGTTTAAAGCAGATAAGTAAGGAAAAGGTTCTGTAGGCACAGAGATTTGTGCTGTCTCTTAACATCACAATAGGGAGTGTCTGGCCTGAGGTCAGATCCTGAATTTTTGGGACAGTTCTGATGCTTACATACAACAGTCAAAATGCAGTTCTTATGTGACATTTTTAACTCACTTTTGTTTAGAAATGAGGTTCTGGTGTTCCTGTTGTCTTCATGTGGGGCCTGTCTGCCTGTAATCCCCCATTTTTTTATATTGAATGCAGTGCCCAGTTGGAAGCACACAGGACAGATAATTATTTAAATCCATATGAGTTTAATGGAGATAAGCAGCAGGATGGGAGGTACAAGCTGCTCTTAGCCTTACTACAGGAATGACTGGTCCATGAAGAGTGTAACTGTATTGCTAATTTAGAGAGTCCACACAAAGAAATGCCACATCTGCCTCAAGTGCAGAAAATACTTGGATAGATATTTTTATATTTTCTTAAACATGAGGAAATTAATACCATTAGCTCTGCTGCTAAAAGAACTATTTGCTTAGTTGTGACTAATACCAAAGATCCCACCTATCAGTGACTAAGATAGATGGATGTAAAACACCAGGCAAGGATCTATCTCTAAACCCAGGGCCTTCAAGTGTCAATGTGAGACCTGATTTTCACAGTTCAGGCCCAGAACAATATTGTCACATCTCGGAGAAGGACACAGGTTTTCTCCAGCAGTAATCCTCTTCCTAAAAACCTTCTATCAAACTGCATATAGGTCACTACAGGGAAAAAATAGATGCAGATTTTACTGTAGCCTATATGACCGTAAATCAGGAGGAACATATTCTGTATGCAGTGGGATTAAACTAGATTTACAGTAGTGCTACCAGAATGATACAGGCCTGGGGGCTTGAGGTGGCCCGACACAGTGGTTTGTTTAGTTGTGGGCATTTTCTCCAGATAATTGCACAAGAGACTGGTGGTGGCTGCACAGAGGAGTAACACAATCATCTTGACTTTATTACTGCTTCACTGATATTAGCATCTACCAATTGATGCTTTGTTACTGTCCAGATCCCAAGTGAATTTTGCCCAGCATATCCCTGCTGTGATTCCAGCAAGTCCCAAAAATTCAGCTGTGGCCAGGCAGCCACACCAGGCAAAGGACTGGGAAGTTTGCCATTGATAAAAAGCAGAATTGGGTTTGTTCACCCTTGAAAAAAGAAGACATAGGGGACACCTTGTCACTATCATCGAGAAAATAAAAGATGGCTACAAAAAAGATAGAGACTCCATTCTTTACAATGTGTCACATGCAAAAGATGAGGGGTGATGAGTACAAGTTACTGCTAGGAGCTTTTGACTGGAAATAAAATTTTTCACCATGAGAACAATCAACCATTGGCATAATCTCCATGGGGAAATGGTGGATTCCCCAACACTGGACAATTTAAGGTCCAGCTGGACAGGGTGCTGGGCCATCTTGTCTAGACCATGCTTTTGCCAAGAAAGGTTAGATAAGATGATCCTTGGGGTCCTTTCCCACATGGTATTCTATGAGTTTATGAAATACAAGGAAGCCACAAATATTGAGGGATCCCTCTTGCACACTTGCTCATTCCAGGAGTCAAGGGTTAAGGGAGCAGAGCTGAAGTAAAGCTGCTGTACTTAACAGCACCTGATAAACCAATTATTCCGATTTCTTCCTAATCCTGTTTTTATGTAGTTTATAAAGTTGAGCTCACTTTTACGTCTTCTTCCTGTGAAATTTGAAAAAAGCCCCACGCATTTCTACCTGCCTGCAGAGAGGTTTGGAGAGTATATTTCAAAGCTGTTGTTTCACAAGTGTCTATGTAATTGAAATATTGCATTCATACCTAGGTCACCCAGCTGGAGAATACCTTGGGACAAATCTGATCAATTACAACAAAATCTTATCACTCAAATTTCAATGGTCCAGCATTAAAGAACTTGTCACACAAATTTAAGGAAATGTGAATACTCCATGAACAGAAAATAGTCAATTACATTCAGCTAAAGTCACGTGGGTTTCTTTAGGTGTGGTCTGTCCAAATATGGATCAATTTGTTGAAGTTTTCTTGTGAGAGCTGGAAAGATTTAAACCATGTACTTTTACTTTTTCTACAGAAACTTCCCCTTCCAGACAGTACCAGTACACTGCCACTGTCATTCTGGTTTTAAGTGCTGACACGGAATGAATAAACACCATTCCTGTTCTCCGTGTCCCTTGCAGCACAAATTTCTATTCTGTATCATCTAAGGTCTTCCAGATCTGTTTCAGTGTTCAACCTTTACCTTTTTGAACCTAGCAGTCTTGTAGTGTGCAGGAAATGATAAAATTACTCTAGTTTCAAGTGGAGAACATCTGTGTTTGTTTTCTGAGGGATACCAAAGCTAATATTATTTCCCTCTCTGTGTGAAGCCGCTGTGTGCTTCTTCCATATGGCTGAAGTAGCCACTGGAGTGATCCACATTTACGTAGCCTGGAAGTCTAATTATCTAAGGAACATTCATTTGAGCAAATTAAACAAAGAAAGAAAAATTATCAGACAGACTGTTAATAACGATATTATTATTATTAT
>VZTJ01000388.1:1421791-1433690 GCA_013397795.1 Orthonyx spaldingii
ATTATTATTATTATTATTATTATTATTATTATTATTATTATTATTATTATTATTATTATTATTATTATTATTATGCACTGAGCAGTGGAAAAAACCAAAAAACTATGCTGTTTCCATCTACAGTGCTTAATCGAATTATCTTTTGTTATAACAACAACAAAAACCTGCTGGATAAGAGCTGAATGAAGAAGGCTGTGAACTGTGAACTGTCCTAAAATGTGTCCACACATTTTAGGACAGGAGCTGCTCCACTCTGGTTAAGGACTGCTATCCCAGTGCAGGGCAGCACCTCCCAGGCACATCAGGACATTTCTCCACCTTTGCCCTGAGATAAATTCTCATGGTGGCAACCAACAACACGGATCTTTTTGGGAGTAGTCCAATGGAGATAGATGTGTTTCTTCTCTCTGTGCCCTTCAAGCCTGTTCACTACTACCACTGCATTGAATCTGTTTTGTCCCTAGATCTGGAAAGGCCAAAGGGGTCTGAAGTATGTTTTGTATGATGGGGTAGTTAAATTCCGTTATTCTTTCTGTTGAATGTGTCATGATTTCTTCTTCCCTAACACCCATGTTATTGCTTCATATGTCCCAACTACATTTTTTTATGTCACATTATAATGAAACATCATGCAGTTGAAGTTCTTCTCTGAAAATTTTTTAAACTGGCTTGAATTGAAATATTCATAACTTTTATTCAGCAGAGCAAAACCATACCTGGTACAGTACAGCCCTGTAACTCTCTGGGCATGCTACAAGAGAGCCTTTGGCTAGGAGTTGTCTGGGAGGTGAAGCCCACACTGCTCCAGAGCTTCACACAACTCTTACCATAGCAAGTTATTTGTGCATAGCAATGGCCACAATGGCCAACTGGGCCAGCTTATAGAGAAAAAACTCAAAGAGGTTAAAGATGGATTCCTGTTGGAGCTGGAGAGGTCTTACTTTCTCATAACAGAATATGAAATTCACCCAGGCAGGCAAGAAGGAACTAATAGATTTTATGTCTAACTGGGGAGGCATGGCAGGCAAACGGTAAACTGAGTCAATTTGACAGCAAATTGATGTCAGCCATTCTGACATCACCTAACAGCTACATTCTAGCCATACTGCTAGGATGACTTGTCAACAACTTCCATCACTACAATCTAACTTATGGGCTGATGCCATTTGTTTACTTTCATTCTGTTCCTTAGGCTGGAGCAGGGGAAAGTAAATCATATTCCCATAAAATCCTCCAAATCCAGTTGCATTCCTCACTTAAAATTATTTATTGCTGACCTTTCTTTCTCCCATATAAAAGAAGATTTTACAAGCAAACTATCAATTATTTTCTGACTTTTCACAACAGTAATGACATTAAAACATATTCTATCTCCCTTTATTATTGAGTATGCTGATCTCTACTCACAAAAAAAAAAAGCCACACACTCCAAAGAAAAATTGAAAATACGCCAAAAAAATTTTAAATATTCTTTCATTTCCTCTTCTGCAGATCTTGGCAGATAGATGTTTAATGAGACTGAATTCTGTTTGGTTTCCTAATACCAGAATCTTGAAAACCTTACTGAAGAGAGCCATGATTTTTGTGATATCAGTCCAAACTTATTCCCACATCCAATGAATTAAATTAAAATATTTGCCATGCTTACAGAATCCAGGGATGTAAGTGCACTTCTTAAGTCTTAAGACATCCTTTGGAGGTCCTTTGGGATATTCAAGTCATTTGCATGGGCTGGCAGATATGACATTGGGCTTAGGAGAAAAGCTGGACCTTCCCATAAGGTGGGCAGCTAGAGAACAGGCTGGATGCACCCACTCTCTTAAATAACAGTAAGCACACATGGAAAGACAGCTGAATCCTGTCCAGGAGTGCAGAACTCTACCAGTTCTTTTTTAACTTGGATCCTTTTGAGTCTCTGGATGAGTTCAACAGAAAGAGAAATGAACCCATTCATAAAAATGAAAGCAGAGAGAGATGTCACTGTGATCAGTGAGTCTTCTCCTGCCATCATTCTTCATCTTCCACTAAAGAAATCAAAAGGCAGCAATCTAGTCAAGAATGTTTCCAGGCTGCCTGTGTCTGTAAGGAACAGGGAAGTTAGGAGGCAGCAGGAAAGTCCTGCATCCTTATAACACACAGCACTGGCTGTAGTTTAAGTCATAGAAGACTTTCTGGAATTCTGTAGGCCAGTGTTTCCTAAAGTCAAACAGCCAGCACACAGTAGAAGAAGCAAGAAATACTGCAGAGAAACAGAATGTGGGGCCCTTTTACCTCACATTTTCTCATCATTGTCACACATGCTTAGGAGAGTAGGAAAAGAAATCAGGATAGCACAAGTCTTACAAACAGGACAATAATGTAGAAAAAAATAGAGACACTTGGATGGACAGGACCAATTAAGCAATCTATACCTGCCAGGAAAAAGATATCCTTACAACCACAATGATTGCAATAAAAACACACAAAACACTGATTCTTTCTTCTTCATATGCAAATAAGACTTGGAGCACATTGTGGCATGTGGCACACATGTCTGGGAAATGAAGGGCATCTGATATTTGCTTAGCTTCCAACAAGAGAGTAGCATTTTGGCACAGACTAAGTGGCATCAAAAAGCAGGTGTGAGGTATGAATTTCACATTACCTGCTTCTATTGCCAACATTACTTGCTCTGTTACTTTAGTTGGAGTCTCACATTTAGAAGACCAAAAAACGACATTGTGAAACATCCAAGAGAAGAATTACACAAGCTCAGGTTGTTAAGTTGAGCACCAGTTTGAGAAAATGCTTTCTGGGAAAATCCATTAAAGCAAATCTGATATGACTTGCTCAGCTGTAACATAGAAGTGAGCTCCACATAGCATTGGCGCAGTTAAACACAGTTACCATTTCTGTGGCACTCAGATTTTTTAATGGAATTCATACTAAATTCATATTAGTTAGAAGGCTATTCTGGCATTAAAGAGAGTTTATTTAGTTGTATTCAGAAATATCAACAAGAATTTTGAATCAAGGTCACCTGGAAAAAGTTAGTGGCAACAAATCTTTGATTCTGAGCACAGATTTTGTAGCTGGTCAGCACCATCCCAGAAACAAGCACAGAGACAGGTTAATATGCCTAAATGTTTAATATGTAGGGAATATTTTGGGGAAGGTTTTGGATTAATCTCTTTTCCCTTATTTGCACAGGACTGGAAAACACAAGGAGAATGGACCCAAATGCTCCTGCTGAACAAAAGGTGACCCTATGAAGTCAGCTTCCATGGATTCAGAGGCTCATCCAGGGAGTCACTTCCTCATGGGCCTCCTCGGACAGGGCTACATTTTGTCACAGAACACCAGTGGTTTCAATGGATGCCAAAGCCTGGATCCCTGCTGCCATGAGTATTAGCAGTGGAAAACATCAGATCCTTCTGCACAAGCGCTGGTGCAAAATACAGGTATGTGCTCATTGCCATCTGATACATTTCCAAAGCACCATCACCCTCATGTATTTCCAAGTATGTTGTGGTTACTCTTTTTTCCTTATCAAACTGATGAAAACTATATAACATGATATTGTCTTATTATTTTGAGGGGCTTTTTTTGTTTCCTACTTTATCATTATTGGTTATGTGACTTCAATAGTTTCTAGACCACAAGTTAAGAATTAGGCTGGCAGTTTATCCTTTGCTTCTCTTTGCTGCACCAGTAATAATTTTTACAATTAGTCAGCAGTTTTCATTCAACTTCTTCGTTTTGATTCTCTGATTGATACAATACATAAAGGCTTTAAAGTGCACTTGTTTAACTGAGACATCTATTGAATGTCACCTGAGTGAGCTGAAATGAACTGAACTGAATTGAATGAGCTGTAAAATAACTTTTTCAGCTCACTGTATCCAGAGTTTCTCTGGACTGGTTACCAAAAAACCAAAGCATGAGCCTTTTCAGCCAAGGTTTCAAGCACTGGCTGACCAGTGCTGCTCAGACCACACCAAGCTTCTAAAAGAGCACAGCAATCCCTTTATGTATTGATACTAACCAAAGGGTTTGATATCCCTTCTGCATTTCATCTAGATGTTATGTGTTTTCATGCATACTCTTGTGCTGTGCAAATACTATGGAAAAGCAGACTAAGACTGCTTCATGTTTGACTAGTTTTCCTAATGGAAAAGTTTCATAAATACATATAAATACATAAATACATACATGTTGCCATTCCCGCGGCACTTTGCTTAATGGAGTTTCCTGATTTTTGCTCCAGGAACTTGATCATTCCCAAGTCATGTGGAACCAGTTATGCACATATTTAAACCGGATGCTGATAGAAAGACCATTTTTATGCAAAAGTGTGCACTGTCACTCCAAAATTAGTATTTTAGTAAAGCTGTTGGTGGCTTCATCAAATTTCTGTTGAGGATCAGAATCCTAATCAGACACTTCTCTCTGTAAAATGAAATTTTAGCAACACAGAGAATAGAGAATGGTTTAGATGTATGTTTCTTTGAGTACAGCTTCTTTCTGGCCCCATTTGTCTTTGTGAGGCTCCTTTCAGCATAGTCTCCTCCTCTGAGTGGCCCTCCCCACATTTCTAGGATGAGAAGGCAGCAGCCTAATTTCTTCAGATGGAGAAAATGATGAATGTTTGTAGTTACTAGCTGCAAGGATTTACAACAAATTTGGAAACTGCTGGCTGCTATTAGATGGTGGGTGGTAGTTTGGGGACTCTGTAGCCACCTGCAGTTCTCAAGCTGTTCAAGTGTAATTTGTTTTGCTGGGGCTTCATTCGTGAGCAGAGGGAGGCTGTGCTACCATGGGGCCAACCTGAATATTTAGCAGCAGGGGATCCATGGGAGACTTCTGAAGTCAACACTGCTGGCTGGCAAAGGAGCAAAGGGATGCCCTGGGAAACTACAGTCATCACATGCCCACATCCCTGGACATTTTGAAGTATGTGCACTCTGTGTAGGGCTAGGAAGCTGAGTAACTGCTCCTTCACTTGTATTTTTATTTTGTGACTCACTTTAAGCCTCTTGGAGGTGCTCTAAGAGGGATAAAGAGATTGAGTCATAACCCAGTTTCCAGAAACCTTAGCAACATGACAGAGCCAGAACTTCAGGTATGACAAGCATAGGGAAAAAAAACCCCTGACAGCTATGATATTCCTAAAGATAATTGGTTTTTACTGAGGAATTGTAGCATTAAAGAGTAAAAAATTGCATTATTGGCATAAATGCAGTGAAAAATCTGGTAGAGAAGCAATATATGAAAGTAATATAAGTAATTTTCCCAGAACCTGGTCTTCTAGAAGAATGATTTTACCCATTGAGCTATTGCACGATCTATAAACATGAGCATCTATAAGATGAGAATAATCTGATAGGGGAGAAGGAAGGTGTATAACATAAAGCAAAAATCCACCAGTAAGTCCTGTGACATACTTGAGTACATTCCCTAGGGGCACACAATGTATAAGTGAGACAACACAGATAGTAAAGGTCAGAAATTGTGGACACAAATCACAAGAGGGAATAAAGAAATCTCCACTCATGGAACACTTTAATGAGATGAAACCTCCCTTCACATCTTTAGAGTTTATAGGTATGTCTATATGACTATGTCCCAAAAGCCCCCAGAGAGGGGGAGACAGGAGCAGCTTATTTAGACAGTGAGAAGCACAGAGGATTTAAAACTTAAATGTGTCACCACCAAATATAAAAAAGTCAATAACTGAAATAGATTATGTATATATTTGTCTAACACCGGGAGAAGAAATCTGCTTGATTACAGACATGTAGGTGGGAGCCCCACAAAAGGCAGAGCAGTGTTGTTGGCTACTGCGGGCAGCGCAGGGTGCGGTGGCAGAGACCTTTGGCTCATCACAGCTGTTCCACGGGAGCTGTCTGCTGTCGTAAATGTATTTTGTGAGAAGCCACAGGCAGTTGCCTCTTTGCTGTGTGCTGCTGCCTCTCTCAAACGGTGCGCTCCTTTCTGGCAGTCAGGGCAAAAGCATCACTCGTATTGGTTCGGACAGGGGAGCGTCTGCGGAGACAAACCCGTTCTGTGCCTGGAGAGCGGCAGTGGGCTGTGAACGGCCAGGCAACCACTGAATTTTAGTATGGCTAGAAAACTCAGCTACTGCTGTACAAGGGACACACATACAAGGAAAGCCTGTGCCCCCCAAACCTCACATTGCTACTGTACCTGGGGTCTGAACTGATATCTTTTGCCAGAAAAAGCTGCCTTGGAAACTCATGTTTTATCCTTTGCTTGATGATATGGATTTCCTGGGAGGGACTCCAGTAAATGAATGTACTCTCTCATTGCAGGCATGATGAAGATTGAATAAAATAGCTAAATTCATAGCTTCTCTACCTTCCTTTTGAAGTGGTTATTCCTTAAGTATTTGTTTGTATCTCTGTAGAGGTCTAGAGCTAAGTGTATTCATACCAGTCATAAATGTTTGATTTCCAATAAGTTTCTCAATGGGGCATTGATAAGAAGAGACAAATTTTCTTACTGCTAGAAATGATCTCTGGAAAACAAATTATATTTTATATATTTTTATATATATTAAATATACTTTATATCTTATATATTTATATATATATTATAGTTATTAATTTCTTATCTTTATACACTGCTCATTCATCAAGAAAAAGGGAAAACAGCATAAAAATAAATATATTGGAAATATTTCTAGTTTAGTAGTTTTGATTCATCAGGATAATTTTTATCCATCAGTACTACAGAGAGAAATGTGACTGACCTTAGTGAAATTTTATCCAGTAATTTCAATATGTGAACAAAAGTATTATATGCACAAAACTAAACACAAGTATTTGAAATCTCTGATTTGCACAATCTCTGTTTAATATGTCACACAAGAAACTGGATAAAGGTAAAAATTGAATTGGTTATCCTAAGGGCCCTGAAATGTTTAAGTCAATTAATGTAGTTCAAGAGGGATGAAATGTGGATATACTGTCAGTAATTCAAGACTGGGCAAAAATTATGATGATTTCTTCTGGTTTGAGTGATACAGAGAAGGATCTTTGATATTTTTAAAACATTAAGAATCTCTGTTTGGAAAATCTGACCATTTTGAACTAGCCTCGTAGCCAATACTCTGTGCTTATCATCAGGGCTGAGCAGCGACCATTTACACCATGGTGGTCAATCTTTACAGATCAGTAACACTGTGGATCCTCACAGTGTTCAAGGTGAGATTGAGATTCCTTCACCCTGACTGGAAGTCTGCCAAGAGTAAAAATTACTATTTTTTAAAAAATAATCCTTCACGAACCCATAGGCCTCACAAGACTGAGGGTCCACAGGTTGAAAATCACTGCTTTGAGAAATGATACTTGCTTCATTCCTGCATTAACTGGTAATATATGCTTGAATAAAATTCACCAGTTTTGCTGTTTATATGGCATTTCATATTCCTAATTTAATCTGTGTAACATAAATTTCCTGGGAACATCTATTTAAATTGTCATCTGCTGCCTATTGTTTCTATAATGTAGCTTCTGTATGTATAACAAACAACTCTGGCATTATCTTATTTGTTCTCCTCTATCTTCTGACATGTTACTTCAATTAGTACACAATAATGTAATTATTACACTACTACTGTAATCACATAAGGAGATATCTGACAAAAATCTCAAAATGGCTTAGATCTTTATTAATTGCTGCAGTAAGTCAGTGCATATCACTGACTGCATTGCACCTAGAATTTTTGTGTGACACCGCCTGAATCATATTCTTCCTGTGCTATGCAGGCTTTTAACAAAACTTACGTCTTAATCTAGTGCAAGGTAAGACCAACAGATACATGATCGAGTTGCTACAGGGTTTGGTGTGGGTGTTTTTGTAACTGAGCATAGGATTGCAAATGCAGAATGAACTTCACATGAAGGATGGTGTGGCATATTTAAATTTACAATTAAGAATATTTTTATCACGGTCTCTCAGTAAGTCAAACTACTTTTATATTGAAATTACAATACTAAATTTAGTAGCATGTCACTGACATTGATATATGTTTGAGTTTAAAGAAATGTGGTCTTCTAGTCGCATAGGTGGTAAGAATTCTTTACAATGACTCTCTTGAGGAGGTACTTTGTACTTATGTTAATAAATAGATAAAATGATATGAAACTTGTTACAGCAAATGGTTGCTTAAAAATCCCCTATTTTGGTATCTAGTTCCTTTATGTCTGAATGTCTAGACTCTTTATGTTTCAACTTTTATCTGTGTTAAGTAGGTATTCTATGACTTACATCTAGGCCATGTCTACATACATTCTTGAAATCTATAAAATAGGAGTCAAAACTGGTGCATAAATAAGGTTGTTGAATATGAAGTGAAAGTTCTTGACATGGAAAAAATGAAAGCGTACAGAGACTATCTTGGCTGGTCACCACGTTCAATTGAGCAATGTTATTATACTTTGCTGACAATACCAATAACTTAAATCATCAATCTACAGGCATGGCTATTCTTAGCAAAACACAGTGAAAACAAACTGCTTTGCTTATGCGATTCACAGCACTGAAGCATGCCCTTAGCAAAGTGGTACAAATGTCAATATGCTGCTGAGCTCCTCAAAACCGCTAACAAGTTATTTGAAGCACAGACAAACCTTCAGGAAGTCTTTGAAAATATAGATCAAATTCTAATACAACTGCTTTCCCCAAATTCTGCACCTGTGAAAAATCTGTTCCCCCTCAAACTATGATAATGACTGTTAGAATCAGATCTGTGCCTGTGACCTGTGAGCCACTGTGTGCAAGGACCTTTAAGGTAAAAATACACACATTAAATCTACCTGGAGTTTCAAGAACAGATTCCAGATCTCAAGGACTCAGGTGCTAATCTTTGGTTGTTACCATTCATTTCAGCTCACCTTTGTGCTTTTTGCTATTATGATAATGATCTTTTTTTGCTGGAAGCAAGTGCATATTTTAAACTACCATAAAAATCCAAAGGATAACTGCAGATATTTAATATAGTTTATTAGACAGGGAAGAAAATACATGAAATAAAGCTTTTTGGTATTTTCATCAAGAAATTAAGTTACAAGTCAGGAACTGGCACAGTATGTTCTCAGCCAGTTAAATGCTGCATATTATTTTAGCAAACTTTACTGCTGGCAGTTGTTAACCTCAGGCAATAGAAATACATGTTTGCAGAGGAGTAAAGAGCAACTAGGGAATCTATTTATTCACTCCCATAAGAGCTTTTCTGAACTGATACACAGAGTTATTATTTCAGAATTAATTATAAAGCAGTCTCATTGTAAGTGGCACCTTTGCCGGTTGATTTTATTTTTTGTTTTTATTTTTGAAAACCACATTAACAGCATACAACTATTAGTTGGTTTATAAATAAAATGCCAAATTGGTAGTACTATTAGTATAAAGCTATGCTTCCACAATTTTCAGAGAATAAAGGACCTTTACCAGCTCTTCTCTTTGGGAAAATATTTTTAAAATTCAGTAACTGACATATGGTGCAAAATATTCAGTTCAAAGGAAGAAACAAAGCCAGACAGAAAACACAGACTGGTTTGTATTTTTATGACTATAAGCAGTGTTCCTCCAGTATGGTAGGGAATTCATTCCAACATGTCCTTCAATGTAGCACTAGTATTTTATAATGTCTTGCTGCAAGTCCTTTGTGATCTTGACTGCCTCTGACCAATGCTCTTTCGAAGATATGCTCCATGATACTGCACTTGTCAGAGTGTTTTTCTGTTTCCAGAAATAATTTGCTTCTCCTGTCAGGTCCAGCACACAGTCTTTCTCAAAGAGCCTCTTCTGGGTGGCCATCTGGAAGCATCACCTCAGTGCAGAACAGGCAGGTTGCTGGCTTGTGTTGGCTCACTTCTCCTCAGCACTGCCTACTGCCCTGAAGGCAGCATTAAATTTTATTCCTGGACTACACAGCATTATAACTAGATGTGCAGACATGACATTTTGATTGCTAAATTCCAGGCCTATTGACGTTTGTGACAAGACTCAGAGAAAAACTCAGCAGAAAATGGATAAAGATGCAGAGGAGGGAATCAGCCGAGGACAGTCAGAAATAATGATCCAAGTCTCCAGAATGGAATAAACACACAGAGGTGTTACACCACACCTGAAATGCTGCATTGAGAAGCCTCTCTCATGCAGCGTTTGAAGAGCAATCACAAGCCAGAGCCAAGGTGCTGAAAACAGGCATGCCCAAACCACAGAGGAATTAGATTTCAAGAGTTCTGAACTGTGGGCTTTTCTGTAGTCAGAAAACATAATGGAAAATGAAAGCAGTTCAGTAAGAAACAGGAGGAAAAGTAGAAGAATCTTCCCTGGATCTAAAAGATCTGGAATAATCAATGAGACAAGAGGAAAGTTTACATAGTATAATTAATAGTACAGACCTTTTTCTGCATAACTTTTTTCTGTAACTTTTCTCTGCATAACTACAGTGTAAAAAGCATGGCTGCAGTGTTTCCTTGCTGTATATGGTGCTTGGATATAAATCATCTATGGATTTGTGGCTACACTTCAGTGAAACTGATGACATGAAAGTCTGTAGACCAGGGATGAGGCAGTATTTATAATAAAAAAGGTTCACCTAGTGAAAGGAATACTAAAATTGTTTCCATTATAGTAATGTATCCTTTGATGCTTCTTCATGTTACTGTGCTTTAGGAATGTGTATGATTATCACCAGGTGTAAGAATCATGAATCATTCAGACTCCCAAGGATGTCCTTGGAAAACAGTCTCAAATGCAGACACTCGAGAGTTCCCAGATTACCTGCTGGAGCTGGAGAGACTGATTCAGGGTCTTACACAGACAAATTATCAGTTTTCCTGAAATGGCAGAGGTCAGTTGCAGTCATGTGGTATAAACTGAGGGTAGTCCAACTTACTGCAATTAATCAACACCTGGTTTTAAAGGCAGATGAAGAAACACTTGGGTTTGTTTTGGGTATTTTTAATACCTGGGTCACTCTGCTGCTTATTTATCTAATTTAGTAACTGTAAAAGTTCACATGCTCACCAGAATTGTCATCAGATAAAACTATTGCATTTAGGGTAAGTGTTGAGAAAGACTTTGTTGTCAACAAGTAGGGGTAGCATCCAAGGAAGAGATATTCCTGTTCGCAGGGATAAGTAGGAATTCTTGGTTTCGTATCACAGACACAGACAATTCTTTGAAGGGGGAAATAAAACACAGAGCCTTTCAGTTAACAGATACCTGTTGTATGGTGTTACTGGGAATATCTCAGACTTCAAAAAATTAAAAATTACTTTGAAAAATCAGAGATAATTCTCAATTACTCTAAACAGATGGCTTAAGGGGAAAGATGCAAATTTTACTGCTGACAATAAAATTAACTGATCTGAGTGTGGAAAGGAGTAAATAAAAATTTCTCTTCATTTAATTGTGCAATGTAAGCTAAATATTCTTCTTAAATTACTATCAAAATGCAATAAGAGCAAATATAAAACTGTTTTGGCCATGCATATTTTTAAGTCAGTGAGTGTCACAGTACCAACAGTGTGAAGAACGGAATTCTTAGAAAAATCAGGGATCATTCTTTCTTCCCCTGTCCTTTACTGGTGTTATTCCTCCAGTATTACCATAGAAGCCAATGAAATTTTTTGTCACAGGTTTTAAATGGAATACATTGAGCTCTTTGTATTATAATGAAGAAAGAGATGTTGAAATTTCACAAGTTACTTTTGCCTTCCAAATGTAAAATACTCTATTTACCTGGTCCTGTATTTAAGCCTACAATATAGGAAAAGTTCCTATTTAAACCAGCTATTTACAGGTTATAATGAAGTCTTTTAAAAGATATCTCACAATAATGTATTTCTTCCATTTTTTTCCACAAGGGAAGACCATTATATAC
>VZTJ01000388.1:1433733-1555879 GCA_013397795.1 Orthonyx spaldingii
TTTTTCTACATGAGAAGACCAATATATAGATATATATATATATATATATATATATATATATATATATATATGTTATAACATTTAATATATATATATATATTCTCTTGAGAGAGAGAATAAAAACTTCAAATATTACAACTAGATTGACTCCACTGTGCTTAGTTTTGCTAGTTAATTTCTTGTCTAAATCTCAGTGAAGAGGATGGTTTTACCAAATGACTATGTGAGTTTTTTTAAGAACGAGGACTTGGAATAAACAAAGATAAGCTTATAAAAATAGGTTACCCATTCCAAGAGGTGCGAGATATTTAATGCAGTTCCCGTAGGTCGGGAGCGTGGGTCTGTATCGAATATCGCACAGAAATTCACAACGCGTGTTTGAATGCCGTTGCTGCCGTTCCCAGCCCTCTCCCGGTGCTGCGGAGCCACTTGCCGGGAGGTGCGTGCCATCTAGTGGCACCCGGACACACGGCGACAGCGGCACCCAGACAGAGTCACAGAATCAATCAGGTTGCAGAAGACCTCTGAGATCATCGACTCCAACCTGTTACCAAACATCTCCTTGTCAACTACAGCACGGCACCATGTGCCACGTCCAGTTTTTCCTTAAACATCTCCAGGGATGGGGACTCCACCACCTCTCTGGGCAGCCCATTCCAATTCTATTTCTTGAAGCATTTCTTCCTAATGCCCAACCTGAACCTTTCCTGGTGCAGCTTAAGACTATGTCCTCTTGTCCTGTCGCTGGTTTCCTGGGAGAAGAGGCAGAGGAGATCTGCCAGATCTGGCTACACCCTCCTTTCATGGAGAGTGATCACATAACCCCTGAGCCTCCTGTTCTCCAGGCTTAGTTTAAGAGCCGGGAAGCAGCTGCTGGGCATAATCCATCACAAATGAAAAACCAAATGTGTTTACTTCCAGCAGCAGTGCCCCTTGCAAATCTCTCTCCTCCTTGTTGCATTGCAAAATACTGCCTCTAATTTTTCTTTAGCTGTATTGGCAGCTCCTTACTGATCCTTATCTTCCCCCTCTACTCCACTCTTGTGAAAACCCACCTGGACTTCCGTGTCCAGATTTGGGGTCCTCAGTACACGAAGGACATTGACCTGTTGGAGCAGGTCCAGAGGAGGAC
Organism: Orthonyx spaldingii; assembly: GCA_013397795.1. NCBI lineage: Eukaryota > Metazoa > Chordata > Aves > Passeriformes > Orthonychidae > Orthonyx > Orthonyx spaldingii. The sequence goes on from VZTJ01000388.1 coordinate 1,434,866, forward strand.
GACAAATATGATCAGAGAGATGGAGCACCTCTCCTACAAGGAAAGGCTGAGAGTGTCAGGGTTGTTGAGCCTGGAAGAGGTAAATCTCTGGGGGAGACCTTGTTGTTGCCTTCCAGTACCGAAGAGAACCTACAAGAAAGCCGAAGAGGGACTTTTTAAAAGGGTATGTAGTGACAGGACAAGGGGGAATGACTTCAAACTGGCGGAGAGTAAATTTAGATTATTAGGAAGAAATTCTTTGCTGCGAGGATGATGAAGCACTGGAACAGGTTGTCCAGAGAAATTGCAGATGCTTCATCCTTGGAGGTGAAAGGAATGAGAAGGAGGTGTCTTTACAAACAAACTGTGGGCCTGCTGGTAGATAAAGCCAGATACTAATAGGTGAAAGAAGCAATGGAAGGAACCATAAATTCCATAGGAATTCCACTAATTGACACAGACTTTTGCTCCCCCAAGGTCGTGCTAAATTCTTGGACTTAGAGAAAAAGAACAGAGACACAAAGAAAAAGAAAGGGGGGATGCACATTAGAAAGGGTCTGTATTAGGCCATTCGGGAAGTCTGTACATCTCAAGTACCTCAGCCAATGGGGAAAGAGAGAGGGAAATTCGACCGGGAAATTAGGATAAAAAGGAGGCTGCGTCCTCTAGCAATTTGAGAGACCCCGTGGGAAATGCCCCATGGCCTCTCCCTTTATTCGAATAGAGTTACAGAACTCCTCTGTCTCCTTTTTGGACATAAACCTCTGGCATCGTGGATTAATTTTTCCTGACCGAGGAGGTGTTCAAGGCCAGGTTTGATTGAGCTTCGAGCAACCTGCTCTAGTGAAAGGTGTCCCTCCACAGGGAGGGCGGCTGGAACCAGATGAAATTTCAGGTCCCTTCCAACCCAAGCCAGTCTATGATTCTCTGGCACAGGCAGGTCAGCTGGTCCCTCTCCCTGCACAGCCAGGAAGGAGCCTGGCCCCGAGGGCCTCGGGTCACTAAAGGAGGTTCGTGGGGCCCAAGGCAGCGCACCCGCGGGCCTCCGGCCCCCGCGGCCGCGGCACGGACTACAGATCCCAGGTGCCCGCGGGGCGGGCCAGTGCGGCCGCCACCGCCGCGCGCCCCTGCCCGAGGGCTGCTGGGAGGTGTAGTAGGGGGCGGGGAGAAGATGGCGTCGAAGGTGAGCGTGGTGCTGAGGCCGGTGAAGAGCATCGCGGTGCGGTTCTGCCCCTTCGAGCCCAACGTGGAGAGCACGAGGTGAGGGGGCTGCAGGAGCGGCCTCGGCCGCGCTCCGTTCGGGCTCCCTGTCTGCAGACGCCGCAGCGCCCTCCGTACGCCCTTCCCGCGCCCTCCCGGGTGGCGGGGCCGGGCTTTGGCAAGCGGGGATCGTTCTGTGGTGGTGCGCGGAGGGTTTGTGCCCGGGTGCGACCCTTTCTACAGGCGTGTGCTCTGAGCTTTGCCAAAGTGCTCGGTGGGCCGCTCCTCGGCCGCTGATCCTGGAGTGCGGGTGTGTAACCACTCCAAGTGCTGGGAACGGGGAAGCGGGGCGGCAGCAGCTCCTCTGTCCCGGTAATTCACTGTGGGAGAAGCCCAAGGACTGTGCTTCTCCAGCCATGTAGGTTCTGCACCAAACAATTGCAAAATGTCGTTTTACAGGCACACCTACTTTTAAAATGAATTCAGTAACACAGCTTAATTTAGAGTATCTTTAAGCTGCCAGAATAGCAGCTTAAAGTAGCTGTCATGCATTTCAGAAATCTACAGGAGACCAAAGATGTCATAGAAATAAATGCTGTCTCAAACCCAAACAAGAAAATATTGGCAAGCAAATGATGTATAAAGAAAAATGAAAGTGACTTTGCTGTTTATTTTTTTATTATTGTGACTAACGCAGCTGAGAGAAACACCGAAAGTGTATACACTGAAGTTTTACGCAGTTCTTTGGTATGCTTTTTACATGTTAGTGTATAAGGAATATCCATTTGGATTTTTAAGAGTGATTCTCTCATAAGAAGTACCTGTCTGAACTTAAGTACAAATCTTATTTTGTTTATACTTTGTTGCACAGCAGTATCAAGATATGCAAATCAGTTTTAGAAATATGCTGACTTTATTTTTTGTCTACAACATACTTAGTATATTTTTTAATATATTTTCAGAAAATTTCTTCAGTGTATTTACCATAAAAAAGTCCAAGCAACTAATACAAACTGTGAAGTGACTTGTGATGTGAGACATGATGGATCCGAACCAGTCGTAGATGTTATGTTTGGTAAGGAGCTTATTTTTAAACAAACAAAAAAAAACCCTGTGTTTGTGTTGTTACAATTGTATTCTATATTTTATTTTTTTTAACTGTCATTTTTTTCTCTTTTGGCTCTGGCCCATAGTTAGATGTTGTACAACTGGGAGGAAAACAGAAACAAGGTGTCACTGACAGCCTGAAGAGGGTGTCACTGACAGCCTGATGTCTAGAGAAATGTGTTTATATGTCTCTACAGGGATCTTAGATCCAACAACTGACGACTTTGGAGCTGAGTGTACTTTTGTAGTGATGTACTTGTATGACCTTGCAGTCAGGTACAATTCCAGGAAAGTAAACGTAGGTCTGTTTTTATGTAATAATCTGTTTACTTTCTATAATTTTTTTTATGTTACCTGTGGTGGAGACATCTCAGTCTTGAGAACAGGAGGTTGAATACCTTTAGTTGCTTATGCAATTGAGAAACTGTAATTTGGAGGAACTGCTCAGATGGGTGAGGCCCTACATGTGCAGATGGACCTGCAGAATGAGGTCAGCTATGTACAACAAATTTCTTGGTTTCCTTTGAGAGTATAGTGAGCAGGGAATTGTGGTGGAAATTTCATCAGTTCTGGAAGTGTCCCAGATTCTAGGCTATGAACAGATGGCTCTAATCTGCTTTTGTCCTTTTCTCTGGCTGCATCTTCTTTCCTGCTGTGCTGTAATGGACCAATATGTCATGTAGCCCATTAAAGTTTTCATTATTGTTGATTCGCGCTACCCCCTTATCTTTAAACTTCCATATTTTTAGTGAATTGGTGGAAAAATCAAAAGTGTTGAATGTTCTTTGTTTTGCTTAGGAAAGTCTACCTATTTCAATGTTAACGTTGCATATTTTTCTCTCCCCCATGCCTTTGTCTTTCCCATCCTTGTGATGTATTAAGACTTAAGCAGTAAAACTCTGTTTTTTCACAGTGTAAACCTAAAACAGTTTATCTCATTAATGCCAAGGCACCTCTAAACTCTTCATTTTTTAAGTTCTGATTTTTCTGCAGTGAAGTGTTTGTAGCCCTTGTAGTTGGCAGAGTTGGGGCTGGAACGTACATGTCAGGCATGGTATTTCACTATAAGGGTTTGGGGGTCAGTTTTGTATTTGTAAATCTTGCAAAATAATTAACTTGGTTACAATACTCAACTTCTACTACTTCCTGCCTGTTTTAAAATAAATTCTTTCAAAATTTTAGAAATCCTAGTGCTCCCTATTTTTTTACATTATAACCACCAGATTGTGTGAACCAATTTGTTGTTTTGGCTGAAGAAGTACGTTAAATGGACCACAGACAACAGGCTACTAAAATGCTTAGCCATGTGTGGAAATTGTGTTTTCCAGTGCCTTCTTTGCCTTCTGTGAGATGACTTTGAGTGCATACTATGAGTCATTCTTATCAAATGTGTTCTTACTATAGGCATGCCTAGCAAATGTTTCAGGTTTTTCAATAACACAATGCAGAAATGAAAATTAAATGCATATTGTGTGCAGTTTGATATGTTTGTTTGGCAGTGGTGCACAGTCAGGTGCCTTGGTAGCTGGAGTACTTTCTAATCAGACAAGATGAACAGGGTGTTTGGATTTATACGTACAAAACAGCTGCACGCTAAAGTAATAGTCACTTTGTGACTTCTTAAGATTTTCTTCATTTACAGCTGATGGAGATCGACTGATAATGAAGGGAGCCAACTTGACAACAGCAGAAATGTTAACAGCATTGGGGTCCAGATGTAATGCAAAAGACCTTAAGGAAGAACAGAAAAACAAGAAGAAGAACCCCTGAAGGGTGGAAAAACAAGTGTGTTTGCATCTACATGTGTTAGAAACAGCAGGCTGCACACAAGGCTTTTTCCTATGCAAAACAATCTGAGAGATGGCCAAAACACTTTAAATGTTCCCTGCCTTCCCTAGAAGGAGAACATACTAGATCAGCAAATCTTCTAACTCTAGTGGGTGAGAGTGGCACAAGATGCATGAATGCATCTTTCTAAGCAGCTGCATGTTGAACTAATATCACATATGTTTGCATATCAATGTGAATAATGCACATTAGCTATTAAATTAATACTGCAATGAAGCCAGATCTCTTTGGACATTATTTCCTACAAATTCCTACCATTTCCTATTTCCTTTAAGTGTAATGCAAAACATTTTTAGAGTGGTTATTATTATTTGAAAGCTATTAAATTTATTAAAAATTTGAAGTAAACTTTAAAAAGTATTTATCATTGACTTAGCTGACAGACAGCAGGCTGCAAATACAGGGTGGTTTTTGTAATACTGTGTTTATAATACATCTGTTGCTAAGTCCCTACCACTTTCTTCCTCTTTTTTTTGAAGGAAGTGGGAAATTTGGTAAATGTAAATATAGCTCAGCAGTTAAAGTAACAAGGTAATGGGACTGTCAACACACAGTGGAGCTACTCATCCTGCATAAAAATAACTAAATTTAGCTCAAGGGGGAAAGGTAAGTTAGTTTTTTTTTTGATAACTGGAGAAAACGGCTATCTTTGAAGTTCAGTTTTGTAGTGGTTTTGTCACTCACTTTTGGGATATTTCATTAAGTATTTTATAAATATCAAAGGGAGAGCTTTATTTGGTGTTTATAGTCCTATGTCCAACCCTATTATTTATTAAAGTAACTGCTTAGGTGTCTCATCTGTACTGCAAAGCTGTGTGGGTTTGGAAGGGTCGATCTCTCCTCAGGCTGTGCAGGTGAAGGTGTCAGCTGCACTTGTGTTTCAGGTACACCAGTTTTGTTCACGAAAATGTAGTTCCAGTTTTGAGAATTGCAGGTGTGGTACTCTTGGGAGGCTTTAGTTCTACCTGTTGTTAATCAGATGCCTGGTTCCTCTAAAACTAGTACATATATTTCCAAAGTTAACTTGGCAGCAGATTTAGGACACAAATCTGAAACTAGTTTTACCTTACTTTTGCCAAGACTATTACATGGACACTGTCTGTTCTGGAAGCAAGATAGTTTTAACTTGAACTGTCAAGGTAATTCTTTGTGAGTTCTTCACTAGAATGTTGAAGTTAAGGTGATGTTTTACCTTGGAGAGGGAGAACTGTACTAAAGACGTTGGGTGTTTCCCATGTGTTTGCAACAAACCAGAGCGTGAGATAAGACGATTCAGTGAAATTTGGATGTGGGAATAATAGATGTGAATAACTTTGTCTGGGATAAATTCCCTCTCTGCACTGGAACCCTTTTTTTTAGTAGGGCATGAGCTCTTCAGAGTGGTTTTGGAGTGCTGAGCTGCTAAACTTGCTACTGAGGTCACTTATAGTGGAGGGGTTATGAGAATACCTGAAACTGAGAGGATTTTAAATTCTGTCAAGCTAGAAGAGTACCATAGAAGAGGACCAAACTGAAATAAGAATGTTCAAAGGACAGGTTTTTTTATTGTTTTATTTTGTTTTGTTTTTCCCACAGTTTAGAATAGCATCATTTACCATGACTTTACCTGAAGAAGCTTTGCAGGAAGAGTGAGAACTGTTCAAGCAGAAGACCTATGTAGAATTATTGTTCCCCTGGTTAATCATGTATTCATTTTCTCAAAAGCCCTCTTATTGTAATAAATCAATGATTTTTGTGATCTTTTTTCTTTCTTTGACAGTCTGTACATCAGTGTATAAAACTTGTGTTTCAATTTGAAGTGCCTACATCCATCTTAAAAAGTTAGCCATCTATAAGTGCTAAAAGAGTAAAACAGGAGCTAAGTAATTAATAATTTTTAATAATAATTAAGTTTCTATAGTATTTATTTTGGGCCAGGATTGGGGTTTATATTTATGAATAGGAAAGGAAGAAAAATGAAGAGCCTAGCAAGTTTTTTATCACCAAAATAAATCCCTTCTGTTGTCAAAGAAAAGTAGTTTATTTTTTTGCTTTACTAGCATGGATAGGCATCCTGCTTGTAAACAAACACTTTTGCTAGGTGTTTTCATTTCAATCCACACATGCCCAACCTTCCTGTTGAAGTTAGGCCAAAGGCCTGCAATGTTGCCATTGAGAGGTCACCAACAATTCAGTGGATGAGGTGTAGGTTGGTGCTGCTTTGGCTGTGGGTGCTGGGAGCTGCAGTTTGCAGGTAATAAAGTTCTGATACGTTTTGTGCATGAAAAAGAAGTCGTGACTGGGTGTTTAATATGCAACGTGCAAAGCAAAACCTACAAGACAGAAAAATCAAGCTAAAAATATGCATCCTCAAGACTACAAGATATTGGAGTGATACAAACAAGCAAGATGGGCAAGAAGGCTCTCCTCTGATGATTATTATGCTAATATGTAGAAAATTGCTCTCCCTGTACCGTGGAGATAAAGGTAGGAATTTATTTTTCAAGTATGTTAAAGATAATCTGTAATGACTTTCTTCCCTGAGCGTTTAGATAGCTTTGCTGCAAGCTGCTCCTGCACTCTCAGCTCCTGCCTGCTGATTGACTGAAACAAAGCTCTGACAGCTTCTGACATGCACAGGCCAGCACTGGGGATGTACGGGGTATTAAGGTCACTCATGCAGAACAAAGCGTGTCTGGGTGAGCATTGACTTTGCATGTTGTTATTCTTTAGCCCACTAATCTTGATCACTGTATCCCACCAAAAATGTGGGCGCTTGCCCAACTATAAAAGGAACTGGAACAGGCCCTAAAAAGCTAGGATTGCCTAAATGCAAACACCATGGCCACGTAGGATGTCTGATAGCAGGTGATGACATTAAAATGGCTAAATCTCTAATGCCTGGAGATTTAACAATTATTAGAATCATCTTAGATCTGTTCATTGTACAAATACCTACTTATTTAGAAATTCTTATCAGTGCACAGGGAAAACAGTCCTGAAACAGATGAATATGCCATTCAGATAACACAACCTGGCTGAGGTACTCCCTTTTAAAGTATCTGCAGCATTGTTTTTAGAAAAAGATAATGGTATTTTTATTAAAGATTTCAGCTAGGAGCAGCAATGTTAGTGAATATTGCAAGTTCTTCACCTCTGCTTGTTGTTTGCATTTTAAATGATCAAGGAGTTTATATGATACAAGAAAGCCAGAAACGCCCCCCCCAAAAGCTGAATATCCTGGGACTGTATTTACCAGTTCTCAAGATGCTTTCAAATGTATCTCCCACATGTGTACACACTCCTTGGAGTTTTAAGAATTGGTGGCTCACTGCTGACCTCACCAACTCCATGTACCACCAGTTTCTCTGGATGCAGGCCCTGCTTTTCCACTGGGTGGCTTGGAGTCACATTGAGACCAACATGTTGCCTATCAGTGATTCCTCTTCCAGGTGAACTTCTCTACCTTCTCCATCTCCTGGCCTAAGTCTTTTTCCTTACTGGTACTATTTGATCTCATCCAGTCACACTTTTTCCCCTTGGAAGGCCCGAGTCACTCTTCTGAGCCCTTTTTTATTGTTTGCAAAGAGCGTGCAGTGGCTTCAAGCAGCCAAGGTACTCTGCTGCTGGTAGACCACTCCATGTTCTCTGCTTCCTGCTCAGCCTTGCTCTGGAAGCTGATAAATGTTGGAATGGAGCAGCATGAACAGGTAGAGATGGTACTTTGCTTCTGATTATCTTTAGCTTAACAAAAAATGGTTTTTACATTGAGCTGGTGTTCTCAGGATTTTACAAAACTAAGGCTGCACCCAGGGACAGATCTTAGGGGTGTGAAGGCAAAGGAGCTGCTGGCCTGTTCTGATCATGTCTCTTGAAGTTCCAAAGTGGTACTTGAAAGCAGAGTTAAGGCAAGCCTAGAGACTCTGCTTGACTTAAAGCAGTTTCCTATGTACTGGTGGTATTAATAGCAGAGGTTAACAGTACATCAAAAGGGATCTTTGCATCATGCTTCACTGGAAGAGGTGAGTTTGACTTGTTTCTATATGAAGATTTCTTTTAAAGCAAAATAGCTGGAAAAGCAGACCAGCAGACCTGTTTGTGAAGGGAGTTCTTGGTCAGTAGGAGCAAAGCCTGGGAAAAGCATCCTTAGTGGACAGACTTCCACAATTCAGACTGACAATCCCTGCAGGAAGTTCAGAGGACAGGTAGGAGGCAAAGCAGCAGGTTCCTTCCTTACTCAGGCACTACTCCTTTGTTTCTTTTGAACCCTCCACCCTTTTTCAACATGGAGTCAAAGAAAAGCCTAAGTGTAAAAATACCATGGTCAGCATGCAAAGCCAGCAAGTTTGTCCTCTCTAACACAGTTCTTACATGGATGCATGGAATTGTCTTTTCACTCTTGGGGAATCTGAGTGGTTCAAGTCACTTGCATGAATAAAAGAAATGATAAATATTTTCATGGAGTTTTTAAAGTCTCTTTTTATAGATGAAGATTTATAGGACTTGACTTCAAAATCCACTGCTCAAATGAATTTCAGAGTATTTACTGGGAATGAGAAATTTAATAAACAGATGATTACTTCTTCCTTTCCTTCAAATTGTTGGATTGGTATCAAGTTAAGCTACATATAAAAGAAAAGGTGGCAGAATCAGTACCAAAAACTTTTGGCAGAAGCGTAGGAAAAAACCAGGGAACTGCAATGTAATTTCTTACTTCCTTACAGATTTTCTCTGGTCTAGTTGTTAGATATGTAATATCATGTCTTGAGATGGAATCAGGGATGTAAACCCAAATACTATGAGACTTTTCAAGTCTAGTAGAGCAAACTGGAAAATACCTGCTTGTCCTGCATGGTTGCTTGAGATGCCAGAGGCAAGAATTTTCTTAGAAGACTTTTGAACACGAGTCATGTAGTCAAGCGTCTTGGCAAACAGCGTGTTGTCAATGGGAATGGGATAGTAAAAACTAGCTTTAGCTTCCAAAGGGTTTTTCCCCAATGTCCTTCTACAGTCCATGAAGAAAGGTCTTGAAGTGTGAGTCAGAACTGGAAGCTAATATGTTGAGCAGCACCCCAGAGAACCTCTCTCTTCCTGCTGTGTGCAGATGTGAGAAGGCTTGTGCTGTTTGGTGAGAAGGACCCCCCTTCAACAGTGCCCCAGGAGTTCCACACCTAAGCCCTTGTCACCCCAGGATGGAGTCCTTTGGGAACCCTGGTCAGGTAGACAGCCTACACATATTCCTAGCACTCTACTACATGATTTTGGTCAACAGGAAGAGGAGCAACTGCAGCCCCTCTTCAGCTCTCCTGGGAAAGGTGTTGGTATCCACATGACAGTGACAAGACCTTTCCTCTGTAGAGAATGAGTGTCAGGCTCTGCCCTTCAAATTTCTGTGCTATGATGTTCTCCTTTGTGACATCCTGAGAATGAAAAGTATGGTTGTAACTATAAATGAAACCTTGTTTTTTTCCTGAGGTTCCCTTCAGAGTGGTTGATCAATATCCTTAGTATTGGAACTCTACTTATGATATGCAATCAAAGAAAAAAGCTAAAGCTTTATACCCCCTTTTAAAATCCAGTGGGCACATCTGTACTTTGTGATTCCAGATTTCATAAGCTAATTATTCATCATTGGTAGAAATATTTGTTTTATCATTATCTATTCCAAATAATTTTGACATTCCTTGTCCTTGCCCTTATGTCATTATTGTTCCAGACCACACAGAAAGGACAAAGTTGAAGTTTTCCTTTATTTATAGAGACATCATTTGGGATGATTTTTCATCTGAGGTTTCTAAAAGCCATGCCAGTATTTGCTTTTGAAAGTCTCTTCTGTGAGCAGGTATTCCCTACTAATGTGCTTTTGTTTTATGTGGATCAAAGGCTTTTTCAGTGCTAAAACTACAGCTGTGGAAGATTTGTAGTCACCCTGATATCTTTGTTAGCATTGTAATGACTATGCTGATTATAAAATTCTGAAGATACATAAAAATATTTTTATTCTAATGTGTGGATGTTTGCTATTCGGGGTAGGTACTGCTGCTAAATAAAAAGGGCTTTTCAAAGCTTCCAAAGTTAGGCACAAACTCACATATCTGCAGTTACTGTGAGCTGGGCTGGATCTGACATCAGATCATTTTTGTCTGGAATGAGGAAAATGAAGCCTGGAGTCCTCTTTCAAGTCACTGCAGCCTTCTGGAACTTTCTCTCCCATCACTGAGGCAGGCTACAATCGGTGAGCTGTGACACCATTGCCACAGTAAACTTTGCCTTAGAAGCATTTCCCTTTAACCTTGCTTTGAACGTGCTGCTGACAACGTAGAGGAGCTGGGCTCAGGCTGCCCTTTCACGCTAATTGCATTACAGTAATGCTCTGTGGCATGAGGAGCACCGGGGCGCTGCTCGGCTTGGCGCTGAACGCCAGCACACGTCAGCCTGGCCACCCCGACTGCTGCCTGCCACCCGGGGCAGGTGCAGCACTCTCCAGACCCACAGCAAGGATTCTTTGGACCCATGCTCCATGCTGGAGAGCCATATGGCTTTGTTTTGACTTAAAAGCAGATGTATTGCACAAAGCTCATTGATAAAACACAAGTTATGCCCAGCTCTTCTAGCTCAGAGGTAATGAAATGCAGATACGCTGGAAGATCTTGTATATATTGACATACAAAGGAAAACTTGCAGGTTCATGTGTTGTTGTTTCATAATCCCTGGTCTGGCATTGCCCAAGCAAACGTCTCTTTAGTGGCAAAGCATCCTTAGGCCAGCTAGGCAACTGTAGCACGTGTTTCATCATGCCTGCCCAGTGATGACATGGCTGGGAAGGGAAAACCACACTTGTACAACAAGGAAACAGAAACAAAGCTGTGCTACCTATGCAATTTTTTCCCATCCATGCCTTGGGGGTGAGTAACTATTATTCATGGACTGCTTTAACTTTTTTCCAAAGCTAGGGATAGACCAAAGAGTAGAATTTGGGCAGTCATGTCCAATTTTCCTGACAATTTTTTAAGGCTTTCTCAAGAGGTTATCTTATCTAAAAGAGGTCTACCACTTAGAAAAGGTAGTCTATACACATAATATGTCTGTATACCAGAAGGAAAGTGAGATCCTCCCTTACAGAGTAGAGCATAGTGCTATCAGATTGGGTTCCTTCCAGGTTAAACATGTGGGCAGTTTAATGAGTAAAGGTCTAAGGAAAAAGTTACACCTCCTATGGAACCTGATTAGTGATATGTAGCAGACGAGGAGGTAGTGCTCCTCCCTGCCCAAACAGCAGGTATTGCGACTCCAAAAGACAAAATATGGCTTAGCTTGCATGCAGTAGGTGAATCTATGGCTACGTGAAGAGAAACCTCAAACACTGCTGGCCACAGCTTCCCAGCTCCCACGTCAGATGAAGCATCACTGCACGATGCACACCTGCCTGAAGGAGTAGAATGAAGGTGTCTGTGCACTCTTTTGCCTTTGTCCTTTTTTTTTTTTTGAACTTGGTAATGAAGAACTGTAATATCCTCCCTTCCTACAAGGCACAAGGGCTTGACTACCTCAGGAAAGCATTCACCCTGGTTAGGCTCAAGCTGCCAAGGTGGTGGTTGCTTCTAAATGTGGCTACGTGCTTGCCGTGCAGCTCTTTCCTCAGAAAAATTTGCACTTCTCATTGTAAATGTCATTCTCCTTTTTTTTGGACAATGTGTAGTCCAATGTGGAAATGAGCAAAACTTGAGAGAATTTATTCTGTCTGCACTGAAACAGTAATATGTGGCATAGGAATTCGATGCTGTCAATAAGTATGCATGTATTTGCTGCTTCTCTTTTCATATGTCTAAAGAGGAGATTACATAAACACAAAAGGTCTGATTGTGATGTCAGCCTCAAAACAGGTAAGAAGTGAGATTTACAGGGATGAATCCCTGTGGCTCAAGCACCTCTGGATATCTGAACACTTTAGTTTGCCTCTCAAAGTATGAGCCATATTTAGCAAACATACTGTAGTGTCAAGATAAGAAACAATGCATATTTTGTAGCCCAGGCCACTTGTACCTTACCCAGAAGGATACATCTCTGGTCCCTGTAGTCACTTTATTTGCTGTTCAGAAAGTTTCAGCACTATTCTGTTACAAAGAAGTTTTGAGATGTGGCATTGATGATATCACAGCCAGTAATCCATACACTGGATTAATTTGCAAAACATTGGAACTTTGTAAGAATTGAGAGAGATTTTTCACTGTATCTTAACAATCTGCATTTCAGAAAAGAGAGATAAGAGTCTCTTTTCTTCTTATGTCTTGTATGAACTTACATGCCTAGACCTGAAAAATTTGTAAGGAGAATAAATCAGACCAAATGACTTGTGGGAGGATTCAAAACTGTAGCAATGTTGTGCATAGGTAGGTAACTGGATCTTCAGGTACTTAAGATCCAGGAATACTGTCTCACCACTAGATGGAAATAGTGGATTTTACATCTTCTGCTGCATTATCAGCACTTATACCTGAATATCATTTGTGTAGCGTAAGCCATCTTCAGGTAGAACTGCAAAAATGTAGATCCAAAATTATTTGCTAGTGTACATGGAGTAAAGCCAAGATTTCTATTTCTAGAAATTGTACCCGCTTTACAAGACTGAAGTCTTCCTAATTCCTGAAGGATGATTCTGTTTGATCCCTAATCTAATGGCTTTTCATTTATCCTTTCTGTAAGCAACCAGAGGAGAACTGCAGGATGGACAGCATGTTGGTTCAACTGTCATGAATTAGTCAGTAAACATCACCCTAATTTAACATTTACTCTGAAATCTCTAACACAAGACACACACACATAAAAAAAATTAAAGAGTGGAAGAATGTTGAAAGTCTTGTGTTTCAATGTACCTACTTAATAACACAAAAAAGAAAAAATGTGACTTGCAGTCTTTTAAGCAGACATTATAATGTTGTTTGCATATTTAAAGCAAGCATATAGTCAGAGAAGCAGAAAGTAATTAAAGACAGATCTGTAGGGAAGGATAGAGGAACTTTTTTAAAAAAGTTCAAAAATTATCTGTTTATTTTGTGTATGAAAAATCAGACTTTCTACAAAGTCTTGAAACTTCCAGCTGCTCTGTGAAATTGTATCATAGCAAAGCGTAAAGGAAAAAGTTCTCCTTGCTCCAACACATTTGGCTTTATGGCACTTTCTCATATTGTGAAATGTTGGAACCAGCACAGGACCTACCTTGCTGTCTTCTCTGGTTTTGACACTTTCATCTCAAACTCCTTCGTGAAAGTACTAGCAGAGAAATGTAGCAACAGTTACTCCATAAAAAAACGATCCAGATACCAGACATATCTTCACATTTCTCTTCTTCCAGACAGGAGAAAGTAGATGTGGGTGTCATTCAGTGTGAAACAAGGCCAAAAGAGGCAGAGATGACATAACCCTGATGTTGGAAACAAATTTTGGGAGTACATTGGTATCAGAATTTTTGTTGTGACTCAGAAATAGCAGCTTCCTCACAGAATATGACAGTAAATCTCTCCACTCACCTGACAGAATTTGACAAAAGATTGGTCCAAACCTCACAAGGCCTCTTGACAGTGTATATTTTATAATGGCACTTCTGTGCCTGTGTACAGTAGTGGCAGATGCAGTGTTTTCCTTTAAGAAGTAGGAATTGAAGTTCACTATGGACTAAAAACAAGTTATCATACCTCCATTTTTCCAATGCTAAGGCATGGGGCTGCATTCAGGATTTTATTTTCCCTGTGTACTGCAAGTACCCACATTAGTTCTGTGTGTTGATTGATGTTGTCTGCTAAACTCACCACTGTGTGTATGTAGCAGGTCTGTTCCCGGCTCGCAGCAAGCTATGGATTGCTGTAGTTCAATAATATGCGATGTACCAGCGGGATTTGGGGAGTTGTTGGGAAGGCTGACAATCAAACCCAATAAACTGCTTTGGGATGCCAGAGCATTATTGCTCTATGTGCCATATGATGCTTCCCTGTTCCTGAATTAGCCTTCAAAAAAGCATGACATGTAATAAAGTGTGATTTAGCACTCAGAGTCTAGGTTGGAGCCCACGGGTACCAGTACTCTGCACTCTGGACTCTTTCACCACGGTAGGTGCCAGATGGAGTTTGTGTTCGAAGGAGCGTTGATGCCACAATGTCCCTCGGTGGGACAGTTCTGTCAGTGTCCCACCGCTCCTGGGCGTTCCCGTGCTGGGGTGCAGAGAGGGGCTTCGAGTGTGTGTGTGTGTGTGTGTCTGTGTGTCTGTGTGTCTGTGTGTGTATGTGAGTGTGTGTTTGTACGTGTGTGTGTCTGTGTGCATGTGTCTGTGTGCATGTGAGTGTGTCTGTCTGACTGTGTGCATGTGTGTGTGTGTCTGTCTGTCTGCGTGCATGTGAGTGTGTGTGTCTGTGCATGTGTGTGTGTGCATGCAGGTGTGTCTGTCTGTCTGTGTGCATGTGAGCGTGTGTGTGCATGTGAGTGTGTCTGTGTGCACGCGGGTGTGCGTGTGTGTGTCTGTCTGTCTGTCTGTCGGTGCGCACGCGGCTGTGTGCGGGCGGAGGGCGGGCGGTGCAGTGCCGTGCCGCGGCGTGCCTGCTCTTGCCGCCGCCGCGGGCAGGACTCTCCGGGCGGGGGCTCGGCGGGGGAGGGGCCGGGGCGCGGCGGGAGCCCCATTGGCTCTTGCCGGCAGCACATGTTGCGGGCCCCGCTATAAAGGCGGTCGCGACCGCGCTACAGCCCGTCCTTCTGCCTTCACGTTTCTACAGTGCCGCCGCCAGCTCCAGTGCCGCCGCCATGGCCATCGACGCGTTTTTGGGCAAATGGTGCCTCCTCTCCAGCGAGGGCTTCGAGGAGTACATGAAGGAGCTGGGTAAGGAGCCGGCAGCTCCCCGCCCCCGGGAGGGAGGGAGGAATGGATGCCGGGATGCCGCCCGGGGATGTTGTGTCGCTGCCGGCCGGCGAGGCTCTGTCCAAGGTCCGCGGAGAACGCGGTCCCGGAGCCGGGCCCGAGGGTGGGACGCAGCCCGGCCGTGAGCCGTGGGTGGGCGGCGGCTGCGGGGCTGATGCCGGGATGCTCCGGGATGCGGCTCCGGGATGCGGCGCCGGGGGCTCCGCGCCCTCTCGGCTCGGGGAAGGGAGCGCTGGCCGGGAGCGGACCTTTCCTCGCGGGAGAGCTGCCGCCTCCGGCTCCGCGTCCTAAAAATGTCAGCAACCATTTTTGCACGGTAATTGCTGGGAGGCAGGTGCCGGCACCAGCAGGCACCTTCCCGCCGCACAGGGCTGCGCCCTCCCCGCCGCCTCCCTCTCTCCGCAGCACCCGGGATTAGCAGCCGGTGCCAGCAGCCCGGCTGCGATTAGGCCGGTTCACCCCACCCGCGCTGGCAATGCCCGGGGCGGGAAACCGGGGCTGCCCGGGGCGGGGGCCGCGGGGTCTCGGCGCTGCCCTGGCCTGGAGGGAAGCGGATGCCGCATGGCAGCGCTGCTGCCGGGGCCGGGCTGGCTCTCCCCGCCCGGGGCGGCCGCGCACAGACCTGCTGAGCCGGGGCTGCCTCCCCGAGGAGTCACCTTGGGTGTCTCCTCCCGAGAAAGCCAAACTGGATCAGCTGCCTGTGGGTAACCGGCAGCCGGCTGCCCTGCCGGCGGCAATTTGCCTGTTTTCTTCTCCGGGTAGTAACACCCTTATCTCGGGGGGATGGTCCTGGCTTGTTATCCCTGCGTCCAGGTTGCCCTACATTTTATAGCATGAAGTTACCGGATGAAGAACATGCCTAACAGACCAGGAGCCTCATCTGCAAGCTCAGATTTACCACTTTCCTGGTATCAGCATCCTGGCTGACGTGATAGATACCCGGCAGTGTCCATATAGCCCAGGAGCTTTTTTTTTCCTGCCATTTATTCATGGATGAAAGCCATGATATTTTCTCAAGAGACAGAAGATGTAGCCTTATCTTTAGAGGGAGGAGAAGAAGGAATTTAGGTCTTGTGCTCTTCATGTAAAATACAAAAGGCATCACTGCATTTACTCTCTCCAGACAGTGGTGGCTGTAATTACATTTTGGGAGGCCTGTCAGTATGTGATAGGTATGATATGAGAAAGCCGTCTGGACTGAACCCTTTGGGAGACTTTGGAGAACATTCAAGAATTTTAAGCTCAGCTTGGCTGAGCCATGGATTAGGATGCCTTGGTGCTTATGTCCAATGGCCAGACCTAGGCGTGTGCCAAGCTGCAACTTCAAAGTAGAAATTAAGTGTGGCAACTGCGGAGCACCTCCCATGCGTAGGCAGCAACTGACTGTTGTTTGGTTTTAGACTGAAATCATAAACCAGTCACTTTTCCTTTTTACATTTACAATTTAGGCAATTAAATTTACACCAAGTCACGCTTTAGAAGCCAGTCATTTACTGGATTTCACCCTTGCTGGCTACTTGTGAAACTCTCTGCCTTTGATCCTATTGATGCACCATAAATGAGACCATGCAGATTCTGCTCATTCTGTGTAAAAGAACATTTGAGGACAAAGAAGTTGGAATTTCACTTCTTGTCGTACGGAAGACATGCAGCTCATCTCTGTTTAGCTGGATCCCAAGCTGTAACTGATGAAATAACTCTGATTACTCTGGCCTGGATGACAGCAACAGGGTGTGTGGAGGTTACTGTGGCAATAATTTCCAGTTCTGATCAGAAAAGCTGGACTGGGGATGACTGGTTTTTCTTTGTGAACTCAAGCTTAAGGCTCAGTCCTGAAATCTCATTTGAGTCTAGAGAAGCGGTGTCTGGAAAGGACTTTTTATCTCTTGAGGACTCAACACTTACCTGCACATACCAGGGGAGTGCTGTGCTGATACCTGACATTTTTTAACTGCACCAGTTGCAGAACCCAGGCACTCACTGACTTGGTGGCGCTTTCTGCCCCATTTGGTTGCATATCAATTCATGGTTCAGACCTGCACTTTTCAGTTTGATGGATTCACATTTGTTGCCCGCTACCCTCCTATTTGTATTTTCATCCTTCAGATCAAAAAGATTGAAACAAACCCCCCAAATAGTGCATGGAGGGGCTGAAGCAGGGTGAATCTGAAAACAAGAGTTTTGAGGGTTGCTGTCTCCAGATCATGAACTTTGAGCCATTTGCAAAGTGCTCATTTTGCTCATTTCTCCATTTCTCTGCCTTTTACATGTGTGTGTAAGCACTACTTTTTATCATAGTGATTTTCTAATTCACAACTCCATACTTTGTAAACAGGATTTAAAATACAAAATTTTATTAAAAATGGCATGTTTGCAATGGTGTAAAAAGTAATGGAAGGGTATTTATTGAGTAAGTTGAAATAAAGTGGATTAATCTGTCAATTAAAAATAGTTTGTAGAATTTTTAAAATCTTCAGAATTTGAAGAGAATAATTTTATTTTAGTTTAAGCTTTTGTATTTGTTTTGCTGTTTGCTATTTATTTCTGTTTGAAAAAGAAAATTTGTGCTGAGTTTTGGGATATCTACAAATCCTCTAGAGGGCAAAATAAATTTAGCTTTAGCTCTCTGAGGAAACAAAAGAGTAACTCTGCAAATAAGCTTTTTTCCTTCCTCATCTGTGGAAAATTTAAAACATCCTCTTTCTTTGTGGCTCTTGAGCTTTGATTCTCAAGTGTACTTAAGTGTCTAATTAAATGGGAATTAGGTATTTGAATTCTTGTGTGGCCCTAAGCCTCAGGGTTTAACTGACTTTGTGACACTCTGTGCCTCTCGCCTTGCAGGTGTGGGTATGGCTATGAGAAAAATGGGAAGCATGGCCAAACCAGATGTTTACATTATTAAGGATGGGGACACAATCACCATAAAAACAGAAAGCACCTTCAAAACTTCACAGTTCAGCTTCAAGCTTGGTGAGAAATTTGAGGAAAATACGTTAGATGGCAGGAAAACTCAGGTCAGTATACTAGACTTTCTGTTGAAAAAATGCAATTCTTTGGGTGTTTTACAGAGGGAGGTGGTATTTTAAAATCAGTTTTGACATCCACACTAACAATGCTTTACTTGATAAGCAGTTGTCTCTGTACGTCTCATTGAAATATTCTTTTCTTTACATGGATTAAGCAAATTCCAAAGAGGCAAAATGCTGAAGTCAATGGTCTTGTGTATTTTGCTGTTTTCATTTTGTAGCAGAAGCATTTTTTTAGTAAAACTAACAGACCTCTAAATCCCTGTTAAAGCCAAATGCCACTTCATTTGAAGTCTGTGGAAAAAAATCCCATTGATGTTTAATCAGAGGCAATTCAGCCCTAGGGTTAACCTTTCTGCTCTGTCTCATATTTGCATAACAAGAGAGCCTGGTTCAGTGTGGAGTGGAATCACAGACTTGCCAGGCAACCATGTGAATTACAGTCACTAAACTCCAGTTTTAGAAGGCAAAGAGTTTCTCCTCGCACTGAGTAGGGAGAATATTTATCCCAAAGGAGGTAAAACACAAAGGATACATCTCATTTCCTCGTGTGAGTGCTCTCTGTTTACCACCCCCTCCCTCCAGCCACACACTTTCAATTCATCTATTACTGCAAGATCAGATAAATGTTACACAAAAGCTCAAAGCCCATGTACAAAGAGATGAACAGAGAACATCTTCTGCTCCTGTTAATTGAAATTGTGGATGCTGTCCAAGGTCTGTCTGATGCAGGAATGTGTCAGAGCAGTGAGTGAATGAGCAGTGAGTTAGTTACCCTAAGAAGATGATCAGTAAAATGTTTAAGATAATTTCAGGCTTTGCAGGTGTCAATGATAAAATTACTGTTGAGTGAGCTGGGGTGGGAATCTTCCATTTGGAATAAGCCTCAGAGCTGACCAAATGTCATGGGGAAAATATTGATGGTCAGGTTCTTCTTTCAGACCCTTGTCAGCCTAAAAGATGATGGGTCATTGATTCAAGAGCAGGAATGGGATGGCAAGAAGACCACAATAACAAGGAAGCTAGTGGATGGACAATTGGTGGTGGTGAGTTCAGTCCCACTTTCTGATCCCCAAGTGCTGCTGGTTGGTAGCCTGAAATGTAACTCTAATAGGTGTATTTTTCCCTGTTCTCTGCACTGAGAGGTAAATTAATAAATCCATCTCTTTATCTTCTAGGAGTGTGACATGAATGGTGTCAAGTGTGTTAGAGTCTACCAGAAAGCATGAGGACATCTTCAAGTTCAGTAGGAACTTGCTGCAAACAACTCAGTTCAGTGGACAGAGCTCCTTTTCACTCCATGTTTTCCTTTTCCCTGTTTTCTAGTATTTCAATGGACTGAGTAGCTGAGTGCAATTCTTTTTAAAAGCCGTGATGTAACTATTATGTAACTATTCTGAACTTAGG
Source organism: Orthonyx spaldingii (assembly GCA_013397795.1). NCBI lineage: Eukaryota > Metazoa > Chordata > Aves > Passeriformes > Orthonychidae > Orthonyx > Orthonyx spaldingii. The sequence continues at coordinate 1,454,315 of VZTJ01000388.1, forward strand.
CTATTAAATAAAATTGTTGAATATATGAAGTGGAAATGTTGTTACTATAGTGGAATTTTAAGTGAGGTTTTATAAAAAACAATTTGGTTTTAGGCTCTACTACAATCTGCCTTCAGCCCAAGACAAGACAATATATGGCAAACAACAGTTAATAGTAAGCTGAATTTTGACCAACATCCTTACTTTCTAAGACAATAAAATCTGACACTGGAACAACTCCAGAGCCCAAACTTTGAATATTTTTTCTAACTTGCATGTTAAAAAGTAAATAGAATTGGGTGGGTATAAAGACGAGATAAGCTTAGTTGGTGTTTAAGTAGAGGAATGGCTTTTCAGCATTAGTTTGGTTTTTTGTGTTTCACACCCACAGTTTTTTTATCTCTCTCTCTCTCTCTCTATATATATATAACGAGTCAATGAACATGATAAATCTAAGCAAGCACATACACACCTTTTTGAATAAGAAGATTGTTGTCCTAGCAAAACTCTTATTCCATGTCTAGCAACATTCTAAAAATTCTTAACCAAAATCTACTGAAATACTGCCTAAAACTTAAAACCTCATTTTATTTTATTTTTTTAAAACTTGTTTGAAACACCTACCAATGGAGTTTATATGCTTTGAAGTGCCATAATAAATAATCAGAAATATCAGTGTCTTGAGTATTACTTTTACACTGGTTGGGAAACAGCCTATAATGCTACTATTCTTCCACAGAGATGTCAGATGAGACAAAAATTTAAAGAGCTTTAGGTGAATTTCTGTGATACCAGACAAGCATGTACTAAAAGTGAAACCATTTGGTGACAGGAAGGTTTTCATGAATGCAGGAGCCTGGGGGATCATGCAATTACATGAAACAGTTCCTGTTTGCTGCATGTGTCATTGCAGAAATGATCGCTACTACTGATATTTTAGCTGCTCAGTGCATGTATCATATTACTGAGCTTACTCAAATAGAAAAATCTTATTTTGCGTTCATTCTGCTGACCATGGAAAGTGACTTTTTCCATAATTTTGGACCGTTTAACCTTTTCATAATTTTATGACTACTTATGAGTCATCCTCTTTACCTCTGCCATCTGAAAGCATTTCTCTCAGGAGAATATTTCTTGCCATTTCTTTCCATGACTCCTTCTTGAGTTGTCATTTTTTCACAATATTTTCTAGTAGTATTTTTCCTCATTTTAATATGAACCCTATAGATAGAAGGTGTATTCTTGTACAGACATTAGAAATAGAAGGAACCTACCCACAGAAGTAATATGGAAAACAAACTGATCTGATAAGGGACCTACTAAGTTTCAGATCAGAAATACACTAAACAGCATCAGTAGAATGGGTGCAGCAATCCATGGTGGAGGCATGATATGAAATTCCTGCCTCCCTTCCTAAAGAGACAGCATTGCTGCTTTCAGCTGGGCATTAGGCTTTCTTTGGGGCTGCTGGTCTATCACTTGCCTCTGCTTGTTAATTCTGATCCTGGGTAGTGTTAATTATTTATATTTCATTTGAATGGAAAAACAGTCCAATGTCTTTTATAGGACATGTTTTGATTACAATGAGATCACTTCTTGTAAAAAAAAAGGCAGAAGAGTATCTTTTTAGAGGGATTTCCTTTGGAAACAAGGCTTATAAAGTCTGCATATCTGTGCTCTCCAAATTCAGCCACATATGAAGTAGAGGCTAGAGGTCCCAAAGATAACTATTCTACAAATGTCATGAAAATAGGTGGTCTGATGAAGGAGATGGACTATTAAATACTTTGATGATAGAAAGGCTGCAAATGGAAGTGACACTTTGACATTAAATGGAAGAAAAACATAACAAGCTCTCTTGGCACACATCTTATCTTAAGCACAGAAGCTGCCCAATGGCAAGAGGTAGATCAAGAGGAAACTGGAATTCTTCAGAGCTACTTCTCCAGAACTACTTAGGCTCACATATTTATTTGCTTTATTTTGATGTTAGCTTCAGCCTCGGTTGCCAGTAACTTCAATGTAATTGTACTATGACCCAGAACTACCATATATACAACGTGTTTGTGTTAGATTAGACCATACACTTAAAATGACAATTGTTTTATAGTACTGCAAGCCAAGATTTATAATGCTCAAGACTTGAAAATATATTTAGTTTCCAGTTTCCTCCTATTATTTATTTTACAAGAAAAACGTTTCACTTCTCATGAGTGTATATGCACAATATTCTCATCAGTGCAAAATAACTGATTGTCCTGACATTTGAATAAATGTAGTTCACTGTATCACATGAGATGGCAGAAAAAAAAAAGACTTCTGAGTACAATTGAAAAAGAAGTTGTACATTATCCAGCCAGGACTGCTTTATAATGTTAAAGAAATAAAAAAGGAGACAAGTCTTGTTGTGACATTTTAGTGCCTGTTTTTCGAAATACTTTGAAGGGATGAAAGAATCATGTTCAGCAAATGAAGCTGCAAGTAGAACTTGCTCAAAGAGAAGCAGTTTCCATATCCAACACATGTTCATTTAAACTCACGAGCAGTGTCCAGTTTATATCTTTAAATCTCACTGTCCTCTCAAATTGGTGTGGTTCTGTTGTTTACATGGAAGAAGCTGCTGTTTGTGTGTTTGTTTGTTGGTTGGTGAGTGGGTGGGTAGGTGGAGGTTTTTTTGGTAGTGAAGTGGGATAAAGGAGTAGAAAATGAAGTTTAGTAATTTAGATCTGATATTCCACCACGTTAGGGAAGTCTCTTATTTGAGCTTTCCAGGAACACTAATGAAATGGCACTCTGCTTTGCAGAGAGTGTACTGGCTCTGTATAATGCTCAGACTATAAAGGATTTTCCTGTTATGGTTTGGTTTTATGATTTATTTCAAAATTGTTATCCTACTCTGCCAGCAATCACTGCAATTAATACCGGCTTTTCCTCTTCCTCTCCCCTTCCTACTTCACACGTGCCCTTCAGATCAAAGTTTTTTAAAAAACAAAGTCAATGGTAGGAAACATCTCAGATTTCTGAGGTTATGGTCCCACTGTTAGCTGTCAGCTGTCCAGAAAAAAAAGAGTGCTTATTTCTTCAGGTGTGAAGATCAAGTGTAGGATGAGAGGTTTTGCTCTGCCATTGGCCGCTTGGGCTATATTAACTGAGACTCAAACATCTGAAAAACAAATTAATCATTGAACAGGCACTCTAACGCTGTCCCTGGGGGGGTGTGGGGTGGGTGGAACTTCTGCGTTCACCAGGAGGGACTTGGAGATTCCAAAAGACCTCTCTGGCCAGTAGTGCTGGGTACTGGAGCAGATAATTCTGTCCTCTACCCCAGCTGGTGTTCTGGCAAGTATCCACCTCCCCCAGGTAGATGGCTAAAGCGTTACCAGGGTGAATCAGAGGGCTCAGCCGCATGGAGTTCCAGAGCACTTTATTCCTGAAGAGGTCCAGCGGCAAAAGAGGCCAAATGGCCTTGGGAGACCCTTGTTATAGGGTCTGGCCAGGGGGCAATGGGCACAGGGGAGGAGAGGGAGGCGGGGGGATACAGAGAGAGCAAATGGTAGGGTAGGGGGACAGGTTGCAATTAACATATCCAGGTAAGGTTACACAGGGAGAAACCACTTCGTTTTCCAGGGGGTGGTCTCACACAGCTGAGTTATCCCACCAACGTTTGGGGGTGGGCTGAGCAACCCTGACAGCACTCTTTGTTTGGTTTTTTTTTCAGGTTAAGACTTAAAAATCTGGTATTGTATAAGCCACCTTATCTACTTCTACATAATATTATGTCCTATGAATTCTTTTGCTTCATGAAGAAGTCCATTCAAAATAACTCTTATTAAGGTCAGATGCTGAAAATAAGTGCCCTGTAAATATTTCTCAGGGTCCTAAGAGAGGCTTGGGTCTCTTCCCAGAAGCCCCATTTCAGCTCAGCCTGGGGTGTAACTCTGTGCCTGAGCTGGGTGTCAGAGGGTCAGTCTCCAGCTCAGATATCTTTGGATTTTACACAAAAATTCATGCTAAAAGTGAATTTCTATAAAGGAACTGCCATATTGTTTACATTCTACATGAAATGGTTTAACAAAAATAAAAGCAGTAATGCAGACCAGTTCCACTCAAACCTTTGTTGGTGACTCCTTCTCTGCCTGAGTATGTGCTGACATAATGAATGGATTAGAAACCATTGCATGATGTTGATTATTTGTGATCATAAGGAAAAAAAAATCCCAATGTGAGAGTGGGTGGGAGCAAGTTAACATACATTAATTATTCTTTTATGCCTAATTTCAGTCCCATTGTTCAGCCCTGAGAGGATTTAGCACTATTTTCATAGGTTTTGGAGAAAATCCAGCATCTGTGTAAACATATTTTTGTCCCATGGTTCTTCTAGCTTTGGCTTTTCAGCCCTTGTACATCAAGTTAAGTTTTTGTTGACACTTCCCAGAATGGTTTTACTTCATACTATTATTTCAGAGGAAAAGGAAACACTATGAGAGACGTTGCTCCCAAGAGTGAATTTGACTTCCTTTCCAGTAAAAATGCTTTCAAAATCAATTCCCTCTACCAGGTAGTCTTAGTTATATTCTGAAGATATTGACATGTGAAGTTCATTACCATTTCAGAAAAAAATGTAAAGTTTCAGCAACACATGCAACCTAGAACTAGTTTCAGATAATGTCCTACAAAAATCTGCTGGATCCCAAATTGTATGGTTGACACTTTAAAATAAATAACATGTTTGTCATTAATCACAGATGTGCACTCTGAAATTAAATACCAGAAGGCAAATAGCCTAGTCTGAGGACCATGCATACCACTTATCTAGGACTGGACTTTTGCTCCCCCATGCAGAGTATCTGGTTCCTGTGGGAATTCCTGCTTGAAATCATCGAGTCTACCTTCAGAAAAGGTGTTAGGGTGAGCTCAGCTCATTGTGCAGTGCAAGGGTCCAACAAAAAACTGAGGGACTGAGGTGGGGTCCTAAGGCTGGGATGGCGGTGAGTTGCTGCTGCATAAGCCAGGGACATCCTCCATCTGTGGCTTGAATGTCTGTGGCATAGTCTTCTGGAGCCACGTGATACAGTCCTGTATGGTGATTAGCAAATTCAAAGGCATAAAGAATACGATAGCCTGCATGGCTTGACCTCAAGAGAAACCTTGAACTGAGATCAGAGACTCCATGGCAGGGAGTTTCTGGAAACACCTAGACTACAAAGGTTCCTTGGGTACATGGAAAGTTGAGCTGAACAACTCAGACTGACTCTTCACTCTAGAAATTATGGCCAGGCCTTGTTATGGCTTTGCAATTTAATTCTATAAGAAGCAGTAAAGTAAACCAGTAGGAATTCTTCCTATTTTATTGTACAGTGTAATTAAGGCAAAACATCATTAATACAATCTCAAAATCTGTAAAGCAGTATCTGATACTGGGATTTGCTCTATGTGCTTTCTATTGTCTCACCTCATTCTCCTAAACCACCTCGCTTTGTACAGATTTGATTGCATATAAATAAAGTTCAGAAAATGAGACGTTTCTCTCCTTTTACATTTATATTTTTCTATTGGTGAGATGCAGAATGAAAATCCAAGGTGCATTTCTCTGCTGGCGGTATTGTTTGAATAATTGTATTCTTATTGCCCACTTCATGGAATATGGTCCTTCTGCTAAGGTCTAACTTAACTGTTGGCTGCTTTTCTGAAACTGTGACAGAGGAGAGGAAGCCAATTGAATAGAACAGAAATCGCAGATGCCTCAGTGCCTTAACATCCTCACTTCTCTTTTCCCTTGTTGCTAGCACAACACAGTCCATGCTGATCTGAGCCTGAACATTATTCCTCTGTATGCTCACTTTCTTCACAAATATTATTCTTTTTCTCCTATTTTTTTTTAAGATTATCAGGTCTCTTGGATCCAGGTTCTGAACATCCAGCTGTTGTGGTAAACTGGAACAGGGATTAAGAAAGATAAGAATTAATATCTGTATCTTGTCCAGTCTCTCCCTTTTTATTTTTTAAAGCTTTTTTTCTTCACTCTGTTTTTCAGCACACAGAGAATGACAAAAACTAAGTGCACAACTTCCCACTTCAACTACGTGCATTGTTATCTGTGGCAGCCATCTTGAAAGTCTGATTTTAAAGCAGTAAATGTCTAAGCAATATTAGCCAAAGATTTAATTGTTTCCACATGCTCTTTGTTCATATGCTTGCGCTGAAGTGGTTTTAAACAGAATTTTCTTCGGTATTTAATCAGTATAGTCCTGACCTAAGCAGGTAGATAGATATATGTTTACCCAAAAGCAAATCTCTGCTGAATTTATTTTTCTTAATAGTGACAATGTTACTAATTTCCGAACATAATTCTTGATAATCAAATGAAGTAAACAAGTTAATCTGAAAAGATGTTTCCGTTATTCATCTATCAGCTAAAGCTCCACAAACCTGGAAAAATTTCACCATATCTGGATGGAACTGGAATTCAAGTTTCAAGTTGGAATGCAAAAATTTACAGCTTGATTTTTATTTCTGGCTTGTTACCTTAATTTACAGGGTTCTGAGATTTTCCCTCATGTTTTAGATCTACTCCCAGGCAGTTATATCTGTCAAATATATATTACTTTGGGAAATTACTCAATTATATCCTTATCCTGTGAGCAATGTTTAAGACACAATCATAGGTCTGTAGAGGAGAAGGAAGGAACAATTCAAATTAAATATACTTTGATATAATATGACCAAAATAATAAGTCTGTGAAGAAAGGTCTCCCCTGAGATTTTTCTGTTACAGAAAACATAAATCTGAAAAATTACCTATCCCTGGAAAATAAAGGGTACCAAACCTTTAGAAATGTTTAAAACATCTTAGATAAAGCTGTGAAAACTCAGGTCATCAGCCATAGCTCTAGTTCATGTAGATAGTGACGTATTTGGGACTGGCTGGATATCCCTCCTTGTGATTAAAAACACTGTCTGTGTAAGAGGTTGTCCAGACATCTACTGGAATTTCCATTTCCCCCAGCTGATAATCCTTTAGGTCAGCTGTGTCTTTGTTCCACTGCAATTAACTATTTTCTTAGAGATAAAAGTAAATTTTTTTCTCTATTTTGTGAGATTTCTCTGGTTGTGTTTTACTCATGTCTTTAAATTTCAGGAGACGCTTTGCACTTTTCCATAATTTCTTCTATAGATTTTACTAGAGAGTTAACTTCTGCTTTGAGGCTGAATCATACTGAGTTGGATTTCTGAGCTGGATTCCTGCTAAAACCAAGAGATAAGTGCATTATTGAGGCACTGAGAGCATCTTGTGAAGCAACAGCCTTCGATATTGATGGAAAGCCTTGCATTATTACAGTATGATGGGATTAGGCTTTAGTAACTGAAAACTAATATTAGAAATCAAGAATGAATAATTAATTTTAAGACACATTGCTGACTCTTTAAATCATAAAAAATTCCTTCTTGATATTTGTAATACTTATGATCGGAATAGAGTTCACTGGGAACACCATTTGAGTGGCACATAAAGTTTGATGGATTCATATATTCACTTATTTATTTTGGTGAGCCAAATACAGCAGAAAGGAGAGCCTTCCCTTCCCTTCCCTTCCCTTCCCTTCCCTTCCCTTCGGAGAGCACTGTTCTTCATTACTATTCCACTTATACCTCAAGGAAATGTATTATAGGAAAATACTAAAAAGCAGAGAAGGAAGGAACTTTCACAGATCCTGTAATTCTTTCTCCTACCCCAAAGCTGAATCAATGATGCTTATGTTGCCCCTGAGAAGTAACAGTCAGGTTATTATTAAAACATTTCACAAATGGAAATCCCACATTTTTTCCTTAGTAATATTATTCAAATATTACTAAGGAAAATGATAGGTCCCCTTGCTGCACAGTTCGACCCTGCCCTTTATTTCATAAGTTGATGTGGGTGCCAACATCCTGATGAAGGTCTTTTTCGTCTTACCATTCTTCACAATTAGATAAATGCTTTCTTGGCAACTCCCTCTCAAGATTTTTTGCTCCATGGTTTTGCCTCTATCTTTTTTACAGGCTCTGCCTGTGCATGCAGGACAACTCTGTGTAGTGCTCTGCTCTTTGCATTGTTGACAACGAGCAGGGACTGATAAGGTCCTACTATCAAACTGATTGTTCCTCCAGGTTCTGTTTACTCTGGGTTTACGTCATGCAGAGTCTATTCAGACTTGGGATGTACCAGAGCAGCATGCTGAGGCTGCCCTTGTCACTGGTGGTGCTGTGCCCTGCACAGAGACTCTGCTTCTCTGTTGACCCAGTGGGTCAGAATTTCTTGGCTCCCCAGCAAGCCTCAGGATTCACGTGGGAAAATGGGAGTATGGTGCCGAGTGGAATGAATAAATTCAGTTTCCATTTTTAACCGCAGTTATGCTGTTTAGGTTGGGATGAAGAAACAGATGGCTCTTTAGAAAATCCTGAATAGTTTCACTTTCACCATCTGATGTATCACTTTTTCCATATGTGAAGAATTTGCTTCTATCTCTGATGGCATACAGCGTACACCTTGATTACTAGGCAAGATCAGTTTTATTCCTGCCTTTACACCAGCAGTCTAGGAAAATACATTTATTTCCCTTAGTGCAATCTACAAAGGGACACCTAACAACGTTCCCTTAGACAAGCACCTACAACTAAGCAGCCCAAGCAAAATGATCATTTGCAAAGTCTAAGAACAGCCTGGGGAGTGATGTAGGATCTTTTATTCACAGACTTCTTCTAGACACTTAAAAAATGCAGTTACTGTGGTTTGAGTTTCATTCCTTTATAGACAAACCTAGCAATAGCATCTGACAGGAGTTAAAACAACAGTGGCAAATTGTGGCAAACTGTGGAGTCAGACTTGTCTCACCAAACCTGAACTGGAGGACCAAGCTGAAGTGTAGTGACGAAGGGCAGACATGACCTGGAAATGCCAGGTGGCAGTCTGAGGAGTAAACTGCCAAGCCCACTACAAACATTTTGTTGTCTTCCAGAGACGTACACTCCAGCACTAGAAACCATGATGCAGTAGGAGGTACATAGTCTATCCCTCACCCCACAAACCTCACAGGAGTTGTGTGAATCAGACTACATGCTCCAATTCATGAGTAACACTAAATATATACAAGCTGTGCATGTATATATTTATGCTGGACTGTATGCTTACAAGCTGTGTGTTAGTAGATCTGTTGTCTAGCTGTGCAAAAATTGTTTCATTATGAAGTCAATTGTTTTTCTTTTTTGTTATCCCTGTTAAAGATCTTTAGATGGGTATTTTGTGTTAACAGCCAGTGGCACTGAAATAGGCACTGTTATTAGTTAACTGTGAATACCTGTCTCTAACGAGTTTTGTGTTATGTTGGACTCCATTGTTTTCATTTCTTTTGGAGATTTCTAAAAGCCATTGGATGTTGTTGTCTCCACCATCAAAAGCAGTTTTCTTCTAGGAGTCTCCAGCATAAGAGGTCTTTCTGCAAAGTTCATAAATTCAAGTGATTTTGTTAAGGTATTGACGCAGACTTCTTCACAGAGCAGTTCAGTCCATCTGAGTCCATGCCTTGGGAAACAGCCACATTTTTCCATTGAATATACAGAACATCTTAGATGATGGAATATTGCTAAGTGTCACATTTAAAGGATGACTTTGTAAAGAGACAGAAATGAACTGGCTACAACACTTTCCTTGGTTTTCTTCATGGTGTAGAAGAATCAAGAGTTTTGCTCTACCCCAGGTGTTCTTTTGATTCCCAGTTGATGCCATCACCCACAGGTCCTGTGCTCACCTCCTGTTTCACAAAGAGGACTTGGGTAAGTGCCTGATCACCTTACCCAAACATCTATAATCACCTAGTGCCACCCCACCTCAGAAGTGTTTCATATAGCTGAATTTTTCCTTTGTTTACATGATGGGTTCCAAAGGGTGGTTGCCTCAGACAGGCGTGCAGGGAGAGAGTTTGTTCAGCTGTGTGTTTTCTCAGATTACTGTAATAACTATCTTCCAGTAGGGACATTGGATCCCTTCCTTCTTTACCTAACCCACCCCCTACTTCCTCTTCCTCTAGAATATTTGCATTTTTCTGCCAGGACCACTAGGTGTCAGAAGTACTCACAACTAAACTATAAAATCCTCTAAAATATTATTACAGACATCTTGATTTTTCCCTAATTAAGGGGTCCAAGAATTTTGGTATAGACCTGATGTGTATGTGGAAGCTGCTGGATGTAATAAAAGTCAGATGCTTTAAGCTGGTGCTTACAGAGCAGGTCCATGTTGTTTCATGGCAAACAATTTAGCATTCAACGGAGCTACATCTATTGTTGAAGGGCCTTAATTCACCTAACCAGAAAAAACTTAAAAATTGGAAATGATCTGAAAGATCAGCAGACTGTGTCTAACACAAGGAAATACTCTGGTGAAACAGGGTGTGTAGAAGTAGAATAAAGAGCTCCACCCTGAAAAAAGATTATGGTTAAGAAACAGAACAACCCTTTGGTTATATTGAGATGATTTTCAAATTAAAACTGAGTTTTACATGCCAATAATGAGATATCTCTTTCTTTTCTTCCCCCTCTACTTCCAGCCTGTCTATAAACTAATCAGTCATTCTTGCCTAGCAGGATGAATTTTACACTAGCTGGGAAGATATATTCTCAGCTTCCCAGTAGGAACCACAGTACACCACTAGTTGACTCTGTGGGACCCCAAGACACTGATCTTTTCTGAAGAGAACATTTCAGTTGTTTCAAATGTCACAAAGCCTTTAACCCTGTAAACCCACATTTCATGTGTTTATTTATTTATTTATTTATTTAAATTATAGGCACACGTTTCCATTTCTAAGGTACTTTTTTACCTAAAAATAACCTTCTCGCACTCCCGCAGCACGCAGTACATCCACATCCACATCCACATGCACTACCTGTCCTTTTGATGCTTTTGGAGGCATGGTTCAGTGTACCTGAACGAGCAGCTCAAGAGAATAATTTCTATGTAAATGGAGGGAAGCCCAAATCTTTCCATCAAGGGTCTCGATTCAGCTGAGTCCTGTGGAAGCCACAGGGCTTTGCAGCTTCCCAGGGACCCCTGCTTACACCAGTTAGGTCTGCAGCTGCAGCAAGGCACAGGAGTGGAAGGAGATGAGCACAAGTGATGAGAACTACTTGGCAAAAGGAGTATGTATGAATATTAGTCTAATGACAACCCTGCTGCTGGTATTATAAACTACAAGATCGCCCTACATCTTGCACCAGGATTCTGAAGGCACTGCAGTAGGGCCTGGATTCCCTGTGTTTCTTACTTCTCCAATTCCTGTAAGACCCTTTGCATCCAATTCAAAAATTCTCTGCAAACTGCGTGCCAATGGCTCTGTATCCTGTTATCTTCCACATCACTGGATTAATTTCTTCTAGCATTTTTAACTGGTTAGATAGCATAAAGAGAGATGTGTGGGAAACAGGCTTGATGAAAGGTTTTAATGATTCCAAGAATCTGTTGTGAGCATATTCAGAAATACATCTTTCCTCCTTTTTCCATATTTTAAAAAATATTTTTCTCAAAATTAGAACAGCTTTATACAAAGTAATTTAAAATATTACATGCAGTTAGGGGCTTGATCAAATGTGGCATTACTGCATGACATCCAAACAGTATTATGAATCTGGAGTGGCCCATTATACTGTCATTTTCAGCTGGCAAGACGAAAGCATAATGGCTTTGGGCGATACCAAATGGTGAATTTAGGCACTGAAAAGTACTCCACAGATCCTGGAATAGAATGCATCACCCTGAAAGAAGCAAAGACCTTTCACTCCTTTTCTAAAATAGTATTTCAAAGATAAAGGTTGGCATAATCATGTAGCTGTGAGTTATTTCTTACTAAAGCTGCATAATGCTTACTAGTCATGCCATATAGTTCACTATCAGTCAAATTAATCATTCATTCAAGACAGCTAATTTGGTTCTAAACGCACTATTTGGAATGAATGCTGAATATTACTGTTATTAAGTAGCCACCTGCTGCACCTTTATGACATTATGTTTGGTACATTGCTGCAATAATCTAAACTGTGTTTAAAGGCAGAGTTCAATTCCAGATAATATTTTGTTAATAACCTACCATGTAAACAAACACAATCAATTATGGCAGGAGGTAATTGCAGTGTTGAATCATTTTCTTACAACACTTAAATAAGTAATCAGATTGATTCAGAAAGATGTTGAATTTGACTTGTATTTAAATGAAGGTGTGTCCTGAACCATAATAGGTGCAATGACAAAGATAAGATTAGGGAGGTGCCAGCTTTCTGCTGTTTTATATAGGTTTTAAGGTAGCTTTGTAACAAGGAAAGACTTTTGTTGCCCCGTGCTCTGTGAAGAACAGGCATTTCCCAGGCAGAAATCTATCTGTCTAACTTCACTTACGGGACCTGGTCTTTTTAAGGATGTCTCCTCTGTTTACCAACCAGAAATAATAATTGAAAAAAAGAAGAATGTTACATTTTGCTACCACTGGGGTGTGCCACTTAAAAGGATTATGATTTCTGCCCAGTAATTCCTTCTGCTGCGGCTTCATGCCGGACCAGCGCCCTTTCCATGGAACTTTTTGCATGTGGAAATCAAACCACTTGGCAAAATGCTGAAATCAGTCATCACTGTCTTCTTCTAAGAGAGAGGAAATGAATGAAGAGGTGCCATTTCTTGGCCAGTGCCACACGAACATAGCAGTCAAAGACCAGAGGAAAGAGTCTCTGTGCCTACTGGCAAGGCTGATTACACCTGAGTTTACCATTTGGATAGTCCTCTGCTTTTAGCTAAGTAATTGGTCTCCTTGTCTTATCGGCAGGAAACCTCCAACATTTGCAGAGACAAGTTCATCCTACCTCCCTTGCACATCTATTTTGTAAGAGGATATTCCCCCAAGAACATAACTCTTTCTTCCTTCATTGGTGAGGTTACTCTAGACAAGAACCTATCTGAGATATCCAGGTTTTAGCGGGTGACTTTTAAAAGTGAGTTGAAACCCACAATTAGTGCACTTCATAACCCACTGAAGCATGGTGACTGGAGAAGAGAAGGCTTAGGGAGCACCTAAGTGCATCCTTACAGTATTTTTGAGGAGATTACCTAGAAAAGGGAGTCAATCTCAATACTAACTTGCATGATGGGATAATGAAATGCAATTATCATAATTGGAAATAGGGCAGTGTCTGACTGGATAAAAAGAAAAATGTTTCCCCTCTGAGAACAGCCATGCAGTGTAAGAAATTGCTCAGAGAACTGTAGGATCTCTGAGCCTGGAGATTTTGATGTCAAGATAGGACAAGGCCCTCAGCTGCCTGGTCTGAAGACAGAGCTGCCCCTGTTTTGAGTAGGGGATTGAATGGTGACCTCTCAGTGTCTCTTCAGGCCTAAGTGATTAGTGAGGCTGTGTTGTCTTTCACGCTGAAACATCACATGAGAGATATTATGCCCATATATCAGAGGCAGACTGTGAAGGTAGTGCAGGATCTAGACAAAGTTTAACACAGAGGATTGTTTCAGATGTTGATAAGACACCAGGGTCAAATTTAGGTTCAGCTGGCAGCTCCAGTAACAGAGTTTTTGGAAGCATGTCTGTTCTTATGAGAACTTGACATGACACAGGTGTGGTTGCTCTTGCCTTGGTGGGTGGGGAAAATGTAAGAAGTAAAATCTGTTTTGCAGTATGAGTGAGAATGAAACAAAAAAAAAAAATAGCACAGATAAAGGATAGCATGGATACATGGAAACATAACTAAAAGACACTCAAAGAATGGCTGATTGATGAGTATATAGATTAACTAAATAAACTACACTTTATTAGCTTTAAAATGAAATATTTCCTCTGAAGACCGTTGCTAAGTGAGATTTTTTTAAAGACTTGATTTGAAAAAAATAAATCAATATTTGCAATCAAGAATGAAAATTGAATTATATTGTATGTGGAAAACTAAAAGGTGTTTTAGTAACAGAGGCCAGTCAGGGAAATGTTGCACAGACAAATGCTTAAGCCTGCTGGGAATAGGTGATGTAAACTGGTATAAAGAGAATCTAAATGATAGGTCACTTAAGTTCTGTGCAATTTGAGAAATATTTAGTCTGTGTCCTGAATTCTGCAGAATTACAGTCTGGAGCACTCTTGTCTTTTGCCTTGGGGAATGGTACAGTGTAAAGTTTGTGCATAGATCTCCCATTGGCTTTTAGAGCAGACTCACACAATGAAAAAGAGCCGAGTCAAGGTTAGATTTTGATTTCTCAATGCATTGCTAGCATATTTCCTTGCAAGTAAAGTGTATAAAAAATGAAAAATGGCTATAAATAGAACAACTCATTATACAGACAAATGAGCAAATGCTCTTAACTATTGAGGTTCACCTAATTATGTGCTTTTGCTGAGCAATAAATAAAAGAAGAATGCTGTAAAGTGATTAGTGAGCAAGACTAGAAGACACTGACGCTAATCTTCTGTATTGCTTTCAGCAAATAGAATTACTTACACATAGACATTGAAAGCCATGTGCTTCTGTCTCTTCTAACATGTGCTTTTATCCTCTGTGCATTTCTTTCTCATCTGAGAGATAAAATGGTAATATTTCTCTACCTCACAGGCATTTCTTGGAACACTAAAAAAAAGGAGTCATAGAAGGAGTTGAAGGAAAAGGCTGTAAAAAGGAGAGCAACTTGGTGATGTGCTTAAAAAACTATGCTAATCACTTCCTCCCAGTATTTTATTTTTTAAATACACACCAGCCCTCCCCTTCATTAGCCCCACCTTAAATGATACTCTTTGCCCCTATACTCACTCAAATATTAATGTAGCATGTGCAGAAACAGGCATGGTCTCCCTTTTTTGTCCTCAGACTCAGATCTGAAAAACAAGGGAGTTTTTATATCTCCAATTTTCCCTTCAGCTTTCCTGGAAGTTTCCACTGCTCAGTACTGCTGAAACAACACCCTCAGCGACCAAGTCTCAAAACAAAACTACCCTGAAAGTGCCCAACATGAAAAAGATCTAGACTTTATAATTTTTTTCCTTTCAGTCCCGATCAGGCTGATGCCATTGTTAGTACTTCAGAGGAAACAATATCTCAATAATTAAAACATAACGGGGATATTACAATTCTTACAGACTTCAAAGCATTTTTATCCAATGGAATAAAGGAGGCTACTTAACCTGTGTTTAGAACTTATTTTGCGCTCTTCTGTGCTGTTTGCAAGGTAATGGAAGTTCCTCCTCCAGTCTCTACCCACTGCCAGAAACTCCTGTGATGCCATTGCCCCCGTTTTCAGGTCAGGCCAGTGACTGAAGTTAATTACATCCTTCTTGCATGGGAGGAACCATATTAAGTTGTTGGTGTTTCATTTTCCTATTTTGAAACCAAAAGACCTCTGCAATCCATGAAATGTATAGACAAGCTACAAAGGTATGACGTGCAACAGTATATATGATCAGAAGTCCTGAACACACTGTTGGAATAGCACCAACTTTATTAAATAGGTTCTTGCTACAGTTGCAAAACAATTGCAATTCAAATGCAAAACTGTCATGTTCTAAATATCTAAGGCTTTTATACACATCTCATAGCTTCATACAAGCAGTGGATGCCCTTCTGGAGGTCTTTCAGTCCAACCTGCTGCTTGAAGTAGGACTGCCACTGTCAAGTGGTACCATATTACTGGTGCCAAGTCAGCCATGACTTTGTTTTAGCTGGATCTTGAAAACTCCAAGGAGATGACTCCATTTGAATACATTCAGACTGATTTTTTGTTATGCTGGGCAGGAGGTCGAATACTATATAAGAAATGTCTTCAGTTGCATTGGCTAGGCAAGGGCCAAACCCAGAAGAAAAAGCTTCTCCCTATTTCTTCCAGAGGATATTTTACTCAAAGAGGAGTGGAGGCTTGGTAGTTAGTGATAATTATTGTGAAAGTGATATGTCACTAGGGATTGTCAAGTGTAGTCTGCCCAATGTTCTTGTAGGCAAAATAAAACTCAATGGCATTTTGCAGTCAGGGTCTGTGCAAGAGGTGCAGCTGTCCCTGGGTACCTGCTTATTGCAGCTGTTGCTCTCTGGCAAATATGTTAAAGGCTCTTTTCCCACTGAAGAACAGTATAAATAAATGATTATCACTATCCTCAAAGCTCTACTAATTGCCATTAAGTGGGCTCAGAAGGAAACAGCTTACTATTATTATCCAGACAGCCCACTAGGAACTACGCAGTTCCCAGTTTCTGAGAATGTGCACTTTTGGATGAATGGACAAGCAGTGCTGGCTTCTAATGCGTTATGGTGGAGGGGGCTGAATTACTGGATTGTGTGTTCCTCTGTGAAGGAAAAATGTAATTTATAATGTAGGTGTGTCACATGTAAAACTTTCAGTAAGTTTCTTCAAACTCCAATTTTTGCCTTGCTGAATGCTTCTCTTGTTCCTAATAACTTTCATCTTCCTTCACAAATTCCACAAAAATTGGGCAGGAGAGATTTCTTCCAGTCAGAAAGTGGCATATTCCTTAGCACATTGCCTTCCATAACACAGACAAAATTTATCTTAAGGGTGATATGGAAAAATTATACAGCCCCAGCAGTGGATCCTCTATCTACAGAGAGTGAGTAAAACAGCCTGTGTTGCCTTCCCAGCCACTGTCTTTTGGCTGTGAGCTGCCAAGTAAACTTCTCAAATTTGCTGTCCATACCTGAAGCCTTCAGGTTATTGCTGATTTTCTGAATCAATACCAAATGTAGTGATGATTTTTTGTTGTTTCGTTCCTAATATAAAAAGGAGTCAAAACTAACAATGTCAGCTTAGGGACAAAAGAAGACCTGCTATCATATAACTTTCCCCACAAACTGGCCTGTGCCTGATTTGTACCACTAAAGAGGCTGTAAGACTACAAGTAAATTCACAGAATGACAGAATTGTTAGGGTTTGAAGGGACCTCTGGAGATCCAGTCCAAACCCCTTGCCAAAGCAGGGTCACCTGGAGCAGTTGACACAGGAACTCATCCAGGTGGGTTTTGAATGTCTCCAGAGAGGGAGACTCCATGACCTCCCTGGGCATCCTGTTCCAGTGTTCTGCCTCCCTCAGTGTAAAGTCCTTCCACAAAGGAGGTGCAACTTCTTGTGTTTTAATTTATAGCCATTGCTTCTCGTTCTGTTGCTGGACATCACTGGAAACAGTCTGGCACCATGCTCTTGACACCCAGCTTTGAGGCATTTGTATGTATTGATGAGATTCCTCTCAGTCTTCTCCAGACTAAACAGGCCCAGCTCCCACAGTCTCACTCATAAGGGAGAAGCTCCACATCCCTCATCACCCTTGTGGCCTCTGCCAGGCCCTCTCCAGTAGCTCCTTGACTTTCATGTACTGAGGAGCCCAGAAGTGGCCACAGCACTCCAGATGTGGCCTCTCTAGGACTGAGCAGAGGGGAAGGGTCACCTCCCTTGACCTGCTGGCCACGCTCTTCCTGAGGCACCCCAGGATACCATTGGCCCTCCTGGCCACAAGAACACACTGCCAGCTCATGGTCAACTTGTCATCCAAGACTCCCAGGTCCTTCTCCACAGAGCTGCTCTCTAGCAGGTCAGCTCCCAGCCTGTGCTGGTACTTGGGGTTATTCCTCTCCTGGAGCAGTACCAAATGCCTGCCCTTGTTGAACCTCATTAAGTTTCTCTCTGCCCCATTCTCCAGCCTGTCAAGGTCCTGCTGAATGTCAGCACAGCCTTCAGGTGGATCAGCCACTCCCCCAGTTTCATATCATCAGCAAACCTGCTGAGGGTACATTCTATACCTTTGTCCAGGTCATTGATGAACAAGTTGAATAAGACTGGACCCGATATTGATCCCTGAGGAACACCACTGACTACAGACCCCCAAGTGGATTCTGCTTTTCTGATCATGACCCTCTGAGCTCTGCCATTCAGCCAGTTCTTGATCCACTTCACTGTCCATTCATTTCCTGAGCTTACCTAGGATGTTATGGGAGACAGTGTCAAAAGCCTTGCGGAAGTTGAAGTAGACGACATCCACTGCTCCCCCCTTGTTGATCCATCCTGCCATATCATCATAGAAGGCCATCAGATTGGTCAAATGTGATTTTCCCTTGGTGAATCAATGCTGACTGCTCCTGGTGACCTTCTTTTCATCTCTGTGCTTGTTGATGACATCCAGAATACCCTATTCCATTACGTTTCCAGGGATGGCGGTGAGGTTGACTTGTCAGTGTTTTCTCAGGTCCTCCACCTTGCCCTTTTTGAAGATGGGGATAACATTGCTCATTTTATCCATTAAACATTCTCTGTTACTTTTATTTACTTTTGAAATGGCTATATCCAGGAATAGGTACTTCTCATTTCTTATTAGAAAATATTGTAATGCTCACTCTGTTTTCCCATGACACTCATTCCTCTGTGTAAAATTAATTCAATATTTTCAATTCAAGTAACACTTCATTTTCAATTGGCCTGTGAAAGTTAGAAACTGAGGAATTTGATGATATGAAAATGAAGTTTGCCTCCTTCACAAAAATACTTCTAAGCCTCAGAATTCAATCTTTCAGATTTTTTCATTAACATTGCATTTTATGGTACAAGCAGGTAAAAATTGAATGAGGCTGCAATTTCAACCAGATCTCTATCTCCGAGAAATATAAATAGCATTAATTTTCCACTTGCTTTCTACAAGAAAGTCTGTGAAGTATTTCCTGTGATTGCAACGAAAGTAAAGCCACCTGGGCTGATTCAGTTGCTTTATTTATTTTCTTTTTTTTTTTGGTCAGAATTTATGGTAATGCCAGAATCTCAGTCTTCATTAAAAAAAAAAAAGCAATTACTGTCTAGAAAGGAACATTTTGTCTCTCTGGAGATGCATTTTTGTTGAACTCCTTCAAACTGAGAGTTGTCCTTGAAAAAGGCTATTTGAGTTTAGCTCCTTTTTCTCCTGGCCATACAAGTGGAAAGACTTTTTTTCTTTTACTCAGATTTTTTAACCTTGTTGTTCCATAACTGAAGCGATGAGTGCCTAGTTATGTGTAGGTAGCCATGGCATCCAAGGAAGCAAGACGAGAGCAGGTTCTTTATTGCCAATGTGCCACATTTAGGAGATGCTACAGAGACCTTTGTGGGAACAAGATCTTTCTTGAGAGATTGCTGTGAAGCAGTTTGACCTGTGGAACACATACTGGTGCTGAAGTCCACATATGACAGAAACATGTAGTTTTCTGTGGAAACCTGTGGAAAACCTGCTAAACAGGAGACACCATTTCTACTATGTCCCTCTTTGCTGCAATGCCATGCAGGCTTTTCCCAGCTGGGACGGGAAAGGCACAAAGCCTACGTGAGTGCTGAGTAGGGAACTGACTATTCCTACAAGCCGGCACTTAGGGACACGGCTGTGCCTGGGCACAGGGGGAATCACTGGCCGTATGGATGAAGGTGGCTGCACCCAGAGCAGAGCCCAGCAGGGCTTAGTGTAGCTGCTGGATGCTGGATATGGATGCTGGACCTCGACCCACAAGGAGCCCATGGGAAAGCAGCTGGGCCTGGGCCAGTGCCAGCACAGAGAGACTGCATGGAGGCGGGCCATCCAAAATTCCTGCTTAGGTGCTTTTAGGCTCCTGTTTTCTCTTGACAGCATGCTGGCCTGGAATAGGCAACAGCAGGAGGGTCAAGAGCCCCTCACCCACTGCTGGGTGATCTCCAGAGCCTGGAACAATAGCTGCCATTGCACAAGCTCCACTGAATAGCCACGGGAACTCTGGAAACCTCCCTCTTGGTCCAGCAGCCCCAGCAAACACCCTTTGCGTTTTAGCTGATTTCCAGACAGCGGTGCTTTCACCATGCCAGCGGGTGTCCGAGATGTCTCTTGCCACAGCTGACAGATGGTCCACAGTGGGAGTGCTCCATGGGCCTGGCACTGCCTGGGTCCCTGGCTCACCACAGGCACTGCTGTGGGCTGGCACACGTGGGGTGGGAGAGGGACAAGCCCTGGGTCCTGCTGGATGGAGGTGGCTGGAGGCCTGGTGGCACCCAGTGCTCTGGCTTCAGGCAGATACACTGGATCAAGGCCTGTGCACTCACCCCTGTCTCCAAAGACATAAGCCTCCTGGCTCCAGGGGTCTGGAAATCCACTCTCTCTCATGTGTCCTGAGTACTGGAGAAGCCAGCATTGTCATCTCCCTCCAACAAGGCCACACTTCCTTCTTGGAGCTGTGCTCTGAATTATCTACATATTCATTTGACAAAACTTCTTTCTCTGAAAGAAACCAAAGCAAAGAGAAAAACCACTTGCAGTGACACAACTTATTTCCAAAAGTCTTTATTTTGTATTATTATTTGTTCTCCAGCCAGGAAATGGAAATATCTTTCCAAGCCGCTGTTGTCTTCCAGTTTAGCACCTGGCCTATTCAGCCATATCTTTTAATAAAATCTTTTAATTTAGTCTTTTAGTTAACTCTTACGTAAGAAGAAACTCTGCCTTGATAAGGAGCATGTTTCTGTGTAGTTAGCCATCTGCAACCGCCTGTAAACTCTCTCATGGTGAAAGTGAGGATGACTGATCAGACATGTCTCAAGACTACAAAACAGGCTGAAAGTTGTTTGGTGCCTATTAAAATCAATGGCAGGATTAAATGGATTTGATTGCAAACTGAGCTGTGTGGCTTTTGGAATGTTTCAAAAGCATCCCTTGCTACAATACTGGATGTCAAGGTAGAAAACAAAAACGGTGTTCATATTATGGCAGCGGAATGGATGATCTCATAAGCAGTAGATTAAAAAGTTAAATACTTTGTAATAGTTTTGAGGAAAAGCTCAACAATTTTCAACAAGTGAAAATGGATCACTGAAATGTATTTAAAATGCATTCCAAATTTACAGCAAAGTTTTGGGAAGATTGTTGGATTGGGACTTTATATTGCTTTTTATGGTTGGAGTGTTTAGATACTCTTGAAGGAAATTTTCCCTAGGACATTGAGCAGATAATTTTGCTTTTTGCTAATTCAGTTTTTACAAGACTGAATAAAAATTTTACTGAATTTTTATTTTTCGGCATAATAAAAATATGCCGAAATATTTTTATTTCGGCAAAATTGCTGAAGTTCTGTGGACTGCTGGAAGCAGCTGGAGGCCAGGTAGATAGCCAAGGCACCTGTAGTGGCACTGAATGCCTGTTTTAAGTAGCTGAAATGAGCCTCAAGTCAACCCAGCCAGTGGAGCCTGCTGCTCCATCTCACCCTAGAGCAGCCCCTTATTCACTGGCCAGCTAAACAGCAGCACAGGCTCTACAAACCGTACCAGGTAGATATCTGCTGAACATGAAGATATTTATACATCCAGAGCACAGCACACCCATTACACAATTATCTCAATCTTATGTCAAAATGTCATTTCCAAATGAAAAATTGCAGTGATATAATTTGATGATTTAAAGAATAAGTATTTCTTAACTTTAAAAAAGCCTTGAATGTTTTTCTGAATCAAATTGGTTAAATGTAGTACAAGTAAATAGATTGCTGATGGCGACTCAGATGTTGAGATGGCAAAATAATAGATTTTTACCTCCACTAATAGAAATGCTTTCTTTTTCAATCTTTTATTTCAGTAGTTTAATGTTACTCAAACATTTTGTTTCTCACCCTTTTCATTCATATCCAAATGGGCTGGAGACATAGCTCTAGGCATTGGCATACTATCTAAGATAGCTTATTTCTAAAACAGCCTTGCTGATGAGTAGTTTGCACATGTATTACACATGTACTTGGAAGGAATTTTAGAACTGATGTATGAACTGACAGCTTGGAGAATTGTGTGTCTTTCACCAGGAAGGTCAATAAACATCCCATGCATGCTACATGCATGTTCTTGTGGATAAAGTAACATTGAGTTTTTTTCTCAAGAATGTTGATTTTTTTGGAAAGAGGAAAACAGAATGTGTATGTAGTGTGCTCACTGTGTATCAGAGAGAAATCTACTAGCAAAGAATATTTATTTCTTCCATAATCAGTTTTTCTTTGGTAATAATACATGTTACTGGTAGCTGACAAATTTATCTGAAAGGAAAATGCATACGCACTTGAAGTTTCATTTTGCACATGCGCACACAAACAAATCTGTCTAGCTTTACTGGAATGTAACTGGAGCACCAGTAACTCCTGGGGTTCCTTACACATTTCCATTCCATGCTTCTGTTTTCACGAGGGGAGCTATTAATACTTCTTAAAGACATTCATCTTTCTATTTTCAAGTGCCTTGAATTTGGACTTTCCAACAAGCAAACAAAAGAATTACTCGTGTAAGTATTTCTTTTGTGTTGGCTGAGTTTTATGGGAAGAATGAGAAAATAACTTCCCAGTGTTCACACACAGTTTTTTTTTAGCAAACCTGGCACCAGAAAAACAAAAAGCATAGAGTGAGTCAGACATAAGCTCCATTGAAGTGGAATATCTCATACTATGCCAGTGAAAACTGGACTTGATTTCAGTAGTTCTAAGCCTCTGAAAATCTGCTGCTTGGCAGGCCCGTGGGGCTTTGGCAGTGCAGCACTGAGTACGCAGTGAACTGGGGAGCTGACAGGGCAGGTGACTGTCCCTCAACACATGGGTCACCAGGTCATTGGTGACACTGTTCCTGCTGCAGGGGCATTTACTGTTGGAATGTGATGCCAAAAATTTCATTTTTGTAGAGGTATTTTTAGACTAACTGAACTCTGGCACTTTCAAAGGCCCCACAAACGTGGGCCAAAGGCCAAATCCCGCATCAGAACAAGAAACTGATGCCTGCTGGGGCCAGATTAGCACTCTCACTCTGACCAAGGCTTCCTCTCGGCTTTTTTTCTCACCCATCAGTAAGCTTCTTCCTATCGTCCTCTGGCAGATCCATGGTCCCACCTTTTTGCACATTGTAGTAGGGTTAAACTTATTGTCTTCAGGATGGACTCACCATACATCTGAACAGCTCTCTGACCTGCAGATCTAGAGAATATCCTTTGTATACATTGTAGGTACTGTAATTGTGGAATGAGAGCTATGTGCAACTGGAACAATATTAAGTTTGCAATAATAATATGGTTTTCTATAGTCTGTTCTAGGTTGATTCTATGTAATAAGTGTTTGCACAGTATCTTGTACTGAGACACTGTGGTGGCTATAATTCTGGCAACCTCATTCATAAAGGTGTCCTATTCTTTTCAGTGATCCCTGTAGAGGAGAATTGAGATGGCAATCTCTGTCTTGGCTTGAAGTGTCCCTGGGTTTTGTTCTTCTGACCCTCTCTATGCCTTCTATCTTTGTGCCCTCAAAATGAATGTCTAGGGCAAACCCCACTACTTGCATCTAGTGCTACTTTGGTGAACTGAACTGAAAGCATTTTGAACTGTGAAAAATCCATAATTTAAATGGGAATGTAAATGACACACTGAAATGACACCTAGAAGAAGTACAATGCTGCAAGAGTGATAATAGAGCAAGTTGTCTAGAGTCAAGCACAGACTGAAGCCCTCATAAGGAAGGGACCCAAAGAGCTGTCCCACAAAATAGTTGAATACAGCAGGTACCATAAGTGGAGAATATTTGACATCAGAACGGGATGTAACCTTGAAGTTAAAAACAGAGTGATGCTTCACTTTGCATCTGTCACTTCAGCTCTTTGCCAGGAAGGTGTTATGTTAAATTTGCTTTCACCTTCCTAGTGAAACATTGCAGTTTTTAATGTTTTAAAGTGTTCTTTAAAAAACCCCAAACCCTCAAACTCTGTATTCTCTGACTCATATTCTCCATAAGCAGCAAATACAAGTGGAGAGATATAGAAGAGGTAATAGAAGAGATCAGGGGGCCCAAAAGGAAGAGGGAAAATCACATCTCAAGGCATTTTGATGACACTGAAAAGTTTGCTTGTCACTTTTTTTCCCTACTAAGTCTATTTTTCTGGAAGAATTACTTGGTCTTTTGAGAACATGGTAACTAAAGACTTCATCTTACATTGTGACCATATTTATGATGACAATATTATGATGAAGTTACTGCTTTCAAAGCCTCTTTAAAATTGGTTTGGTATAAATGGAAATTGCTAGGCCTATGAAATGAGACTATAACCACATTCAAAAACAGGTCAGCAGACAATACGCTTGAGGAGGTGAGGTGATTTTCCAGGGATAAAAGTTAGCTCTATTCAAAAGAGTCCTCATTTTGGAAGTGTGATTCAGATATGCTTGCAGACATGCTTTCACTTCTTAAAGCAGTGAGATAATGAGGCTTAAAGTGGATTTATCATTGCACAATAGCCAGCATTTCACAATCTGAAATAAAATTACCCAAGGCCCTCATAGTGCACGTTCTATGTTGCATGTATCTCCCAGGTGAAAGGCAGGTGGTTGAAGTGATTTGAAAGCACAGTGTGATTGCATCAGCCAGGTGAGAGGCTGGAGAAGAGCCCCAGCCCTGAGTCAGCAGAGCGTGGTGTGGTACTGGCTGTGCTGGAAGTGGTGCAGAACCTCCCTGCCTCAGCAGGAGCCTTGGGAAAGATTTTGGCTGAGAAAGCTCTCCTAACACCTACTCCCTCTGCAGCTGTTTTCACATTTCCACAGAGGATGCAGCTGTCTCCCATTGGGTGAACATTCCCTAGGATGCCCTGAGAATGATAGGCATGTGGTTTTGCCCAGCATTTACAGGAATCATGGGAAATTACACGGAATCATTACAAAATGAACATGGGAAGACAGTGAGAAAATGAAGATGGGTATGTCCGTGTTCCAAACATGTGCATTAAGGCACCTAATGTGACAAATGATTGTTCTAGAAAGACTAAAGACCTTAGAAATTAAAGTGTTGGAGACTATACAAATGCTATACTCATCGAGGAGGACTGTAACATGACACAGCGTTTGTACTTTGCAAAGCTTCTCTGAATTGCTTAGCACAACTGCTTGGTGGATTATAGGATAAATAGGCAAGGCAGAAGCAGCCATAATTTTTACTCATGAGACCACAAGGGATTGAAACCAACTACTCTTACAGTAGTGTGAACAAAGCTGTAATCCTCAACTCTGTGCCCTGTACTGCCCTGAATGGGAGTATCCACATCAGCATGGTTGATCCTTTCACAGCAGTGAAAGGGTATCCTGCATCAAAGGGCAAAATCCTCCATCTAGCAAGTCTGGTACAGTATATGCTGATAGAAAGAACACAGCTGCTATATGCTCATTGCTCCAAGGGGAATGTAATCTATGAAGGAAGAATGTGCATCTGGGGATCTCAGCATTTCAAAAGGCATCATAGTCAAGAACACTGAATGGTACCCTCTTATAAAAAACATTGTATCTCCTCACTGACTCATCATTCTTTTCATTCTCTCCTTCTATCTCACAGGACAGGGACATGCCTAGTTAGTATGACTTATGTAAATGAATGTGTGTGGAAATTCAACCCTCTTAGAAATTTAATTTCTTCAGAACCCCAAGCAGCTGTTCAGACTAGTAATGAGTTGTTGAACACTTCTTTCTTTTGTTCAGCTTTTTACTGATTTTACTAGATGTGCTGCAATAGCTTAGGCTTCTGACTATGTGAGGTAACAAAAGAGGTGATGACAGGGCTTGATTGTGAATGGAGAAGTCCAGAATCCAATGCACAGAACGCAGTCTTCAATAGGGGCACGAAAGATGCTTTGTGAACCAATAGAAAATCTGAGAAGGAACTGGATGGGTACAAAAGCTGACCCTATCTATATATTTCAGTGCTGCCTACATGGAAAGATGTCATCACAGAGTACTACAGTCTTAAATAATTCCTTAAAACCACAAAGACTGCAACTGCTCATTTTCTGCATACTTCTCCCACATGAATGGAAAATTTATATTGAGGCAAACAAATACCATTTAAACTAAAAATGTTAATACAAATATCTTTTTTTTAGCTCCTTGAATGGTTAGAACATGCTTTTAGTGGTGGTTACATGCACCCTATTTTTATATGCTTAAAATCCTTTGTCTCTTCTCTGCATTCAGAGACCTGCAAATTTTCTGGTATTAGTTTGCATATGTTAGTGGTATAATTTATACCATTTCTGGACTAAGTCCTGAAATTGTGTCTTATTACTCCTAATGGGTGTGCTGCTTTTAGTTAAAAATAAATGCAATGAAAGTCACAATAATAAAATATATTATGGACTAAGTCCCTAGCACCTGATCTTCACGCAGTCGTCCACACAAGCGCACAGTCATTCACCTCATCTCCTGTGGTTGCAATGTCCTGAAGACTTGAATTTATGCAATATAACTCTTTAAAACATGAACATGTTTTAAATGTGAACATCTCTTGTTTGTCTGACCTTTTGACAACCTCCGGGAAACCCTAGGAAAAAAGCCAGGAGAAAGCTGCCATTTTCTGAGCAATGAATTTAGCCAATTACCAGATGTCACCCTACAATGGGAAGCACCATGGATCGTTGTGGCGGAAGGCTGGTGGCCAAGGCTGGCTGGTTTGGACAGACCAGTTGGTTTGGCACTATGGAGCAGTCTCCTCCTATCATTGTTGAAGTTTTGGGATAGAGAGTAGGAAGAGCTGATCCAGATAAACCAGCTTGTCAAGCCAGATGTAGTTGATTGGTTTGAGGTTTGACAACTCTGTACTAAGTAAATTAGTATTATACCCATTTTAGGACCTAAATGATCTTAGGAACAATATAGATGGAGATGTTTCATGATACTCTAGTGCTTACCTGATGCATATTTTGCACTTCATGGTGAGTTTTTAGTATCAACAAATTTATTCCAATCCTTATCCTGCCTTTGTGAGCCCAATCACAACAAATCTCACTAAAATTGTCCTCATTTTTTTACAACTCTTGGTCTGAAAGAAAAAATTCAAGCCACGCTGCATCGTTGGAAGTCCTGATATCTTTCTGCAATTTATCTATATAATTCTGTAGCAATACCTTGCTGTTGTTTCAAGTACTTCTTCTTTTGGTCTTTAGTGACATACTAGATTTTCATCACTGTCACTATTTTATAGGTGGGGAAGTGGTATAGGGAATATTAGTTAAGGTCACATCCCAGAAAGCTGGTTGCAGTGCTATCAATAGAGAGTAAGTTTTAATAGAGTTCTTAACTCATTAGTACCACCACTTCAATTACAGCAGAACTTATGGGCTTGATGTTGAATCACAAGAATCACAGAATGGCAGAATCCAAGCTGGAAGGGACTCACAAGGATTAGCGAGTCCAACTCCTGGCCCCTCACAGGACCATCCCCAAGGGTCACACCACGTGCCTGACAGCATTGTCCAAACACTTCTTGAACTCTTGTCAGGCTTGGTGTTGTGATCACTTCCCTGGGGAGCCTGTTCCAGTGCCCAGCCACCCTCTGGGTGAAAAAGCTTTTTCTAATATCCAATCTAAACCTCTCCTGATACAACTTCAAACCATTCACTTGGGTGCTGTCACTGGCCACCAGGCAGAAGAGATCAGTGCCTCCTTTTCCCCTCACAAGAAAGTTGTAGACTGTGATGATGTCTCTCCTCATAACTTTACCAGACACCAAAGTGCAACTGACAGCCCTGTATATTTCAGGGTCCTCCTTCTTGCCCTTCTTGAAAATCAGCCTTCTTGAAAGCTTCTAGTTAACTGGGAGCTCTCTGGATTCCCAAGAAAGCAAAAAAATAATCAAGAGAAGTTTTGTGATGACATCAGCCAGCCTTTCAAGGATTCTTGGATGGATCCAATCAGGCCACATAGACTTTTAGGGATCCAGCTGGTGCAGCAGATCTCGCACAATTTCAGGGTCGACTGGGAGTTGATCATTCTTGCAGTCATGGTCCTCCAGGCCAGGGCTCTGAGACCCCTTTGGTCTGTCATCCATGTTGAAGACAGAGGCAAAGTTACAGCAGGAGTGATAATGTGTGTTGTGTTGTACAAGTTAGATCACAAATTAGCTGCTTTTTGGCTTGAAAAAATTAAGAATTGAAGAAAACTGCTATTGCAAGCCCTGTAAAAAGTACTCTTTTGGCAGAACTTGCAAAAGGTGTGTTTGACTCTTGTGATGAAACTGACGGTGCCCAAAAAGATGCAACTGTGTTTAAGCCCCTTTATCTAAACACCAGTTGTAGAGGTAGGCTTGCAAGGTGGACAGCCTTGATGCAAAAAAAAGACACTGTCAGCCCAGGTCTGAGTATAAAGACAAGAAGTCTTATCTTGGAAACATTTGGTGAACTATTTTGTTTTGCAACTGATTGATCAATAGTGTTTCTGAGATTACTTAGGATTTCAAAACCTTAACAGGTTAGCTCTCCTGAGATGGTTTAAGGGACAGAACTGGAACATGGCATTATGCAGATGCCATTTTCCATTTTTAGAGAAGAAAAAGTTTCTTCTCTTCTCTACAGTATATTCAGAAGAATGTCATTTGAATGTGACTTTTCCTGCAGATCAGGACAAATCCACTAGTACACTTGGTTGTCTGCAGTATAGTGGAAGTAAGATGCACACAAAGCAAAATTTAAAAAATGGAACATAATACCAGTGAACTAGAGGGGAAAGGATCAGCAGATGAACTTGGGAGTGATTTCTCCCTAGATGTTTATGAAATCTCACTTTAATCCTGAAAGCTTAGGCTGAGAAACACTGTGAACAGTTTTATTTGGGTGAACTAATGTTTTCAGAAGTATTGGTAATGGGTTTCACAGATTTAATTTAATTGCTCTATGTCTGGGAAAGCAGCTATGAATTTGTGACTGATTAGAAATCCAGATGTAAAGTTGAGCCGTTTTATGCAGCTGGACTCCAGTGGAAGTAGTGAACAGTTAAGGGAAAGTACAATGCGTTCCTGAGGGAATATGTGAGGAGGGAGGAGTGCAGACTGCCTCCCTTTTGGCAAGAAAGAATATCACTAGCAGTTTAAAAAAATTACTTACAAGGGAATGTAGCATTGTTTCTGAAGGAGATTTGCCACGTCCTTTTTTATTAAAAAAAAAAAGCAAAAAGTTGTGTTTGTCTCCGGAAAGGAAAGCAATGAGTGCACATTTATTGTAATGTTATTAATTGCCTTGCTTGATTTCAAAGAGCTATAACCCCTCCAGAAAGAGATGTCATTTTGGACATCTTGCATGAAGAACTACTCTGACAACCTGAACAGAGCACTGAGTGTGGCACTGAAGCAAAGAAAGAGCAAAAGGTGGCAGCGTGCTTCCTCTGCCTGTTAACAGGTCAGACCTGCCTCCCCGATCCTCTTCCTATAGCTAAGCATACTTTTAATGTGTAAGGACAAAGGATTCTCAAGTAACAGAATAGAGCCTAGAAAATGAGGATATTAGATATTATAATAATGGCCTTTCTTAAACATAAAAGCCATTTTAATGCTTATATTGTGTAATATCAATTTAGATTGATATAATTTTTTCTTGTCAATTTGTATCTTTTGCTTCTAGAGGTTATTTTTCAGTGACCAATTTATTTGACCTTAACAGAAAACTGAACTCCACCACGTGCTGAGCCTTTAATGAATTGGCAGAGACATGCCCTAGGAGCTCCATGTCTGTTCATATGGACTAGTTTAAAGACTACAGGCTGCTGTAATCTTACAGGAGAAATAATCCAAAACATTCTTTACCATGACCACAAACCTAATTTGCACTCTGGTTGTGTGGGGAGCAATACTGAGCTTTGACTCTGGCTGTGTGGTTAAGGAGCCTTAGGCAGGCTGAGGCAGTGTCCCACCACTCCTGATGGAAAAGCAGAAGGCAATCATCTCTCTCAGCACTTCTGTAGCTTCATGGAGTACGTGAAGCTGCTTCAGGCATGCACTGTCTGTAGCTGCCCTCGTGCAATAATTTGGAGCCATTGAGCTGTAAGTTGTAAAGCAAAACATTAACTTCTGTGGAGATACAGTTATGAACAGTATGATCTCCTTATCAAGATATCATGCAAGTAAATAGCCTCAGTTTGTGGTAGAAATATTAAAGGAGTTAATTTGCTTAAATTTTGCCTGTCATATGAAGCCTGTAATCAGAGCAACTACCATCTCCTTTGGTATTCCCTGTGGAGTAAAGAGATTGTTGTCCAAATACTGACCAGGCAAAACTTTCTCTCCCATAAGGCAACAAACAAGATATAATTCAGAAGTTAATTTTGCTTATGTAAAATAGTTCCATCTATGTTATGTTCCTCCTGCTTTTGCCTTGTCCCATTAGCTAGCAAATCCTCACAGACTTGCACCAAAGACAAATTTCTTCACCAAGTACCTCAGCATGAGCCAAAGGGTGGAAGGATGCATCTGTGAAAGGCTGACATCCCTACTAAAACACAAAAATAACTATGACATTTTGCTACTTTGCAAAAGTTTTGCAAGGTTTTACTGCAGGAAAAGGGATAGAGTCAGAAATAGTTGTGGTATTTTGTTAACAAAAAGGAGTCTTCATTTCTGAGTTTAGCATTGTTATAATTGGTAAGAAATCTGAAAATACATTTCAATAGTAATAGGATTTAATTTATAATTACATATTGTTATTGTAACAGCACAGAAAATATTATGAGCTGAAATCCACTACCAACAAGGACTGTCCATAGGCATTAACCTTTGTAATTGATTTTAGTCATCTGTGACCTGATTATGAA
Source organism: Orthonyx spaldingii (assembly GCA_013397795.1). NCBI lineage: Eukaryota > Metazoa > Chordata > Aves > Passeriformes > Orthonychidae > Orthonyx > Orthonyx spaldingii. Next base: position 1,484,911 of record VZTJ01000388.1, read on the forward strand.
AATGCTAGGCTTTTGCAATGCACTTGGAAATAGTAGGCTGGGCTTGTGAATCCTGCTAAGCTGATGATTGTATTTTATCCTATCTCTTGTGACCCTCGGCCTATTTAAAGCAAATATCAGATGACTTTTTGTGTTTCATTTCATCAGCAAAGAAGATTGGATGTTTTAACAGGTCTTTAATAAGCAGCTTTATGCACCAGCTCTGATGCAGGAGGGTGGATCAAGATTACGTTGAAGGTGGAAATGTATTTCATTTAACTACAAACACAGAAGAGTCCAGCACAGCCACTGAGGATTCTTTTGTGGGCAATGGGCAGGGATCCCAGCAACACTAAGCAAGTGTTTATAAATTAGGTCAGTGGTCCCCTAGCAACTTTTGATTTTCTCTGTCTGGTATAGTGAGTGCACAAATGACTAGATTATACCAAGACAATTTCCACCAAGACTAACAAAGTTACGGCAAAATAATTCCATTGGGAAAAGAATAAAGGTAAACTGAGCTCTAACAGGATGCTGCCTCTGTAAAGGGTACTGCTACTTAAATGGCTTGTCAAAATGCCTCACTGATGAAAAGTAGTCTAAATCGAATCTGAGAATCAAATCAAAGTGGAACCAAGCAGAAGCCAAGAACTTGAAGCAGACAGCTCAGTCTTGGACAACACTTTGACAGGGGGCACATATCCCACAAGTGGGTAACTAAATCATTATACTCTTTAATAACCAGGCTTTGGTGACTCTTGAATGAAATTGATAAAAGATATGAGACCTATTATCTTTTCAACATAGATATTTTTGGGTCTTTTGTTTGTTTGTTTGTTTGTTTTGTTTTGTTTTGTTTTGTTTTGTTTTGTGAATGTATATCACTCTTTGCCTGCCTGATAAAGCATGGCCTGGCTTTCTTTTTTTTGCTTTGTTTTATTTTAAAGAGATATCATGTTTCATGTATTCACACTGGTCTTCAGGAAATAAAAAGTGATCAGTTCCTGATGTATTTCCCAGACATGTCCACACAGTCCTGATCCCTGTGCCAGGACACCTACCAAGATTCTTACACTCTCTTGCTGCAGGATAGGAATATTTAATCCTTGTTATGTGCTCACTTTGAGGAGCATTGCGTCTTTCCACGTTTCATACCACCACACCCACCAGGCTTTCACTAAAGTCTTCTCAAGGTGATTATCAATGCAACACAATACTCCTAAGCAGTGGAACGGCCTAATGGAGAATAAGGGGAAATCATTAAGATTATGTCAAATTTCCAAACCATTAGAATCTTGCAAATCTGGAAAGCAAATGTTGAACTCAGGAAAACCTTCATGCCGCCCATTGTTAAGTGAAAGCCTGGGAGAAAAATGAACAAATACATTGCATGTTTTTCTAAACACTGCTGAACTACTCAGAATAAATATTCTAAAAATGTTCTCATGAAAGCATAGTGAATATAATAGACACATTTTTGTTGGGACACATTCTTTAGCTTGAGGAGCTATCTGTGTCCTGATGACTACCTCTCTTATTAGTACATATTAAATCCTTCCAAGCATGTCTTCCTTGTTGCCATCTGATCTGTTCATTGAGGAGAGGTGATTTAAATTTCATGTTTGCAGGGCATGTGAGAAGGCTTACACCAATGAATCACTGAGAAGGAAATATCCCAGATTGCTGGTAGAACTGTCAACTGAATGGAATAGTTTTGGGACCTTTGGCAACACCTTGCTGAAGGCATTGCTGCTGTTGGACACAAGGCAGATGAAACTTTTTTCAGAGGGAAATGATATAATACACCACAGTGGCCAGAACATATCATTCTTTGTCTTCATAATAAGTTAAAGCATGGAACTATTAATTTCCTAGGTAACAACAGACATATTGTTTTTTAGGTTTGCTCTTGATCTTGTATAATGCATAAAAAGAAATAATTTTTCTTCTATATTTGACATGCAGAATTTTTTTCTTGCACAGAAGCTCAAAGAAGATTTCAGTAAGAAATGAGGACCCTGACATTTTAAAGGGTTTTTTTCAGGTGCTTTTGTTCTTAGCTAGAAGCATCTGGCCCCATGCTTCCTGCTGGGCAGGGCACATCAAGCTGTATCTTCTGCAATTTTCCTGCTGACCGTCGCTCTTACTTTTTCAAAGGTGACACCTGTGAATCAGCACTTCAGGCATGTCACACTCAGCTCTCCCATCATTACCAAGATAAAAAAGTCCCACAGGCGACTCTCCTTCGAGCTCACCTCAGCTACTCAGTCGTTCTTCCACTCCCTACCTCATGTCCTGGTTTAGTCCTTAACCTCCACCACTGAGTTTTCTCCTTCTTTTATGCCTTTTTGGAGAATGTGACTATTGGTTCTACTGCTCTCTTGAAACCCATGTGTATATATTTACCATGCTGGCCAATTGTTTTCTCTAGTGAACAGGAATTCAATATAGTCCACCATCCAGTCTGCAAAAATACTCTTACAATAATATTTTACCTACCTCCAGGAATCATTCAATGTCCAAACGCAACTATCCTGTATTGCATCCATGAGCTGTTCATCTGAAGATAGTGTGCAGTGTTGCCAATGAATAGCTAGAAAAAATTGATTTAAAAATTAGTTTAAAAGTATTGTGAAAAGAAAGTTTTCTTTTAAGGACTGCATTTGCTTTCAGGTAAAATTGCTTCATCTTTTTGCTTCATTGCTTTTCTTTTTCATTATTTTTTCCAAGGCCTATCATCCATCCAGTGTAACTGATCTGTTTCCAACAATGAATTTCTCTTGCTCCACATTTCAGGATGAGGTTATAGCTTTAAAATATTTCTACCAAATCACGTCTCATGAAATACGTTTTCTCTTCTAGCTGTAAAATTGCATGATCCTGTTATCCTCACTGAGATGGGAATTTAGAAGTGTAGACACCTTCTTCTCAGAGATTTTTAAGAACATAACGTGAAAGATTTCACAGGAAGAGATGGGCTAAGTGCTCATTACTATTCCTACTTGTCTAAAATATTCCCACTTGTCTACAATATCACTGTAAGCCAAGAGTGAAAGTGGTTTCATTCTGCCTATAAGAAACAGAGCAGGCCATTACCAGAATAACTTGTGACACCACTGTCCCTCTGGCTTGAGATTATCTGGTGCATAAAGTGTGTATCATCAGGCACTTGCTCAATTCTTTCCTTTAGACTGCTGAGTGCTGTGAAGCCACTCCAAAAAACTCCAGGGGTGTCTGTGGTGTAAATGCTTGTGCATAAATTGACTCTTCCCTACATTCCAGTGTTCCTGCTTTGGTATCCTTTTCTCCTTACCTGCAGGTATGTTGCACCATTGCTGTCAAATTCAAGTATATTAATCTCACTGTGCATCAGTGTTACTCAGAACTTCCTCCTGCCTGAGAAAACTTCCCAGCCACCTTCAGAGTGCTTGTGCTGTAACTTTGAAGTTACACTAACCCAGACAAGTCTGCCAGTAGGGAAATCTCACTCTTTATTTCCTTTTCCTCTGTATGAAGTGTTGGATTTGCATCTTTTGCAAATCTACACAAGGCTACTGAGGACAGAAAAATTGTCTGTTCAAATCCAGGTAAGTTCTTGTTCCTCAGGGCAACTGGTCATAGGAAAAGACATCTGAGCTTGTGTTTTATCTATCCACATCTGTGTTTCCACAATCCCACCTTACCATAAATACAAAAAATTAGCTTATTAAAATTAATTGTTAAAAAAATTAAAACAATACTTGTTCATCTTCTGTTTCCCAGCTTTCTACCCTTCCTGATAGCTTTGAAAATTTGTCTAAAATTTAAAATCAAAACAGGCAGCTTCACCTATCATAATGAATAGGAGATGTTTATGCTGCCTACTGGACCCCCGTCCAAAACTGTTTTTTTACAAGAACAAGTCCACTGAATGGTGAGAATGTTTCCATAGCTATCATGCTATATGGACATGAGAAAGCAGAATTTGCAGGTAAAACTTCGTTCTTTATTAAACTAGCTGATATAGGTGAAAAAATCAGGTGACATTTGAGGCTCAGAATTCCTTCTTCAGCCAAAATCATTGTGTTCCACCTAAAAATATGATTTTCTGGTGTTTGCTTCAGCCCTTTTACTGATGGGTGAGGCTGTATGAGCCTGAGCTCTGGAAGGAAACAGAAAATCACTCCTGTTGCTCGTTCAAGCTCTCAGCTTTGATCACTAATGTGGGAAGGACTGTGACTCTGCATAAAAAGTCTCTACCTCTCCGTTTGTGCCTCATTAAGGGATCTCAGGTTTACCCAAAAAAGTTGTTTGAGGCAAACACATTTCCAAAGCTGAGCACTGGCATGCATGTGACACAGCCAAGTCTCGCAAGACTGTTTTTTGAAGAAATCCATATGCTTGCTACTGTCAACACTTCATAGCTGCAAAGTTGCATTGATTTTCTCAGTACTGCAACGTCCCAATGACATTAGGCAAGAATGCCTGTACAAGTCTATTACCCCATACGCAGCAAGTATTACCAGAAAAGAAAGAAGCACAACTCTTCAAGTACTGGGAGAAAGGTTGTCCGAGTTCTTTGGAAATCTTTTTTGTTTCTTCTTTGACCTAGCAAAGACCTAAAACTGCCCAGTGGTTTCTTCAAGGTTTTGCAACCATGAGGCAGAGCCTGGCAGCTTCCTGAATTCATTTGGTGAAAGTGTTTGGAAATGAGATATCAGAAGAAGTGAGTCAGGACTAGCTACACTCACTCCTGGTAAAAAGAAAAAGGGTCAGGGCTGTGGCCTTCAGTGCGAAGCTGAGATCACTGTTCTGTGAGGCAGGGGCAAGGTTGTGATGGGGCAGAATGAGGCACATCTGGAGTTTCAAGCAGAGAAGAAAAAGTACAACAAAGGGTAGAGCATTATTGCGATATTACTGGCTCCTCCTTTTTGCAGCACATGATGCAGAATGGCACAAGGGAAGTGCTTCAGCTCGGGTAGTGTATGTCTTCTCTCGTATGTGGAGCTGGCAAGGGATCTCTCAGTTGTCCTTGCACAAAACTGTTTCTTTCCTTTGCTTTTGCCATATAAAGACATCCCTGCCATCAATCCGCAGTGGGCCCAGTCCTGTCAAGTGAACAGATTGTCTGGTACTGATACACAGAAATCTCAGACTGAGGGATTTTTTAGAAAGTCTTGGGAGGGGGATATCCTGTACGCAATTTTTTTTTTCTACAGCTCCTCTGGCCCCCTCCTCCCACTTCCACACCCTGAGCTCAAGTTTGTAAACCTTTTGAACTATTTTTAAAAATGTACAGCTTGTCTCCTAAGACATAGGAAATTACATTTGATGGTCTATTGTATAAGAATTTCCATATTTAGACAAAAATCAACAGATACAATCTCTGATTTCCTTTTCCCTATACTCCTCATATTTGCCTCTTCTTGCATTGCTTGGTTTGGCTGCTGCCATGTTGTAGCAGAGGTAGATGTCATCAATTAGAAGATGGATTTATAACTGGCAAGAGACATATTCAAAGAACCTGCTCATCCAGATACTGTGTGCTCACCCTGGTCTGGGTTGTCTGCCCCAGCTCACATCTGCAAGTTTTGATGCTTTTAAAGGTGCTTCAAAGATAAGCTTCTACTCATTCTGTGCAAAATATATGTCACATATAAGAAAATTTTGGCTCCCTGGTCTACAAATTCTGAAGTAGTCTTTCTAAGGCTTTATAAAATAGAGGTCAGTGATATTAGACGGTATTAATTATGTAGCTACACTCCAAAAAGGATTTCTAAACATAACATTTGGGTTTCTTGTGGTTAGCTACTTGGTATAATCATGGTGTAAATTTTCCCCGTGACAGTCAACTCAGCAACAGTACTGACTGAGGAAGGAACTCAGTTACAAGAGCTCAATAACTTCGTAGTAGTTAATCCCATTTGTAGAAAGGTTGAAGAGAAACACTATCAAGAAGAACAAAGAAAAACATGCTAAAATATCAGTACAATAAAAATTAAGCTTTCTGATTTAAAATTAAATTTCTCAAGACCTTTAAAATATCATTCTGGCTAATTTTGAAGCCAAGAAAATGACTGATGAATTCAGCAAATAAGTTTAGAGAACTCTGCCCCCTTCCCCCCCCCAAACAAAAACCCCTATTAAATTAAGGAAACAGCTACAATTTATAGTTTGCACTTGAGACAGGACTTTGGTCTTTGTCAATTCAGACAAGAAGAGTCATTCTTATACTCTGTTTCCAAACTGTGGGATGGATTTCCTTTGAAACAAAAGAGCTTGCTAAGATCCAGTTTCTGCTGTGACAACAGCACAGACATTAACCTTGCCTTTCCCAAAACAAGCACACATTCCTCTATCTATTGCATAAATAAATTTTTCCTTGGGTGGTGTTTATGAGAAAATACATCACACATAGCAGAAGCTAGCCACCCCCTGCAGTACAAATTAAAAGCTCCTGCACTTTGATACCCAGTGATCCAGGTGCCCATCTCTGACAGGCAAGGAATCCAGTGGAGTTAAACTAGTCTTTAATGAAATGTTGTTTAAAAAATCTGAGGGTTTGAGTCCAAAGGGAAGAAAAAGTTGCTTTGTTTTGTTGCATTTGATTTGTTTTGCAAAATGAGTCAGATCATTATAATGAAAAGTTGATGGTTTTTACTTTTAACTTTCCAACCTCTTGAAGTATTAGGATAGCCTTCACTGTTTAGAAAGCATATGTAAGGCTTGCAAAATGGCCAATTTTTGTATAATAGATCAGTTTATAATACATAGGTTCAGCTAACGTAACCGTATTTTCCATTGTTAACCTTCTGGCATTTTTACTAATCTACGAAGAGTGTTTTGCACTGTAAAATACTCATGTAACTACAATGTTTGTATTCACATGGAGAAAATTATAAGCACATGAAAGTAAAGCACATTCCTCATGATCTTTACGCTGCTTGAAGATTAAGAATACAATAGCTTAAAAGAATCCAGGAATAAGTTTGTCTCTGGGGAGCAGTCACAATATTTGTATAAGTCTATGCTGCTTTAATATATGAATTACAAATAAAGCCCTAATAGAAATGTTTGAAATATGGCCTCACCCCCCTTTGGTTTTTGTGTTTCAGAAGTAGAGTTGATCAAAAAGTTTGTGCCATGCATTGAAAAAAAAAATTTCAGTCCAGTCTGTGTACAGTAAGGCTGTTCAAGCTGTGCAGTTTTACAAAACCTAAGAAAGCATGCCCAGAAAACAGTTTTTCCAAATAAATGGATTCCCCTAACAAATATTTAGTCCTTATTTGCAGTATTTATGAAGTTTGACTTGTTCTAGATGATCTCAAGACTCTAATAAATATTTGGGGCTAGAGTAAGTAAGTTCAGTGTAGTTACATTGATTGGCAGGGTTTGCAAACCTTAACCCTTAGCTGCTTCCATCAAGAATTCACAACCACCTCGTGACATGAAGCAAAAGTTGTTATCAAAAGATTAATAAAGTTAAAATAAAATATTAAATTAACATTTTAGATCTTGTTAACATACCATGGAGAATAATAGCTATTAAAAACTCATCTAGTAGGTGCCACTTGGAAAGCAATAGAAATGGCACTACCACAAAATCGCAGGTGACACTCTTCATAAAGAGTTCTTAATTTATGGCTCTTTTCCTATTGTACCAGCTTTAAAACAGTCTTTATTCTTTTGCCATTAAGTAATATTTCAGAAACTAATAAGTGAAAATAAGCATCTGCTTCTTTTTGATGGGTCATGGAACTTTAGGTTGCTCTTACTGTATGGCTCTACTTTTATTCAGTTTCAATAGCAACCACCTAAGTTCAAATTATATTTGGCAAATACTACCAGTCTTCCAGCTATTAGTAAGAACCCAAAAGCCCATGGCTGAATGTAAACCTATACCCAGCAAGATCTGACTGTCAAACATGCACTGCCATATCTGCTGCTTTCTGTAAAGTTAAATTATTTGGAGTGACACAAATAAGCCTTTAAGGATATTTTACTAGTGTGACTGAAGTCTGTAAATAAATTTTCATGATAGTGAGAAAACAAAATTTATCTGAGGTGATCAAATATGCAGGAAATACTTTCCCTGAAAGAAAATTCCCTATTTGTTCATGCCTACTTGGCCCTGTGAGAGTATTGTCAAGACTATGTGTTCTCCTGTCTCACTTTTAAAATCTTTTGAATGATTTTAAGTCATCTTCTCTCAGAACCCAGGCAATGCCAAGTGACCTAAGATCCAAAGGTTGTTATTCCCTGTGAAAGTTCAGAAACTAATTAGTTCATCTGACCATGAGTTTGGACACAGTACTGATGCCTTCAACCTGACCCAAAAGTTTCCTTGATTATTAGACTTCATGGCCTGCAAACATCAGTGGGCATAACTGAATCATGGCTCTCTGGTTATTGAATGCTCATGCATAAATTCAGTTTTTGGTCAGGGCTGCTTGGATGATTTCTGCATCAACCTCCATTTTGTGGTGTAGGCATCCCTGTGTTAGCTAACCCAGGGAGAGCTTGCAAAATAGCCATTGTGAAATGCAGACAGTGTTATAATCAGGTGTTATTAGCAATAAAGGCCTAATTAGACTCTGGTCCCATGCATGGTGCCAAAACCAAATGGTCTTTTATGCATGCACTTTTATTGTGTGGTATATTTAATTGAATCCTTGGAAGCAATCTAGGATTCTCATCTTGATGATTATAACCCAATCTCCTTAAGGGTTAAATCCTCAAATGCTGTGGCCAGGAGGAAACTTCAAAGCAGAACTGCTGTCAGCTTTACCACCCGTGCATGTTCCAGGAGCAGCAGGCCTGCAACCTTAGCCTGTCAGGGTGTGTGGTGTGTACACCTTGGCAAATGCTTCCCTCCATCCAGCCATAGACAGCCATGGTCCTACAGCATCCTCACATTCCTGGCAAATATTGCACCTGGGAGTGCAGTAATGCTCCTGTGAGCAAACAGAAAAGGTGGGCACAACAGTGTTATACTACTTGCAACATTCAACCTACACCTACTTTATTATTCTTGCATTCAAGAATAAAGACCCAGGTCTTGGACTGCTGTTTTTCTTCAAGTATCCGAATGACACTTCTGCAAAACAATTGCTCACAAGAACTTTTTATTTCCAGAGCAAGGACATACAGAAAACATTTAAAGTAATATGCCTAGGTATCAATCTGAGAGATAAATAAATTAGGTAGGAATAATCCCAGATTTTACAAGGGAATTTGAAATAAGGCAGAAGTCCTGAAATGGCTGCTTTCAGACATAAGGAAGTCCATGGTTGCTGTGACCTGAACTTGGGTTTCTTGGGTATCCTGACCTCAGCAGAGGGAAACATAAGCAGGTTTGATGGTCCTGTCTTCTGGCACAAGCAAGTACCTTCCTACTGCTTTGGGCAGAGATTTCCTTTGTTGCAGGACATGCCTCAGCCCTGAATAGGTAATCATGTCATTTTCTAATAATTGCAGCCAGCTTAAATTTCACTGAAGTAAAGGGGCAGGGTTGTTTGGTGCATTTTTATGAGTTCAAAGGAATGTATCAATCAAGTCATATTAGATAGAAGTTCATTGAAAGGTGAGAGCAAGATACCTTTGAATTTTTTTTAAGATACTTGTACCCTTCACATTAAAAAGAAAATTATTTTGCTTCACATCTGGTTCTGGATAGGGAGAGGCAGAAGTTTTAGTCAGCCTAGTTAGGCAGTCTGGTAGCATATTAGAGAAAGTTCTTGTGTGGAAGTGGAATTTCAGAAGTCAAAATAGTTTTGCTAAAGTCTACAGGGAATTTGAAACATGACATTCAAAAAAGCTACAACCACACCCCTCTTTTAAAGATGGTTTACTCATTAAGAGTCATAAACTGTCCTGGGAATTTAACTAGGAATTTTGTCTCTGATTCAAGAAGACAGGATCACACTCCCAGTGATTAGCTCACTAAGCTCATCAGAGGCTATTTTCATTCCTTTGTTGCATGTGGCTGGTATGTTCATGTCTAACAATGGTGTTTCTGACCATTCGTGCTTTCTGTTTTGCAGGTACTCAAGCTGAAAAAAGTAAATGAGTGATCTCTGTGCAGCTTTTCCTACTATATTAGTGAATAGCAAAACGTGAGCTCTGTCTTCAGTCAGACATGTATTTCTGTCCAAAATATCTATCAAGTTTCTTGCATGAAACTGAATTAACAGTAGCATTTGCTGTCCAACACTGCTATATTCAGTGCAATTGAGGATCCTGTAGTTTCCAATAACTTTGCAATATCAGGGTTTACTAAAATATCAGGAAGAGCTCAAACCATTCTGTTGGGTGTGTTTTCCTAGACACAGGGGTGGAGGGGGGAAAAAATTTTGGAAATGCACCTAACATCAGAAACCCCATTCTATAACTGCAGAAAATGAGGTATAGAAATATTGATTAATAATTTGATCTTCCAATCTAAAGTCCCTCTTTAACTTGTGTAAAAATAATCAAGGTCAGATGTGATACAGACTCACAAAGTCGTCTGGGGAAGATAAAGTGTGAATGGTTGTTTTCCTCCCTTCAACTTTTGCAGAATTCAAGGACTTCAGGCAACTAACAGGCAAGCAGTGAAAAAGAAGCAAATGACTATGATTTTCACGTGGTGACTCAAATTTTTTGTGTGGTGAATACTGAGGTCCCAGAATGGTGGGGAGGTCAAATGTATAAATTAATTTGTGGAGGGAAGCATCCAGACTCTTCAATGTAAAAATGTTCATGTGAGCTCCAGCAGTGCCTCATCTGATGGTATCTGAAGTCTGGGGGGATGTATGAGGGTACAGGATCACTTGGTACCTGCCCTGCTTACTCTTGTGTGCTTTTCTCATCACCCATAGATAGCCACTGCTACAGATCAGGTCTTAAAAGCACTTTCAGTGTGATCAAGTACAGCAATTCCCATCTTGTTATCTCTAGGTAAGCAATGCTTAGACACAGATTTATTTTAATGCATCTTTATCTCAAAAGTGCTGTCAGGCAATTTCTAAGTAATTTGAATAATTCCTTTTCATATCCCTAGTAAGTGATGCCAGGGAGCATTTGCTGTTCAGCATTTGTAAAAATGCTGATCTATAATCAGATAGTAATCTGTTCCTTTGCTGCCTGAAAGAAAAAAATTGCCATAAATCCATAGCTCTGTCATGAGGGCTGCAAGGATCAAACGTTTTTTGTTTCTCCCTTTCATCCACAATAGCTTCCTTCACAAAGTAGCTGCAGTAAGCAGTGGCACAGCAAGTGAATTCCAAATCACTCCAGGCTTTGTTTGACCTAGAAGTCAGTATAAGACAGGGACAGAACTGCATTATAGCTTCCTTCCCACAACACGGCATTGTTTGGAAGCTGCCCAAAGGCTATTACACCACTGACTACATTCTTAGCCTAGTGGGTATCAGTAGCCCAGAAAATTTGCTCCCTCGTTTGTTTTTAGAGAACTTCCCATTTTTACCCAGTCCCTGAAGCTCTGTCCTCTGTCTAGTACCATCAGAGTCAGTAACCACAGAGATACCCTTATAAAAAGACAAATTTTATGTCAGAGAATAAAAATGCTCTCAATAGCAACTTTATAACATTTTTAATGACTGTTGAAACAGCAGACACTTCTTTAAATGTGTGCTTATTTAATGTTCTCTTCCTTCTTCCTTCCCCTGCACTCACGTTTGTCCTCAAATTCAATATATTTAGCCTTGTTATTTTTCAAGCAGTAAGACCAAAATGAGTACATGGTCACTAGAAACAGGCATCTACCATGAGTGTGCATGTTAGTGACAGGTTATATGTTGTAATTAATATCGTATCAGTGAAAACCATTATTCATAGTGGCAAGAGCATTACAAACTCTTCCTGTTCTCTAAAATAGGAACAAGGGCTAATTGCATTTTCAAGGTTAGGCACATGCTTCACTGTTTCAGAGCTCAAGGCTGTAAGACATAATATTTAATCCTAGCTATCGGGAAAGACAATTTGGGATAATTAATGAAAATTTAATTGTGCAATTAATCTGGCCACTACACAGATTAGATGTTACAGTCCTGACATAAACCTCTCTTTATCTAATGCTGAACAGGCTTTGGGCCTGTTCCAAAGCCCACTGAGGACAGCAGAAGTCTTCCCATTGGCTTCAATAGGCTTCCAACCAGGCTGTTTGGTGTTATATATTTATAAATTAATTTTATTGAATTTTCTGGCACGTTTACAGTATCTGAACAGCTCCTAATTAAACACATAGGGATGTAATGGAGAACACTTACCTAAAGAGTGGAACGCCACTGGTGTGGCTAGGGGCAGGAAGCCCATGCTTGGCTCTGACAGCAGCTTCCCTGGGACAAGGTGCCAGGCTCACTTCAGCAGGTCCAAATCCCTTGAAAGGAGAGAGGAGGGAGGCCCTGCCCTGCTAGAACAGGCTGTCAAACTGTTCAGGAAATGGCTTTCAGTCCTGGCCCCACTTACTGAGGGTTTCTATGAAGGCATTCAATTTCAACGTCCAGCCCAGCAAATGCTCCTAAGAGAGTGGGTGGTGGGCTCACTGGCTTCCTTTGCTTTCCAGAGCTGCTGCTTGGACCCCACCCTGTGCAAAATATAGCCTGGAAAAGGAAAGTGGGCTCATTAATATCCCGGTATCCTCACGTCAGGCTTCCTTGCCTTTCCCCGGCACCCCTGGGAGGCATCATAACAATTGGTGGTGCCCTGGGTTTGTGCTGGGCATGGGGACTCGCAATACCCTGTGGAAGGGTCCTGGGCTGACTGTGGTCTCTGGAACACTGCAGCCATGGGGCTGGGCACAGGGAGCAGGGGCTGGTCCCGCTCGCAGGGACACTGGAAGCTCAGGCAAGGACCATCACAGGGCCTGTGGCTGGGCTGTGTAAAGCTGCAGTGTGGGATATTCCCATGTGAAGTGTTTCCAGTGGCTTGTGGAGAAGATGCAGAGATTTAGAGGTGCTCCCTATCCTCTGAAATGCGAAATTGTTCCCCGACACTCCAGATGGGAGATGAGAGGTACCTTTTACAAACTGAAATATCACTTAATAAAAACCCTGAAATTATGGGAGTTGCTTAATGAAAATATGGCATCTTTGGTGATTGCAGTAATTCTTCCTTTGCAACTCAAGAGTGACATGAGCTTGTATAAGTACACTGCCATCAGTATCAGATCTGGAGGGTTGTTTTTACTTCTTCTGACTAGTCTTTATAGAAGACCATAAAAGTGTATCACAAACAGAGATCAGTTTCTGTCCATGAAGATTTATTAACCCAGATTGAAAAAAAATAGGCATTTAACAGCCAACACCATAGATATGAAATATTACTGGGTATCTCCTACCTATATGCACAGTAGTTTCACTTTCTCACTTGAGGATGGAGGAGCAGATTTACAGGTCTCTCAGGAATACAGGTTTAGATGCTAGTATTTACCCAACCTGCACTGTCTGCCAGCTTTAATGGTGTTTCATTGTTCCTGGGAAATCACAGCAATCACAGCTTCCATAGCTGACATTTTTGGGATCATCCAAGCATGCAGCAGCACAGTTTCCTAGGGACTAGAAAAAAGGTGAGACTGTGACCTTGTGGATGTTTGAATGAAGCACAAAGTGATGATTCAGGGCTCTCTAATTTTAAAAGGAGGTGTCCTGCCTACCAGTGAGTTGGCAACTGTGGTAAAGAAAAGCAGATATTTCACTTTTCCCATGTTGTCACTGTTTGGTTGTTTTGTATGGAGACTTTAACTCTGAAGAGGAATTGTACTGAAAGGATGATTGTATGCATGAACTTCAGACTTCTTGGTACTGCATAAGTCAAATATGTTGCATTTTGGAAGAGGTGTGAGAGAGTGAAAGTGTTCCTCTTGAAAGGTACTGCTTGGCCTCAGGCTGGTGTCTCCTGCAGGAAAGGAGGTGCTCTAACCACCTTTCTTCCATTGCCCTTTTGACGTCAGTTTTGGGGATATTTCTCACAGTTCTCTGAGCAAGGTCTCATGTCTTGGCAAGACCAAGAAATCAGCTTTCCAAGGTCTGTCTGGTGAGACCTGGCTCTAGAGCACTTACCCCAGTTTCAGCCACAGACGCTGTGCTGAGTCTGTGCCTGTACCTCCCTGCCTGTGGTGGTACTTTTAATAGCAGATCACAGTGTGCCCTTACCGCTCAAAAATCTCACTGCTCCAGACCACTTCCTTCTTACCATTCTTTTTAATGTTTAAAAACCCTCTCTGGATAACCAATATGTCCCTCTCCTAATAAAGCCTACATGACTCAAGGCACAGAAGTTAAGCTGTAGGCTTTGCACTTCTGGCCTGCCAGTTGGAATCCAACACAGATGACTTGTTCTTGTCATCAGCTCTCAGAAGGAGAGTGAACTCAGGGCCATTTTCTATTTCCCATGTGACTTACTATAGTGCCAGCTTTTGCATTATCTGTTATGTCTTTCCAGGGGTGGTAACAGGGATTAGGTGTCTCATTAGGCATATGCATCCTAATAATAGGCCAGGGATGACTTATGCTTAGAAAAAACATATTTGGGGAAATTTGTCCCACTCTGCACTGATTAGGTCGGGCTGTTGCATAGATAGCTAAGAATAGCACTGCCGTGCAGTCAGTGAGAGTGATGACTCAGAAGGTGGTTTTTTTAGCTGAAAAACATTCCTCAAAGTTGTCACTGAGCATGATAGATGCATGGGAAACATAGCACTAAAATCTGGCCTTTTTGTTTTTCATTTAGTTATTTGTCAACTTACACATTTCTTCATGCTCATCTACTACACGTGTATTTTTAGAAGCAAATTCAGTGCCCTCTTGCCCTTGAAAATCATTTAACATAAAAAGATATGGAGGAAGAAAATAAAGATATGCATTAGCATTGCTTTATAGGCTACTCATGTAATTTAAAACTTTCAAGGATACATAAACAAAATCCTACTCTTTTCTTTCCTATCAAACTACCTGTCTCACATAACGGGTTTTTTGTTTGCCCCTCTTGCAACTGGCAGGGTGGAAATGAACAGTATATCTCAAGACAGCAAATATGGTTGCAAGTTCCAGGTACCTTCAGAGTGGAGGCTGAAAAGCAAATGTTTTAGATGCCTTGGGTCATGTAGGGTCTTGAAGTGTCTGCCTGTCTGTTACAGGTAGTAACTCTGGGATGCTGAGCTATGAACTTGCTCCAAATGCGGAAATTTCTCCCATTTCTTAGTGTCGTGCCAAATTCTCTGTGTGGTAACAAGTCATATCATTAATGTTGGAAAGCACTAATTCTTAATGAATATAAGTTTCTTAATCAGCCACCAACACAAATTCAATAGAAATGTGTTGTAACGCAGTTTATTGGCTTCAAAGGCTTTGTGAGTCATGTTTAGTTAACTGCATCTTCCCCAAAACAGCTTTAAAATAAAAGAATAAGTACAATCAACAGAGTCCCTGGCTGAGGGTGCATGTGACTTTTTAACATAGACCTTAATCCTGGGCACTGAAGCACTCACATGATTATTTAATACATATTTAAAATACCAAGAAAAGTACATGACTTTGTAATCACTGGTTCACTATTTCCTCTCTTGTACAAGGAAGAAACCAGCACTTTATACATGCTTTGTCTGATCTTCTGGGACATTGTTCACTGCTGGATAGGAAATTAAGTTTATAATCTGGGATTTATTTTCTTCCAAAATGTTTGTTTTTTTTTTTTTCTGATTTCACCCAATACTCATCCTTCCAATATACGTTAAACTGGAGAGTGTAAATCAGCTGAAAGTTTTCCTAGAGAACCAGCTATAAAATAATGAATATATGAAGACAGAATATTGAACATGCTGGTTTGCATTAGCACATGAATCATGTTGAGGTTTTTAACATGATTTGTGACATGCTTCTGTTCACAGACCCAAGTATTTGAAGGGGTAGTGGAGATGAAGGGAGGTGCCAATGGCTTCCTCCAATGAAAGGGCAGTGACACTGCACACCCAGAACTCCCTGCAGACAGCCTTGCTAGCTGCAAGCGTCATCTTTTATGACACACAAAATATCTGTAAATGCAGGAGCTGCCTTGCAAAACAGACCAAAGTCCTATGCTGACAGATAAGGTTAATGTAGCCTCCAAAGTCTGTTTTTAGGGTCAGTGTGTCTGTGTAACTTCTCACTTGGGTCTGACCTGAGAAGATTTTTATCCCACACAGGTGTTAAAAGGAACAGTGATATAGGCATGTTTATTGGACATCCAGCTTTGCAAATTCTTGTATTTTCATGGCAAACTACTTCAGAGGTGTTTAGTTTCATTGCCTCAGGAGAGTTTGGGAACAAGAATTGTGTGTGCAGTATGTTCAGAAAACTTGTGGGCAGACCTTGTTCATGGCTTTTTAAATGCTCTTCTACATCCAAAAGCTATTGTTGATTTTTATATTTTAATCTAATTCTTTCACTTCCTTTCCCAAACTGCTGTGTTTCTGTGAGACTCTGTGAATCTGTATCACATACTGGTGGACCTTTCAAACACAGTCTTAATGAATACTGTTTCAAAATACACAAACACAGACAATAAATAGAAATAGAGAAACAGAGAAAGGAGAATTCCTGGATTCGTCATGCTGGTAGGCATAGTTGATCTTTCAATACACACTATGAATTCAGAAGCCTGGGAAAGAATTGCCTAGAAATAATAGACAAAAAATTAAATGTCAGGGTTCTTTTTATAATAGAGCTTTCTTTACAATGAGACTCATACAGTTCATCAGTGCTGTCACATAACACCCTATTTATATGTATGTAAAAGCAGAGTTTGTTTAGCTTTTATGTTTATGGAGTCAATCAGCTTTCTTTGCACGTCTTTTTTTAACTTTATTTAAACATGTTTATTACTTTGCTCCTCTGTTCTTAAAACTGCCTCCCCCAGAGTAGTATTAATATCTCAGAGCCTCAGTTTCATAAAAAAACCTCCAAAACAACCAGTAAAAAACAACAACAAAACAACCAGTAATCTATTAGCAGAGAAAGCTTGAAAATGTGATTGCTGGAAATGTAAGGACCAGATCTAATCAAAGGGCTGTGAAGCACTGTGATTTTGGATGGTTTCTTAGGGATCCACATATTTGGGACTGATGACAATGAAGTAATGAGGGCCAGTTAAGCATTTGTGAGAGTGTGGATTTCTGTGCAATGGCATGCAACATGTGCTAGATCTGCACTTCTGGAAATCTACCTTCCCCTAAGGTGGCATCAGGTCTGTCATTAACCTCCTCTGCCTCTGTACTACATAAAAGGCAGCTGGCTGTGTTAAAACATCCGGCTGGAGAACAATATTCTGGTTTCCTCCTACAACATGTTGTCTCTGAAGTTTTTTAAAATAGTTTATAAAATTTCCAATAGACACAGCAAAACAGTAAGCTGATAACTTCAGAAAATCATCAAAAGCAAACTAGGAAATGAAGCTTTTAAAAACATGTGGGGTATGAATGAAGACTGTCTATGCACTTTTTTGTATAAAAAGTATGAAAACGTTTTGTAGTTGGATGAGGTGGAGCTATGCTGGGACTCTGTCAACCACTAGTGTTGCCTGCTTTTAGTAATAGCAGCTCCATGTCCAACAACTGATGTGTCATACACATTGTCTTCATTTTTCCTACAAGTGATAGCAAATGTTTGCCCCAGATTTTTACCGTCATCACCTCCTAAATACATTTTGATGGTGTCTGTCTATTGATAATATTGTACTAAGTAGCCCTCTTTGTCCTGTGCTGACATGGTGACATTCAGAGATATCAACAGCAGATCGCCACGGTCAAGTGACCACATAACACTGGTGACATCTTACCTGAGGCTCATTGCACCAGACTCTGGATTTTTTACTGGATAGGCTCGAAGAAAGGGATGCCATCGAGAGGAACTGCAACAGGCTTCAGGAGTGAGGCCATGGGAACTTCATGAGGTTTAACAATGCCAAGTGCAAGGAGCTGCACCTGGGTCAGGGCAACCCCTGGTATCAATGCAGGCTGTGGATGAACAGATTGAGAGCAGCCCTAACGAGAAGGACTTTGGGGTGCTGGTGGCTGAGAGGCTGGACATGACCCAGCAAATGGACTTTTACAAGGGTTGTTTTTATTTGCATCAAAGCATTTTTTACCTCTTCAGTTATTAGTAGTCTAGATTTCTTCCATTCTTTCACTGAACTTTATCTTTCTGATGCCATAATCTGGAGTTTGTGGCCTCTCCAATTTAATTCAAAGCTACTTTCTTCCAGGAAAACAGGGTAAAAAGGAATTACCTTACTTGCTCTATTCTCTCCAAAGTTCACAGGGCTTTGTTGTATATTTATGTGTATAAGCTACCACATAAGAAATTCCACACTCTCAAAAAGGCCTGCACAAAAATGAAGGCAAATCTATATACACAGGTGTCAGAGACTGAAAATAATTCATGCCTCAAACATTGATACTACAAAAGGCAACAACCAGAGATGCCTCCCTGAAGACTGGGACTTTGGACTGAAAGTCAAACTGCTGATTAGATAAAGGGAAAGCCCTTTTGTTCAATCACCTGAAACAAACAAGGCTGGGGGAAAAAGTATGCATCCCCAAAAAGCCAAAGCCACCAGCTGCGCTGGGAGAATCATGCCTGGCTGAGTTTGGGGTGTGGGGGAACACAGCTCACAGAAGCCAGGCTTACAAACCTCCCCCCCCAACCGAGTGTGGTGGGGGAGAGGAGATTTCTGGGTGTGTGGCATAACCTCTGGGCAGAGGTACTGAGCATCCATCCTCAACTATACAAACTGGCCCAGCTGTGTGAAACCCAACCCCACAGGCCAAAATCCACGGGACTTTCACGTGAGAGGCAGCTGAGACCATCAAAGACCCCCCAAGGTGCCCCCCCGGATGCCTTGCACTACAGGACCACATGTGATGCAACAGATCCAAAGTCTGTTGCAAGAGACAATGGCAAACTCCAGGGACATGCCTAGACATCACCCCCTGGCTTGAGGGTATATTAACCCAGGGCACTCTGTGCTTTTGGGGGACCTTCACCATCAAGAAGACCGGCCGGAGAGAATCATCGGGATGCCAGTGGGACCCACGGAGCGGTGATACTCTTTTATTCTGCCTCTGTCACTTCTCTGTCCCCTCAGCCTTTTTTCCTTTTCCTCCCTTTCTCTTCTCTTTCTCTCTCTCTCTCTCTCTCTCTCTTATTTACTATCAAATAAAACCCATACTATTGACTGGCATATGGTCTCGTTTACACCTTAATTCGGGCAGAGGTATTTCTAAGAACCTAATAATCGGATCATGACAACAGGAATCCATCCCAGCTGTTGGATCATATTTCTAACTACTACCTGAGAGCTCTGTGGGGAAATTCACAAAAAGATACAACATAAAACACCAAGTCCTCTCCAAGTGAAATCCCTGAAATCCTTAGTGCAAGATGCCCAAACTCGTCACCTTCAGAGTCTATGAGCGGGAAACCTGAGACAAGGAATGATCTGCAGCCAATAAGGCAGTGCACAAGTGAGGAGAAGGGCTTAGGTACATTACCCAGAGGAGAGATTGGCATGAAACTCTAAAGTGAAGTATGTTGGCAAGTGTAAAACCGGTGCTGAACATAACTGGGATCTTTGGAAGGATTCTTTTCTGCCTCTTCCTGTTCAGTATGAGTATTTTTAGACGACTGATTAATGATTTTTTCCTCTGAGCTTTTTCAGTCTAAACAGTCCTACTTTCTAACAAATGCGGCCCTAATTTTTATTATTATTTTTCTTTTTCTGATTGGAGAACATTCACAGGACAAAAACAGTATGGTGTATTTCACCAGTTTTTATACAGAAACTTTACTGTTGAACAAAAAAAAGTGTTCTTATTAAGCATTTATAAATAGCTTTTATTTCCTGCCTACAAACATTGCATGGAGTTACTCTTCCACCACTCATCCATCTTGGGTTTCATGCCTGATGTAGAAATAAATAATACATGTGTTGGATTTTATATGTTGGAGCCTTCCGTTGCCTGAGGGCTGGATTTCCTGCTATTGTTTGCCACAGGTGACTATCTCCACTCAATTACCGTGCTGAAGACCAGTGTTGTCTGAGGTGTTTTTTGGCCCAGTACCTACAGAGCCAGACTCCAGAGCACATCCTTTGTTTAGATTAATAGTGGCAAAATAGAAAATACTCTTTTCTTTTCACTGAAAGGATTTTCTTCCTTCACTTTGAAATAAATGTCAACTTTTTTATGTGATTAAGAACTAGTTCTTTAAGTGTCTTGGGAGACAGATCATCATGCTGAAGTGGAAAAGAAAAGCAGTGAGCTTTCTGTGTGTTTAAACAACAAACAAGTCAGTGCAAGGTGCTGAGGTTATGGGTTCTCTACAAAATGGCATACAAAACAATTTTCCCCTCTGCATCTTGACACACCATGCTTTTCACCTGTCTGCTACCATTCACCTGTGGTGAGAAAATTGTCATGTTCTAGTTTCCACCTCTATGAATATGACTCAACTGTCCTCAGTGAGTCTGGTTGTGAAAATGGCACAGTAAAAAGCAGTTTGCCTTGCTGTGAATATACAAAGTCGGATAAGATCTGCTCAAGAAGATGATAGAACAGAAAATGTTGTGCTGATGGTGGGGGAAAGGACGTTGTCTGCCAATCTATTCTGCTTTTTTTCAAAATGAGCATCGTTTCTCAGAGGCTGTGATTAGCAGCTACCAGTGGTTGCTTGTTACATTTTTGGATATTCACCCACTCAGATGCTGTAGTTTGGCTGTGCCAGCAAGGGAGTGGACAAACCTGTTGGACAAAGCCCTACAGAAATAAGTTCTGAAAAGATGAAAGGAGTCAGTTTTGTGAGGATAAGTGTGCAGCCTAACCTTTGTGAATATTCTCCAGCCCATGGAAATTGCTTGTATTTATTTCACAATCTCTCTCAGTTACAACCAGTGATTCCAAAAGGAGCAGCTTTTCCTCCGTTACTATTTAGCTGCCACACAGCAGCCAATCTGCCTTCTTAGAGACATGTATGATACTCCGGTTCCTTGTACCACAAATTCTTTGGAACAGAAACTGTTCTCTCTGTCAGTACAGTGTAGAGCAAAGGGTGCCAGTCCTGGTGTCATTGTATTGTTGCAGTTGGCTTACAAATGTCATTCACATTTAGCCGGAAGATCTGATAACAAATTGTTCTGCTTTCATATTGCTATCAACAAGACAACTCCATCAGATAATGCATACTTTTCAGGAATGTTTGTTTAAATTATCATCCCGTACTTTTTGTCTTACTAGTGTAGGGACTAGTCACATCCAAGAGAGAAAATAGGAATATATTTAGAAAGAAAACATCACACCTTTTGATGGAAAAGAGCATCTTTTCTATAGAAATTGTAGATGAAGTTTCCAAAAGGATGAAGAACTGTTTTACAGTCTATGGATGGATATCAAATACATAAGAAAAGGAAAGAAAACTCAGTGTTATTTTCAATTAATATTGTAGGCTATAAGAATTAAGAATATATATTTTTGACTCTTTTTACGTTTCCTCAAACTCTTACTGAGCTCACTTTTTTGAGAGTTCTTAGGATTTTTGTAAGACCAAAGACCAGGCAGATGGCACAGAAAAGCCTCAGAAGGAAAGACTAAAGTTGTGTAATGATATAGTCTTGCTAAGCCTTCAGGGTCACCTCTTCCACATCAGTCATTGCACAGGAGCCAATCACACTAATTACTGCATTTTAAGCTCATGGATTTCTTAGGCTAAGTGAGGAAAACTAACGGATTGCTTGGGTTAACTAAGGAAAGCTGATTTATGCTCTCTTTCTACCACACATTTAGATGCTAAAGAAGATGCTTCAGGTTTTCTGTCTTTTGGCCATGTCCTCTCTTTGTCACAGTTTGCGAGACTGGGTTTGTAAGCAGTAGGAGTACATCAACTCTGTGTGTGTGTTTGTTTGTGTGTTATGAGAAGGATGTGTGTGGAAAGCCATGTGAATTGCAAAGGGTAGTGTCATCGTTTACAAGTTATTTCCTTTAACGAGTACTTCTATTCAAATCCAGATGGTGCTTGGAGAATTTTCTGCTATTGAAAAAAGACTTCCTTTCCTCTTGGCTGTGGTACATCCTTGCACCACACCTGGGAGTGACGCTGGTCACATTTCCATTGCCTGGCTTTGGATCTGAATGTTCCACCATGTGATCACAATGTGGATGTTCAACTCAAGTCCCTGAGGTGATGTTCCCCTTTTCTCTGGGACATAAGCATCGTGCTGTTGTTGAACTCTAGCATCATTTCCATGTTTCACCCTTTCCCTGTCTGCTGAAAGTTCTCTCCACAGACTTACCAAGAGAAGAGAAATTCATTGCAAAGACTTCTCTTGAGAGTCCCGAGTAATTTCCTGATGAAAGGCCTGAAATGAAACTTGAGAATCTTGTTTCTACTTTTTGTTACTACTTTGTGAGTAGAAAAACTGTAGTATTTTTAGAAACAAATGAGGAACAAAGATTCAAAGTTAGTTTTGCTTCCAGTATTTTGAGTGTTTGTCAGATTCATGAGAGACTCCTGGGAGCCCAAACTAGGTTAGGACAATACGACAATATGTTTCATTTAGTCAAGAAAGACTTTCTAGTTCCCCAGATTCCCACACATTTTCCTAACACTACAATTGAAAGCAAAATTAAGCTACTTTTGAGTTAGGATAGGAAATTAGCTGGAAAGCAGCCATCAGTACTGCCCAACTACTTAACTCAAGAAGCAGGACAGGCTGTAAAATCCATTGGAAGAGCAGGAAGCGAGGCAGCAGCAAGCAAGACAGCACAGGCATGCAGAGGCAAAAACCCACCACCACGTTTAACCACATATGCTTGTATATGATCAGGACCATGCTTTCCCAGCTGAGTGGAAAGAAACAAATCATCTTCTCTGCTCATCTCAGTAGGTGATCTTCAGTCATGTTAACAGAATTGATCCTGTTTAGAGAACATGGATTGAATTACCAGATGGATATTGTGGTATATCACTGGCACACAGTCAGAAATGTGAGAGGGTTTTCATTGCATCACCAGCACACCACCACTCTCCAGCTATATGATCCTTGGAGTTCTGACATCAAAGAAAGCTCAGCCGCAGACCTGTTAGCCAAAATATTGGTGAGAGCTACTGAACCTTCAGCTCAGTGAGCTGTTACATCAAGTATCAGACAATGACATAAATCCTTTACCAGGCAGTGAAAAAAAAAAGCATGTTTCTAAGCTGTTTTTCATCTCCAAAAGAAGATATTTAAAATAGGTCAGCTAAAGTATTTCCTAAAGCTGTTTGTCATTCTCCAGGGACTGTAGTAGGGATGTATTTCAAATGCTGATATCCATGGTGGGTCAGGGGAAAATGTCTATTCTGCGTTGAGGAGCTCAGAGGCCAGGATTCAAGAGGAGAGGAGTGTTAAATTCAACAATTCACTTAGATCCAGATCAAGTAATCTACATGTTAAAACTCATTGTGAAACCAGGGCTTGACTGAGGGATGGCAACATAGAGGAAGACATGGCTGAGTCACAGGAGGCAGAACAGGGATGTCTGTATGGGGTTACTGAATTCAGTGACACCACAAAGATTGAGGCTGACCCAGATCTCTGTGTCAGGTACAGTCAGCAGCAAGACTGAATTTGGCCAAAAGGTGCACGTGGCCACATGCATGCTATGTGCACGCCTGTATGCATGGCCAGCACAGACTGAAACACTCAGCACTCACACAAACATGGACAGGTTCTGTTCTGCTTCCCTCACTGCTGACCAGGATGAAGGTGCATAATGGAACATTAAGTTGAATTAATCATTTAAAAATGTATGGGTAATGTGGAGTTAGAAGAAGAGGTAGAGAACAGCTGGTGTGAACTGTGCATCTGGTGAAAACTGATGTGGGGACAGTGTGCTGTGAAGTGTGGGGTGTCAGGAGGAACAAGCTTGAGCTATAAGCAAAAAGGAGAAAAGATGTTCTTTAATCCCCTTGTGTTTAGGACAACTTGTCTAAATGCTGTGTAGAGGATTTGTTTTGTTTGGTAGTTTGGTTTTTTTTTGGCAAAATAGATTCTAAGATGGTATTTCCACCACAGTAGGATGCTGCAAGCTAGTGGGGGAACCCTACTGAATCCCTCCCTCTCTAGCCTTCCTGGATAGGAATGGATGTAGTCAGGCAGTAGAAACTGCACTAGCGTCCTGAGTGTGGGCACATCCCAGACCTTTGTCCATAAGAGTTGAAGTACTGCAGGTGCACTGGGCAGGATCTCACACAGAGAAAGCAAACCGGCTGTGACCGCTGCCTGGAGCAGTGCACATGGTGATCAGGGGGTATCAACCCACTCAGCCCAGCCTCAATATTGCAGGGCTTTTCTCAGAGAGCTGTTTTTGACTGGGCTAATTGTTATCTTCCATGTTGGGTATTTTTCAAGAATTATGTATTCTGCCAGTGGCTGGGGATAGTCCCTCATCGGTCTGTCTAGATGAAGTCTGCCTCCAGAAGGCGCCTAGTAGATACCCAGCAGTGGTTGATAACAGTGGAGGTAACTGAATTTTTCTGAGCAGTAAGAAATTATCTTGGTGATTTCCCTTATCACTTTAACTATTTTTTAAGATATTCATTCTGAGAACACAACCTAACATCAAAAAATGTAAACCATATTGATGCCCCTGAGCTGCTGACCAGGAACTGTTGGGGGGGCGGGGGGAGGGGGTGGTCTCCAAGCTGGTTTTAGATGGAAGAGCTGTTGTTGATGTGGAGCTTGACAATATCTTTAGTCCAACATATGTCTTCTACCTGAAGGTGCTCATAGGTACCATATAGGCATCTTCTGAGAATTCAGAGCTTGTCAATTTCAGGGAAGAACTCTATTTGGAGTACAGTTAAAATTAAGTCCAAACTTGCATTCTTCAATTGTTTTCATAGGTCTCTATGAATAATCTGAAACTGTATCAAAAAACAATACAGCAATCCTTTCCTGATCTTAGAAAAACATTGGGAAGATGACACTTCACAGGTCATGTAATATTCTGAACTGGAAGGGACCTACAAGGATCACCAAGTCCAACTCTTGAGTGAATGGCCAATACAGTAATCAAATTCAGAACCCTGGTGTTATTAGCACCATACTCTAATCAACTGAGTTAATCACCACCTGATCCCTAACTGTGTCAGGGTGATGAGCATAGTTTTTTCAGAAGATATAGTGTCTTCTGCTTGGCAAGCACTTTATCAATTCTGAAACAATGAAAGATTTAAGCTTTTTTAGGTAATTTCAGATTTTTTCTCTCTCTCTGTCTTCTTTTTTATTTCCTCTCAAACTGCCTAACATACAGCTGCTTATATACCTTGGACAAAGGAGTAACTTGTGTCAATATGTTTCAGGTCCAAGTGTCTTCAATCTCCAATTTTTTATACCAAATCAGTTAGAAAATGTAAGTAATATAAGAACGTGTTGTTTGTGCTCTGAGTATTCTACTCTTTTGCTGTGGTTCTTGTTCAAATTGCCTCTTCTTCATGTACTGAGCTGTTGCCCTGTGAGAACATGTACTTGTGAAGCTGAGGAGAGGTGCATTGATGATTCTCACAGCAGGTACTGCAGAGGTGAGTTAGCCTCTGCTACATTGACTCCATGACAGTTTCAGAGGTGGAGAACAGGAGCTTGGTCCAGTGTCTCTGGATGTGACTAAACCATGTGTGTGAATAGGTAGTTCCATGGGTGTGTAGATTAGCATTTATTGCACATCTTACCTATCCAAGGAATTAGGTGTGTCAATACAGCCTTCTGTGCCCTTGACCAGTCTCACTTCCCTAAATCTTTTCTCCCTAGTAAGTTCACATTTCCATTTAAAGAATGTTTTTTGGGCCTTGTTGCTTTTCTCTGAACTGTCTCCATCGATCCATTCATTTTGCATGGCATTGCCCAGAACAGAGAATGCATCCCAGGAGCTTTAGTAGTGACAAGCAGAGCATACAGATGACTGCAGTTTGCTGACTATCCTGTGGACCGTGCATCCCAATAGGATGTTTGCCTTTTTTTGGTAAGGCCACCTTTGCCACTCACTTTCAGCCTGTGATCTGCTGTAAAGCCCCAGTGTTTGCTCTAGTTCTCACTTGTTCTCCGTCTGGTATTTGTGCTTCTGCGTATATTGCCTAGTGTATTCTTTTCCCTCTTAAATGTCCCTCTGGCTTTTCAAGATTTTTCTTGGGTTTGTTGAGAGCATTTGGATTTGAACCCTGCCTTCTGGTATGCTTGCATTTCCTCTCATTTCTGTACACTCCACAAATTATAACATGGATATTACTGAGGAGTTTGAACAGGACTGGACTAGCACAAGTCTGTGTGATACGTCCTTCCTCTTTGAACCATTGGCTGGTGAAGCAAGGTTTTTGCATCAGTTTGTACCCTCTCTGTAGCAGCAGCTTGCCTAATTTATAGCACGTTTATGGACATAGAATCATAGAATGATTTGGTTTTGAAGGGACCCTGAAGACCATCCAGTTCCAATCCCCCTGCCACGGGCATGGGCATCAACTAGACCAGGTTGCTCAAAGCCCCATCCAATGTGGCCTTGAACGCTTCCTGGGATGGGGCATTCACAGCTTCTCTGGGCAATCTCTTCCAGTGCCTCACCACCTTCACAGTAAAGAATTTCTTCCTTATGTTCAATCTAAACCTGTCCTCTTTCATTTTAAGGTTATTCCCCCTTGTCCTGTCACTACATGCCCTTGCAAAAAGTTCCTCTCCAATTTTCTTGTAGGCTTCAGACGTCTTCGCTCTTATTGTTAAAACCTTTAGGAAGCCAGCAGAGGGGAGTGCTACTGTTCTTCCATGCACAAGATGTGTCACCCTGTGAGAGGAAAGTGAGATTGGTTTGAAATACCTTATCCAGATGGGCGCCCATGCTTTAAAAAAACCTTCCTCCTTGACACCAGTTTTCTGAAGTTGTTAACTTAGACTGTAGAGATTGCCTCTGTATTTCACAACATGCTCTCTGCCCAACTGGAGACAGAGCCAGGATAAACTGTTATAATGCTTCTTGATTACACCAAAATCCCCAGAAAGAGGAAGCACCAGGGAGAGCCTTAATCTTGGTTCCTATGCTCCTGGCCAGAGGACTCAGTTCCTATCTGGATCACAGACATTTATGCACATAACCTTTCATAGTCTGACTGCTCTATCTCTTGTTAAATTAAATGAAAACATTTTTGTTGACTGAGTAATTAGGGGCCTTGAATGCTATGTCTTACAGTGTCAAATTGCTTTGTAGTCTTTTCTTTTCCCGCTGTTCATATGGAGAGGGGGTTTGTGAAGGAATTACAATGCATTTACCTATACAGATCTGTAGGAGTTGGTAGGCTCTAAAACTCTGAACACTATATGGTACAAGATACAAGAAGGTGGCACGATGCCATACGAAGTGGTGGAGCTGTGCTAGGAAATTATATAAGGAGACTGAGGGCCTCACCCTCACTGTCTCGCAGATTTTTTCATATCAAATGTGAGGAACTTCCAAGTAAAACTTAGATATATATTTTAGATTTCAGCTTGGGAAACTCGTATTAGGATCTGAGATAAATGAGACTGTTGTTGGCATGCATAAATATTGTACAGTAGCTAGACACATTACATATCTCTCCTTGCCCATAATTATGCCTACAGATTTCCCAACACAACCCTAAGTTCTGTCAAACTTGAAGCAGGCATGTCCCACAGCTCCACTGTAAGTGTCTCCGGATGCAGCTTTAGCTGTGACACCGTGTCTATGAGCTTGAAAAACGAGCAGTGTTTTTGACCCCACCGCTGTCGCAGGTGCTTCTTGTAGCAAGTCTTATCCATAAGGGAGTGTGACAGGGAGCATGGTCACTTTGAATTAAATAGAAAACTCTTTCTTCCTCCCTTATGCTTCTCCCAAATAGTATGATTGATACTGGTGATCACATTATAGCAAATAAACAAAAAGATCTTTAAATACTTTTATTAATTCTCCACTGAGAACCTGAAAACAAATCCAGCTGTAATCCATTCACCCCACCGTTCCTAATCCCTGAATGATTGTATTTCTTGTAATTTTAGTTTTAAAATTTTGCATAACATCTGAGAAAAGTATATTTAAATATTGATTTGCTTCTCAAAAGTTAAGAAGAGCACACTTTCCTTTGAAAATACTGTATGAATGCTGTCTAACACAGTTTTCTCTCTCTGTAGTGTCTCAGGCACTGTATTATTCCCAAAGTTGTTCTGCCCTTTAGTCCAAATAACATTTTCTTGTGTTTCTCATCTGCAGCAGATGGCCAATAGCCAACCACAACATTTTTCATTGAAATGGCGAGGATATGCTCTAATTGCCTCCCTAACAAAGACCTTGATTACATCTAAATTCCAGGATTTCTGAAGGGAATTTTTTCATGGTGTCAGCCTATTTGTTTTTGACTGATTATCCCTTCAGTGCTAACCTTTCACTCCTTTGTATCCCAGAAAGCAACAGAACTTCTTTAATCCAAAATGAAAATTAGGCAAGGTAGCAATGTCTTAAAAGGCACAGTTGAGCAATTTATGAACAGCGCTGTGTTTATCAGCATAACAAGTTGCTTCTTAGAAAAAATGTGGTGAGTGGTGAGGACTTCTTATGAAGCACAATTGCTTTAATAACACAGCCCAATCCCCCTCCCAAATCTTTGCCATTTCTAGAACTGCCCAGCCACACATTTGCTCTCCAGTCAAACTGTCTCAACAGGTGACAAGGTTTCTGTGTAAAGCAACACTAAATCTGTGCGTTGGGGATATGGATGTGTGCGACTTCACTTTACAGGAAAACAGTTGCTCCCAAAATTAACTTCGAGGAAATGGACAAGGAAAGTTCAAAGCTGTAGGAGAGCCTGTACTTTCTGCTTTACTCCATGTGGAAAAGACTGGGATGTGGAGTACAGTATTCTGGGTTTAGGTATACATCACTAGGAGATGTTTTCTATAACAAATTGCCAAACTCTGCTCAGTCCAAGGAAAGACCTTTGGTACATGGAGTCCAGATGCAGCTTGTGTTTGATTTCAGTACTCCCCATGGGATCACTGGGGCTGAGAGGGGATCTTGGCAGGACAGCTTGCTTCTCCTTCCTCAGCAGACATCAGAGAGGGCAGAGGCGGGGGATGCTGCCAGACCTGCAGCAACTGGAGGATAGATACTCCTTGCAGGCGATTTCCACTGTCTCAAGAGATGCAGGCAAAACAGAGGTGTGACAGAGCCTTACAGAACTTACAGAAAGAGTGACCAATGGGAGAGAAGTGTGAGTGTGGTACTCTAAATCAGTCAGGATTTCATTGCCTGGGGTGGCTGCTAGACCAAGCTGATTGCTTTAAACTATGCTATTTATACACCAGTATCAGCCTGCCAATATTTCTAGGCTGTCCCTACATAAGCTAGGAAAACAGCAAATGGACTTGTTTGTCAATGTGAAAGTACAGTTCAAGACACAGACATTGTACCTCAGCCAAGATGTTCATCCCAGAAGTATCTGGCCCGTATAAAAAGTTTAAGAAAGAAGAAAAACTAATTTACAGTAAGACATGAAGAAGACCTTGAGACTAAAAAATTCGTATTCCTCCTAAATTCTCCTGGAGTCCCCAAGGACTGCTTTACAGACTGCAGTATCCCTAAGTGCTCCATTTCTGTGGTGATTC
The DNA here is from genome assembly GCA_013397795.1 of Orthonyx spaldingii. Classification (NCBI taxonomy): domain Eukaryota; kingdom Metazoa; phylum Chordata; class Aves; order Passeriformes; family Orthonychidae; genus Orthonyx; species Orthonyx spaldingii. Next base: position 1,514,533 of record VZTJ01000388.1, read on the forward strand.
GTACCACCTGCCCTATTGTTTTTGCCTTCCACACTATCAGTGCTGCTGCACTTTTCCTGTTTTGGAAAGTCTCCAGCTCTCATGACATCTTTAAGTGACCTTTGTATAGAGTGAAAGTGCCAAATACTAGGCACCTAAATGACATATCTGCATTTAGTTAGGAATTTAAAATCCCAAAGCTATCATAATTTTACTTCCAAATCTCTGGAAAAATAAATGCAACTAAAGGTTTCTTAAGAAGAGGAAGAGAGAGGTGGATTATGTCACAGAAATGGAGACGACAGTAAATAAATAAATGAAGACTAGGTGAGCAGTCCTTTGTTTTTATTCTGTTACTGTTTCCAGACCCGGAGAAACTATAGTTTGTACTGAAGCAAATGTTTGTTTCCTTTACCTAAGAAAATAAAAAGCTGAAAACTAATATTCTATTGTAGAGGAGATTTTGCATTTATGTTTTAAGGAGCATTTACAGGTTGTGTCAGGAAAAGTCAAGGGAATACAGAGCTTGTTTGCAGCAGTATCTTCTCCCTTGCCTGTGGCTCAGGGTGGGAGGTGAGCTTAAAAGGCTCTGGACAAGTTCCAGCTTCACAGATCCAGGCTGGGGTGAGCGGCTCCATCAGTCCCAATACTGGGACTGTGTTGTACTGCAAGGGAAGGGAATGAAGAAACTGCAGAGCAAAAATCCAGATTCACAAGTCCATTTCAGGCAGATTCTGAGCTGCAAGAAATGTCTCTTTGGCTTTCTTTTAAGAGACTAGAAGAATAATCTGGAGGGCCATGAATAATAAGAGTTCATACTGAATGACTGTTCTTACAGAAGCCCGGTGGAACATCTTCACTTGAAATACATGATTACATTCTGTTTGCAAAAGATGATATAAGAGAGGGATCGTTCTGCCTCCATTCGTTGTTACCGTCACTGAGGACTTGGAGTCACAGAAACACTGACACTCACAGAGGTGAGTTTTAATGGTAAGGTTAAAGATGGGGTCCTTGTCCCTCCATCTAAGTTAGAGACCAGAATAAATTTTTCCTTAAGACTGATGTCCATAAATCTCACAGCTTTCTCTCACTGCTCCTATTTTCTAGGATTCATCCTGTTTGCCTTCAGGCAGCTGCTTCCAGTTAGACTACATCTACATAAAAATGTATACAAAGCTGGGCCCAGATTTCAGCTTTTCCAATGGTGGGTAGAGAAGAAAGATGACCTTTATATCTTCAATTTGCATATGATATCCATCTCTTCACTCTCTGCTTGGCAAAACCAATTTAGATTCTGATGTTCAGGATCTGTCTTAACCTTAAGAATTTGTGTTCTTGCCTGTAAAACCAGTAGGCAAAAGTTCATATCAGCTCTGCAGTTCTTAATGAGCCAAAATAAACACGTGTGCCTCTCACAGTTGCTTTAACCCCACAGAGGAGGCAGGAGTTCTGTGTGATGGCATGGAGGCAATGACATGGGATGAAACAACGTGATTAGTGTGAATGTGGCGGTGATACTGAACACTGACCAGTGAATGCAAATATCAATAACCTGCTGCAGTGCTTTTTGGTTAAATAGATTTCCAGAAGTTTAGGTTTGCTTTTTCTGTTTTTTTCCTCAGATAAAAGCAGAGTAAGTGCAGTGGGAGGAATAAACACTTTAGCTACTCCGTTAGGCTTGATGGCAAACTCTACTCAATGCAACTGCTCTGTGTACTTAATATTAAGCATACACTTAACTACTGTGCTGGAAGTAGGCTTGATTGCTGAGCACTTTTAAAATGAAGCCCTCTAGCCTTAAGACTTCTGGAGTTCATTCACACTGGCTCCACACCTTGTTTCACAGGTTTAACTGCTCTTTTGGCAGACAGTTATGGAATATATTCCAATTTTTTTTCCCTCCAGTACCTGTTTTCTTCCAAATAAATGCCAGTATATAAATCCTGGTACAGAAAGAAGTATAAACCTTTTGGGATGAGTATGAAACAATGATGTGTTACGACTATAAGGCTACAATGATATATCATACTGAAAGTCAAAAATTCTGGTGGTAAAGATAATTTTCCTTAGAGAAGCTATGCAGAAATAAAATCTTTTGCAGAAAAGGAATATTGAGTCCAGGAGATGATATTTTTTACACATATCAAAGAAACAGTGTTAGCCCTCTCTCAGGTATGGATTACTTGAGTTTCACCATTTTACTCAGAAATAATCTGGCCTTTTGTACAGACGATATCCACAGAAAAGATAGTATCAGTCAATAAAGAAAATGTAAATCATTCATGTGGAGCCAAAACACTCTATTTTCTGTGTTGAGAAGCTTTTATTGAAGCACCACAATATTTTGGATTAGTTACACTATGGCTCTGAAATATGAAACTATGATGTAGTCATTTTCCCAATAAAAGAAAATAAAATAAAGAAGCACAGTGCATGAGGCTTTGGTCACTGAACTAAGCTGAGTTTTTAGAGCCAGTTCTGGTCCGGTGCAGAGAGGGAACTTCTTCACACTCTTTCATAAACTCTTGTGCAGACAACCCCTTTCATGGCACATTCCTAAGGCATAAAGGAAAATATTAACATAAACCCTTTGCTGACAGCAGGTGTGTCTGCTCCACAACCTCTAAAGTCAATGAAAATCCAGATGTCATGTTTTACATCTCTACATATTTACAGAACTTTTAGAGCAAGCAGCAAAGCTATTTTTATATTGCAAATAGAGTTGTTTCTATTCTAACAGCTTTAAACTTCATTAAGTAGCATTTAATGACAAAGAGATTGCAAAATTAAGCTCAGCTTCCATAAACAAATTTACTTTCCTTGGTATTATTGCTGGCTTGTCAAAAATATTAGCCCCACCTGGTTTTTATATCATGGCCCACCAACACTTTCAAATTTTCGAAGTAGGGTTTTTGTTTGTTTTTTTTTTTTGGCGTAGAAGCAGAAGTAGCCTGGGTATATCAGAGATCAGGCTTCTGGCCTAAAAAACTTTGCTCTTCTGAGTCACAAAATATTTCTCTTGACCCTCTCACCCCAGTGGCCTTCAGTGGCTGCTGATGACTCACAGCCACAGGATGCATGAGGCAAAGGAGACAGGATGTTAAAAAAATATTTCCTTGGTCTGCAAAAGATGAGGACTCCTCCACAACCCTGTTGAGGCAAGAGGCAGACAGCAGGACGCTGATAGAAGACAGACTTTGCCTCTTTGCTTTCTGAAGAGGGTTAAATAATTAGAAAAACTTACACAGAAATGCAGTCATGAGGGAATGGATTTAAACTGAGAGAGGGGAGGTTTGGATTAAATATTAGAAAGAAATTCTTTACTGTGAAGGTGGCGAGGCACTGGAACAGGTTTTCCAGAGAAGTGATGAATGTCCCATCCCTGGAAATGTTCAAGGCCAGACTGGATGGGGCTTTGGGTAACATGATCTAGTGGAAGGTGTCCCTGTTGGTGACAATGGGTTGGAACTAGATGATCTCTAAGGTTCCTTTGAACCCAAACCATTCTATGATTCTACATATGAGAACTTATAATAAAACACAGTCAGAACAAGCTAACATGTAAAGGTATAATGCTGCTGACTTCAAACAAGTTGCCAAAATTAGTTTGACAACACTCTTTAAAAACTTTCATGAACAAAGTGAAATCTTAATTTTAATAACAACTCTTACAACTAGGCTCCCTAAAATCTCCCTGACTTGGCCAAGATAGGGAAAAGGAAAGAGCTGGTCCAGGGACAGCAGTACCTTGCTTGTAAACTTTTGTTCACATTTCACAGGTTTCTGTTATTTTTAAACCTTATTCCTTTTAAGATCAATAATACTGAGAGCAGTAAGTATGCTGTCAATTTATGGCAGCTCTGCCAATGTAGTCACTTTAAAGACAAGTTGCTGTATGGAACAACATTTATTTCCTTCCAGCTGTTTTCTAAGCTTAGTTCCCTTTTTCTCCCTTTTAATTTATCTCATAATTCAAAGAGTAAGGCAAAGTTTATAGTCGGTTTACACAGAAATGTACTGACGGCTGCATCCTTCTGACCTTTATCAGCATACAAGGAACGTGAACTTACCACCACCATCTTCCCATCAACAAGTCTTCTCTTTATCGTGGTCTCTTTGCCATTCCACTTCTGCACTTGCACCAATGCCCCTTTCTCCAAGGTTACAACACTCTGCAAAGTCCAAGAGAAGAGTTTCAAACTGCAGTCTGAGCTTTGCAGATTAGAGTGGCAATTCACTTTACGTTCAGCAAGACATGTGCTCTTGGATAATGACATGCTCAGTAACATTATATTCAGCACTATACTGTTTCTTCTTTTAGTGCTTTATTTGAATAGTTTGGAAAACTCAAGGTGCACTAAGGGAGTAGGTAAAATTTCTCCTGGAGTCTTCTAGGAGATGTTCAGACCACTCAGAGATCGTCAGCCCCCTTACCTTGACTTTCCGGTCATCTGCTGTTGTTTCATCAAACTGCTGGCCCAGTTTGAAAGAGATTGTTGTATTTTTGAAGGTGCTTTCAGTTCTGATGGTCACTATGTCCCCTTTCATACTGATGATCACATCAGGCCTTGCCAGGCCACCTAGTTTCCGGGTAGCTAAGCCCACTCCTAGAAATCAGAAACAAAATAATCATTACATTCTAGAAGCAAGAAATTCAATATCCTCTCATGATTATTCAGTGGAAGAATAAGGAAGAGTTTCTTCTTGAATAGTTCAATGCCTGATTTAGATGCAAAGCTAATTTTTTAGATGAGACATTTCAAAGGTAGGAATGGGAACCTCAGCATTCAGGGGCTGAGGCAGTCCCAGGAGATAGAGCACCTTCAGCAAGAAATAGAGATGTACACAATTATAGAGCTTGTTACAGAGAAACATAGTTTGTTACAAGTCTGCATTAATTTTGTAGACATAGAATAGGTAGAAAAATTCAGAGGAAGAGTCTGGTCCTTATAAAAATTTGCAAAAATCCTTTTAAAAAATCCTTGACAGAACTGATAATTTGTACCTTTGTTAATAACTGCAAGGAAGAAACTGGACACAGAATTGCCAATATGCTGGTTCTTGTTCATTAAAACATACTGAAGACTGGGTAATTCCTCAGTTGCTGTTAACATCCCTTAAGAATCCTTGCATCTAAACCTCAGTGAAAAGTACAAGTACGAAATATAAACAACATTGAGGTATAAGAGTTGAGAGCTCTAAAGAGCTTCCAGGAAAATCCCATACCAAAAGACTTTTGTATTGCCTACTCCTTTCCAGTCCAGTTCATTGCGTACAGGTCGTGAGGCTTGGGGGCAAGTAGGAATGAAGCCACTTGCAATGTATCACTGCTTTATAAAAGCAGAAAGGGGATAGCTGTAGCTAGTGCCTTTGTTAATGCTATGCCATGCTCAGATGAGAAGCTCTGTAAAAAGGGTATAAAGTTATCTGTAAAGTATAACACTATTTGCAGTAATTATTCCATACTAAACAATTCCATTCAGATGTTCAGAAAAATATCTACAGCTGGACTGTCCTCCCACATTCACTCTGGCTAACTAATTAACTGCAATGCTTTTGTTATTCAGTCTAACATTTCAAATAAAGGGAATCAGTGAATCATTTATACAGCAAAAGCAATGCAGTAGCTCACTGTCTGTACACTTGGCATATAGGAATGAAGCCAGCATTAAAATGAAAAACAATGCTTAATTTATTACATTTCTGGCATTCTTCAGTAACAGATAGATTCATTCATAGTATTTAGAGGTCTGAAACTACAGTGTCATGAGACATCAGCTCCATTATATATTGTAAATTACCATAAGTCACAAGTTTAATAGTGCAATCAAGAGGAACATAAAAAAATCTGCATCTCCATAGATTACTCTCATGACAGAAAAACAAATTAGGTCAGTTCAAGTCAGTTAGACAGAAGTAAATTTATAATAGTAATTCTTCACCTACCTTTTACAATTTAGATGCTAAAGAAAAGAAATTAAATTATGCTAGAAGAGTAATTAAGTGCTTCTTTGGCCAGAAAAAGGCACCGTCCGTGAGCATAACCTTCCCAAAGGAAACTTGGTAACAAAACATAAAAAACAAACCAGCAACCCAAACTCAGAACATTTCTCACCCAATTCTTTCATATAGTCATCAAAGTTTTCGCTGGAGATGAGTTTCCAGGTTCCCACAAACCGGTTACACATCGTACAGGCTTTGTGAGGCGCTGGTCCTGCAGAGAGAGGCAGTGGCCACAATAGCTCTTGGTGGCAGTCAGAGAGCTTGTGTGCCCAACTCAGACTCAGTGGTCTCCCTTTAAAGAGGTTCAGTCCCTGTGGCAGTGGGGATGGGCCAATAGGGGAGGCAGCACCAGGGCCAGACAATGTGCACCTTGTCCAAGGCAGCCGTGCCAGTACCAAGGCTCTGGGTGACGCCTGCCGTGGCTTTCTCTGCTGAATGCACCAGGACACGAGGGGCACGCAGGAATGGGGATGGGACGTTGTCACTGCACCCGCAGAGTGCTCAGGGCACACTGCAGTGGGGTGTCAGCAACACAGAGACAAGTACAGGAGCACTGCACCCCGGCACCCAGCTCCAACTGTCCTCTCAATGTTATTCTCCTGCTATCACCATATAGAACATAAATCTATAGCAAGCATCTTATCCAACTGCCTGACCAATCCAGGGCTGACCAAAAGTTGCAGCATGTTGTTAAGGCATTGTCCAAATGCCTCTTAAACACTGGCAGGCCTGGGGTTTTGACCACCTCTCTAGGAAGCTGTTTCAGTGTATGACCACTCCCTCACTAAAGAAGTGCTTCCTAATGACAACTGTGAACCTCCCTTGGCACAGCTTTGAACCATTCTCACACATGCTATCCCTGGATACCAGGGAGAAGAGATCAGCACCTCCCTCTCCACTTCCCCTCCTCAGGAATCTGTAGAGTGTTATCACTATTGTCACCTGTATTCTAGTCAGATAAATCAAAGCCATGTGGATTTTGTGAAGGAATTGTCAAGAAGATGATCTACAGAGTGGTTTTTGGTTTTTTGGGTTTTTTTTAACTTTCATGTTCCATCTTGGAAGGGGTCTGTATTTTTTATCATTTAAAGGCAGAACTGAGTTATACTGTTCTGTTTTCTTCCTTTACATCAGGGAAATGATCCCAAGCTGTGGGTCCTTTCCTGCACATATCCCAGACAGGATCACAAAAAAAAAGCAGCAGCCAATATTCACTGGCTCCCTTTTACAGCTAGGCATATTCAGAAAAACAGTGGAAATCAGCTCCTGTGCTTGACAGGTGGATGGCATGAAAAAAGGCTGAGTCATTGAAGTGTTTATTCTTAGCTCAAAGTCACTTGGTGAGAGGCAAGAAGCTTTGCTGACTTGGGAGGAGGCCATTTTCTGTTTTCTTTTTGCCTTTCTGCACTTGGATAGTTGGTCTGCCATAAGGTAAAGGGAAGACTTAAGCCAGCACAATCATATCAGGCATTGCATTCAAATGTGTCCTACTACTGTCAGATTTCCTCAGATTTCCCTGCTCCCACAAAGAGATACCATGATCTCCTTGGGTCCATGTCTTGCTGATACTGGGGAGACCTGAACTGGACTCAGCATTCCAGCTGTGGCCTGATCAGTGCTGAATAGAGGGGAAGGATGATCTGCCTCAACCTCCAACACTCCTAATGCAGCCCAGGACATCACTCACCCTTTGCTGCCGATGCATGTTCCTGGTTCATACTCAGCTTGGTGTACACCAGGACCCCTGGAACATTTTCTGCCAAGCCAAAATTGAAAGATTGAAAAATTTGAGTTTTCAGCATTCACAACTCTTTTTTTTTTTTTTTTTGAACCCACATTTAGAACTATTGTCTTATGGTTAATGAAAAACAGATACAAAGAATAAATCCATAAACCACATGTGTATATGACAGGCAGGAATTTAAAGCATTGTCATTCAAGACACCTCAAACTATCTGAAACAATGTAGTGCAAGACCACACCACATGTAATTCTGTCCTTCCCCTTCTTAAATCATCTTCCTGGAGAAAATTATTGCTTGATACATATAAGGATTAGAGGCTTCTTTCTGATTTTGGTGAACAATAGTTACCTGTTTGCCTTTTATGTATGATTATAATTTCTGGGTTATGACCATCTGTAGAGACTCTTCAGATCCACCTTTTCAGGGCAGAGACACTGGGATTACAGGTTGTGGGACCAAATTTCTTGTGTTTAGAGTTGAAAGAATGAGATGGAAATGATGGTGTGCCGAGGGTGACGTTTGGGTCCTGACTTGAAAGCTATCATAAGGAAGAAGGGGAACACACTGAAACAGGTAAATAACAGAGTCTGAGGAGTGAAATTATTGTAGTCTTTGGTGGTTGTGGGAAATAAGAAGGTCTTCAGTCACAAATTCTGGTGGCATATGCAAAATGTTTTTAAACCCCTCACTCATAACATCGACAAGGGAAGCTGGACAGAACTTCCCCTGCTGCACAGGTCTAATGACAGTTCAGTGTGGGGAGCAAAAGTCTGGCGTGATTGAAAATAAAAACAAGGCAAAGAACTCTTTCTCCCCCACAGTAGGAAGCAGATGCTGTATCTGTAATACATAAGTTAATGTCAGTCTTTGAAGGTGTTGTCCACACAAAACTCTTCTAAAGCAGAGATGCATAATATCACATTTTGTGTAAAGAATAGCTAACTCTTTTATCCCATCTCTGGAAATAAAAAAACTACTCCTAAATGAAACTCTCCATTATTTCTCAAGAAATAGTATTAAAATATTCTACCATTGCTCCTCAGGCATTCTTTGTTCTTTTATTTAATTGTCTTATCCACATAAAGGCACTTTAACAAGACAAGGCGGGTGCCTTTGGGAAATAAAAGATGACTGGGATGTTGTAAAATCAGGCCCAAAGAAATTCAAGAAGAGCAAATTAGTCAGAATAGAACATCTACACTGCAGTACCAGTAACCTTAAGAACAAAAATAACAGAGAATTATTTATTCGGACAAAACCCCAGTCTTAAGCAGTCTCAAACAATGTTGACTTTGCTACCATCTATCTCTTTGTCACTAAGAAAAAATCAGTAGTTTCATTTAAAGGACTTACAGTTTAGAAAGAACAAAAGCAGAGAATTATATCTCATTAGAAATAATTGTGGAAACCAATCTTTTCTTCAAGTTTAAAGGGGAAAAAAGTGTCAAGGATTGTGAGTACATATGATAAGGGGAGCCTTGATTCCCTTTTTTGCTTATGGTTGATGTAAAGCAGGATTTGAAATCATTGCACTTGGATATTGTGAAGCAGCACAAGAGATAAAAGTAAAACTTGATAGAAATAGAGAACTAACAATTCAGAGACTATTTAGGAATAAAGACACTATTTAGAGAAACACAGAAAGTAAATTTATGTGAATTTCTTTAAAGAAAATATGATCTGGGCAAATTCAGAGCCAAAAAAAGTCTAAATAGATCCCCAGGAGAGCAATGAAGAAAACAGAAATAGAAGGGGAGAACAGAGGCCAAAGAGGGACTTGCTGTGAGGACACCAAGGATGTTTTAGCATTGACTCTATGAAGCTGAAGGATCGACTCAGAACATGGGGCCAGCATCCTCCCTTTTCCCAACAGCTGCACCGGAGGGTGCAAATAGCTTCTTGTCTCCTTAGCTGGAACATCCTACAAGACCAGACTGGGACAGCTGGGCTGGGGGAATGAGCCCAGACAGCACTGCACACACAGGGCTTGGCTGACCAGGACACAAAAGCCCTTCAAGTTCTTTCCAGTGGAAACAAATAGTTAAAAGAAAAAGAGAAAAACAACTGAAAGGTCAATATTCAGAATAAGCCTTTCTTTATCTTTCTCCTGAACTGCTGAAAATCTGTGGGTGTGAGTTGCCTTTCCCTCTTGTCATCCAAGAAACCTGTAAAGGAGCAGTGAGTGAATATGGTAAGGGGCAGAGACCTCCCCCTCTCAGCATTCAAGGTGCCTGCTGCCATAAGTGTGCTGCCCATGGCTTTGTAAGGGTTTAGTGAGATCCTTCTTTGGCAGAAAGGAATGCTCTGGGGTGGTTACCGACTTTTGGCGAATAGTTCAGCACAACAGAAGAGAGAGCGAGACCTGTGCTGCTCTGCAGGTAAGGACAAGACACTGATCTGATTTTAGCCTTTAGAAATGTGTGCCCTCATCTCCATCCAGGTCTGAGAGCACACACCTTTTCTTGCCAGAGAGGAATCACCTCCATTTATTCCAGTAGTCACTGGACTACTGCCTTTTTTAAACAATAAATTTTGGCCTTCTTCAGAGAATAAATTTCAAACATATTCATATTCTAAGAAAAGCGTCACTACTACTTCCTTATGGTGCTGTCCCTGTTCAAGTTCATAGATAGAATGTCACTTTATTGAAATTCCAAAAAATTGAAGTCTTAAGTGATGTGATTCATTGACAAAGTTTGAAGTCATTCACCAAGTACCAAAAAAAAAGGTGATGCTTTCAGAAGAGATTAACCTTTTCTGAAATATTAGGCTTTGAATGTTACAATTGCAACTGCTGTCTGCATTAAGAATGTATGATTTCTGGAAAATAAAATCTGCTATATGAATATAGGTATATTGGAAATATTACCCCTGACACACTGTATTTCCAAATCTGTGGATGATAGAATATATTTAACTATGTGCTGATATTTAATGTCTATATATAGTTTATTCAAGTGAATGTTTTTGCTTCTTACAACCATCACTCCCATGTAGATTTTCTGTCACTAAACTGTAGTTGTATCCTAACTCTCATCAATAATTTTCATTTTATTAAGTGCTAAGTAGATTTAGTACTGTATTTATGGGGTTCTCTGAAACATTCTTCCTTCTCATATGCAACTGATGTTTTCTAAGTTGGTGAGATTTTGCAAGCAATAAAGCCAAGGAGCTGTTTGTTCATGGCTTTTTTAACATTTTCTGGAGAATTTACTGGTAGTCTTTGGAATTGCTTTTAAATGACTCCTCAGCTCATGTAGAATGTAAAAGTCCTTCCATTTCCTTCTCTGGTTGTATAAATAGTGCAAAAACTTGGCAACAATCTGAGTTATGCAGAGGAAAGTTCAAGTGTATGAGATGTCTCTGCTGCTAGCAGTAGGGACTCAGCACCATCACCTCTAACAGCTGACTTCAGGAATGTCAGGAATATGTGGAATTTTGTTAGCAGATCTTAATCGCTTGAGATATGGTCATTTCCCCATTTAGTGGTTAAGGCGTGCATTTTTATACTTATTGTCCAGGTTTTCTCTAGGAATCTCAGTTCTTTCTTGTCCTCAACCTAAGTCCTCCCAGGTGTAGAAATCATGGCTTCTTTAGATGCAAAGTTTTGAAATAGGAGACCTTGTTTATGGGCAGTAGAAGATGGTATTTCAAAAATAAGCAGAGTTGAAAAATGTGGTGTCCAAAGGGCTTTGCATCTAGAAAGGCTCATGTTCCCAAGACTGATCAAGCCCAATGATAATGCATTTAGGTAATAAAGGAGGTCGTACCACTAGCAAACCTGTACAGGTTTTTAGTAAACCTGAGTATTTTTTAAACTGTGATTCTTAATTCAAGGCTTTTTTCCTACCTAGGACAAAATGAGATATTCAAGACAGGCATATTGACAAAATAATCACGGGTGAAAGCTACAACAGCTATAATTTCACACTTGAGGTGGAAAAGGACAAGATCAAGCCACTTCAAATGGTCTCTGGGTTTAAAATTGTCTGCATTTGTGCACAGAGGAGGTGCCTGGTACCCTGCTCATGTTTGGAAGCCAACACTGAGCATCCACAGATCATCCTCCTCCCTGCCCCAGGAACAACAAACTGCTTGAAGTCGGGAAGAGCAGCCCCGTTATTCCCCTGGCTGTGCAGAGACTCTTTGCTGTGAGCAGCCCACATGCAGCACTCAGCAGGTGATGTTTCTGTGTTCAGGCGTTCATCTGCCACTGTCACACAAGTGCCACTCATGGGACTGGCTCCGATGCTCTTTCCACAGAGAGATGGGTAACACAGCTGAGTGTGGCACTGGCTCTCACACAATGCTTTCCTGCACAGCACCCCATCCCACACTGCATCCTCCCAAGCCCCTTTCTGACAAACTCCAGCATAAGCACACATTGTAGAAAGCCAGACGTTTTATTGAATAGGCACAACAAATTAGACTAACTGCATGTAGCTGCTTTGTGATATATCTGAAAAAAAGTACAGTTCTTTTAAAACAGATTTGTGGAGCTTTTCTCCTTTGGTTAAGTTGTTTTACTCCAGCTTTAAGCATTAGTCCTGTGTGAAGGTGTCTTCTTCATGCCTTTTCATAAACTCTTTTGGCAGAAACGTTATTCATGGTGCATTCCTGGAAAGAAAAGATAATTCAATCAGCTTTTAACTCTCACTAAGTGTTTGTTAGTCAGAAGGTAGAGAATTATTTATCTATTGGGAACCAGCTTAAGAAAAATTTGCATTTCTCCTCCTCTAAAGCCAATTGCCAAAAGAGTGAAACTCAGTTTTGAGAGCTTCAACAACAGAAGTCTGAAAAACAAGCACAGGGGTGAAAGAATTTTCAAGAACTGCTCCAGTGATCCCCAGAAGACTTCTAATCTTTTCTTAAAAATCTCTAAAGAAGGCTCCTAGGACTTCTGTGGAGGCTGACTGGACCTTGGAGTTGGACATTAACCTTTTTTTCTTTCACCTTTTGCAGCAGTGGCTTGTCTTCTTCACACACGTGTGCACAACACGTGCACACACAGAGAGCTTTCAGACTTGCAGCTGCTAGTGTCAGCCTCTGCATGTTAGGCTCTGTCCTCATCTATTTTTCTTTTAGATCAAACTCTGTTTTGTTCAAGCTTTCTTAATGAAGTTGTTATTAAAAACTATTTCTATTTCTTCCCCTCTGGTCTCTATCCAAAGAAATTTAAATATTGAGTTTATGGACATACTATTTTTCCCTAGGGGAGGGCAGGACTCTTCAGGAATTCTGTGTATGTGTATTGTTTTGCAGTATGTAGGAATCTCAGCTGCCTTTTATGAACATAGATTTAGTCCTGTCCCAGATTCTTCAAAGCGTGTTTTCTAAAACTGTAGAGCAGAGCTGGGAAGCCCCAGACTGTAGGTGGGCCTTACTGGCACCAAGTCAAGCACAGTAGTCTCTGACCAGATAAAACCAGCCAACAGAGTTTGGACACAGGTTTCCTTGCTCTAACATCATATCATTAACACAGTTGTTGGTGATGCACAGCAGGGTTCCCACAGATGGCTGTTAAGCCTCTGTTGAAGAGGAACAGGAGTGTTCTGGACCAGCCTAGAGTGGATGTATTTAATGTGGGCTTTACTGATGCTTCCTCTATACTCTCCAGGGCTTAGAGATTCTGATATATAAAATTTCCCTCATGGGGATGTGGATTTTTTCTTCCTACACTTTACTAACCATGTCTTGCTATGGAGAACAGGCACCTCCATACCATTCTGCAAGTTTAACAGCATTTCAGTTTTAACCTACTCTAGACTCAATCAGAGAGATTTCTCACCAGGTGCACAGAGCCCTTTCAGATGCTTTCCCTTCCTGTGTTTGAATCCAAAGTCACACCTCAGCCAAAAATGAACTCTGCACACTGAATTCAGTGATTAAGTAACAAAAATTAACTTACCACCACCAGGTTTCCATCAACCACTTTTCTCTTTATGATAGTTTCTTTTCCATCCCACTTCTGCACCTGGTTCAGCACACCATTGTCTAGGGTTATGACATTCTACCAAAATGCAAAAAAACAAAGTGTGGCTGTTTCATTAGGGTGCTCTGATCTCAGGCTAGGACTCTCCAGGTCCAAACAGCACTAAGCACAAAGCATTCATAGCAGTCTTACCTGTGGAGGCTGCATTTCTGCACTGGGTATCAAAATCACAACTCTGAGCTTCTGCTCCCACATCCCTTTTGAGAGATATATTTGCAAAATTCTGTTTCTGGACTCACCTTTGTTTTTCTGTCATCTGCTGTGGTCTCATCAAACTCTTCCCCCAGCTTGAAAGAGACCTCTGTATTTTTGAAGGTACTTTCTGTTTTGATGGTTATCATATCACCATTGGTGCTGATAGTTACATTAGGCTTGGCCACACCAGCCATCTTCCTGGTAGCAAATCCCACACCTGTAAATAAGATAGGGCACTGTGAAATTTTTATCTTTCCTCAATCTTTTTCTCTTATATGTTGGGGAAAAAAAACCCCCTCAGTGCTTTTTCCCCCTATTGCTTTCTGAGTGTTATTAATTCTGTGTTAGAGAGATTCCTTTGTAAAATCTCACTTGGTACTGCTATAGACCAAGCTGGGTGGGTTGATGAAAGGAAATTCTCTACCCTGTCATTGTTAAAATAGTAAAAGCAATATTTTGAAGACTGAGGTTATATTAATGCCAGATATTTGCACATAGACTTGTTCAGAATAACTTTTGTAGCTTGTACTATTACTTGTATGCTAATTGTGTCTAAATGTAAATAAAGAGAAATACATGACAGTTTCTAAGCCACAAAAGCAACAAAACAAACAAACAAGGAAAAAAAAAGCAAGCACTTTTTATATTTATCAGTGAGAAGGTTGAATATATGGAAATGATTAAGAAATAGCTGGCAATGGTTATGTCCTGAGTAAAATCTGGAGTAAAGATTAAGAGTGCAAGAGTCTCACTCATTGAAAGCTGTCAGGATAAGTCACAGTAAGTATTTTACCCCTAAACTGCAAATAACTCTCAGCTTTTTAGCATGTACTAATTGAATCAGGGCAAGTTACCCCATGCTTCCTCCACACTAACAGAATGTTGAAACTTTTTAAATCTCAATTTTAATTCTAAGCAAGAAATCTACACCTTTAGAGAAAAGTGTTAGACATCAAATATTTGCAAGTATCTGCATGAATCCATGCAATAGTCTTTGTTAATATTCACTGGAGGCAGCTACAGAGTTTCATTCAATATAATAGCCATGGCAATTAACTGGTGCCCTAATCCAGTAACAATATGAAGTTGTTTAGGTGTGTTTCTTACAGACATAAGGAAGCTTGCTGCTTTCTAGCATTGCACCAATTTGTGTGTCCAAGGACAAAAGCTAGTTCACACAAAATATTGCAGTGATGTCCTTTGCCTCCATTTATAACACTATTAATAAGGCATGCATAGACTTGGCTTACCTGACATTATTCCTATTAATCAAAGTTTTTCTGCTTTATAGGAATTTAACACCACTAATTCAAACAGACGCGTCTCCAGTTTAAGACTACCTCATGAAAATAGTGGATTAAACCCCCCTTGATAAACAGCACAGTCAGAAAAAGCACGTAAAGAGTAAAGTTCAAAATTGACATTCCTTCCCTGTTCCAGATACAAGAACTTCAAATAACAATTCTCACCCAGTTCTTTCATATAGTCCTCAAAGTTTTCACTAGAAAGGAGCTTCCAGGTGCCCACAAACTGGTCGCACATTTTGTCAGTCTAGAAAGATGTCTTCCACCAGTTCAAACAGAAATGCAGGAGGAGAATATTATGAGCTCCAGGAGAAGAGTACTTATCTTTAAAAAGGAGCCGTGGCCACATGATGCTCTGGGATGACCAATGAAGAGGGAGTCCCAGTGCCCAGTGTTTTTCTTCCTCCCCTACCCCTCCTTTGCCAGTAGGTCATAGTGCTATTATTCATATGCCCTTACTAGCACAAAGATCACTGTCTTGTTTTTATTTAATTATTTTTGTCATTCAAGAACACTCTACCTTAAAGGCAAATAATTAAACCAAATTACCTTTCAGAATAAAAAGGTAGGCTTGAGCTCAACCCACAAAAAATAGTGTTCTCTCCCATACTCTTTAATTTCAGTCCACTATATCAAATGGACGCAGCTCAATTCCTAGACTTTCAGATCCAAAAGGCTCATGGGGATGATTTAGCTTGCTTTCAGCACCCCTGCAACCAAAAATTTCCTCTAAAGAAATACAGAATTACAGGAAGAAGTGGATTTGGAGCACAAAGAGAGAATGCTGGGGTTATAGAAGGCTAAAGCAATAAAGTTGTTTCCTTGATTGGGATCGCCTTACCATTGCACCACCTGAATCAATTGAACAATAGGTCTGTAATAAGATTTTATGTAATGGAGAGGGGATATGGAGTTCTGTGAGAAGAAAATTAACAGAGGATTTCTTTCCCTTTTACTCCAATGCTTTCTGAAGAACTATGTCCCAATGGCTAACATTTTGAGTAGTGACGGCATAAAGCTGGGCTCTACTACCAACCCACTAAAGGTCCCTGTGCACTTCATTTCTTTTCTGTTTGTGCTGTTCAGGCATCAATTTGTTTGAGGCAAGTTGTGTACAGGCCTCACGTAATGGGTCCATCTTGGCTGATCCTCTAAGCCCTGTCATACTTCAGTTCACAAAAAACTGTCAGAAAGCAGTCAAGCAAGTTCTTAGACCTTCCTTTGTCTGTAATGTGCTATTCCAATGGCAAAAAGCAGCTAATAAGTGCATAGTCCAGCCCTGCAATTCTCTTTAAGTGGATTTCTAGGAATTACTTTTCTGGTTGCTAGGCATCTAGTATTATGGACCACACGTTTTTCTACTTGTTGTCTTTATAATTAACAATGCTACAGAAAAGTTATTTCTATAGGATTGCAAGATCATAGGGATATTTGTAAGGGAAGGGGAGTGAGGAGGTCTCCAGTGCATCCTTCCACTCAGGCTGGGTCACTTCTGAGCCCACATCAGGCTGCTTAGAGCTGTGCGCTTTTGTGGATCAGAAAATTCCAGCACAGTTTCCCTGGGCAGCACACACCCCTGCCCAGCTGTCCCAAGCAGGAAAGGGTCTCCTTATCCTCTCTCCAAACCTCTCTATCTTCAGCTATTATTCATAATTTCTCATCCCCCCACCATTCACTGCCTGGCTCCAACTCCTTGATCACTTTCCCACAGGTGTTGGGGGCGGTTTGCAAGCACTCCCAAAGCTTAGCCAGGATGAACCACTTCAGTCTTGAAGCCTCTTCTCACAGGACAAGTGCTCCAGACCCCTGAGAGTCCTGTGGGTCTTCTGTTGAACTTGCTCCAAAACTGGATGCAGTACTCTGGATACAGCCTAATGAGTGCTGAGATAAGGGGAATAATCACTTCCCTCAACCTACTGGCTGCACTTTGTGAACATACAGCCCAGGATGCTTTTGACCTTTCTGTTGCCAGGTCTCAGCTCACTGCCCACCAGGACCCTGAGAGCCTTTTCTGCAGGGCTTCTCCCTAGGCAGTGTGTCCCCAGCCTGGATTGCTCTGAGAGCTGAGCATGTTTGTACGTGTATAATTAGTTACCCCTTTGTGCCTTTAAGATGTCAGTCTATGGGGACTAGAATATCTAATCTTAGATTTGGCCTATTCTTTTTAAATTTTTTTGCATATTCACTGACTTTGGCCTAATCTTAAAACAAATAAAACTATATTCTAATTATGAAGCAGCTGGTGCCTTTCCTGGTTGGTTTTCTCAGAGTGTCACATGCTCAAGTGTTCTTTAAAAGGAAATTCTGAGGGTCCCTCAAGTTTGTGTTATTATCTTGAGGTATTTTTACTTCAGATTATTGGCTTGAGAAACTCTAGTGTGTGTGAGCAGATGGTAGGAACACAAAACCTCAAATCCAGCAATTAAATAATGAGAACTGAAAGTACTAGGTGAGGATTGCTGCAGTGGCCCAGACAGAAAGGCTGTGATGTGGATGAAATCAGTTCCTGTTCATACTTTTCTTGCCTTTTGAGAACTATTCTGTGTGTGGCTTACTACAACCAGCATTCATTTCTTTGAAGGGGAAATAGGGCTTTTTTATTCATAACTACAGTCTGAGAGAGACAATTGGCCTTCCTTTGGTGTTAACAGCTGTCTGCAACGCTTGTGATATTGGAAGAGTTTTTGGGGAGAGTCAAAGCACCTTTCCATGCAAATCAGTTTGGAGCAGACAAGTGCAGCCTCCCTAGGCAGTCAATTGCTTGCACTTATTTAAAGTGAACCTGAGCTATTTGTAGATATCTTGCAAATGTGGTGACTCAAAAATGGGAGAAGAAAGCCAGTTTGTGGGTTGACTTGCATGTTTACTTCAAAGCAAGCAGCTATCTGGAAGCACACTTATGGCTCTCGCTTGGAAAATATCCTACCAGTGGTATCCTTTACCTCAGGAGAGCCTTCCAGTAACAAGAGATAAACTTGTGGTACTGGTGTCATCTAATACAAATCATGCCTGCTCTCTGGGGCAAATACATACAACCTGCTGATAAAGACTGGAGTTTTTAATGGTCATGAAGAAATCGGTGAGGCTTCTGAGCCTGAAGTTTAAGCAAGTGATTCATGTCACTTGCAGAAGTGTCTTGACAGCAAGAGCTGGACGATCTGGCTAAACAGCCCTGTGGTTATTGACACTGATGTGATCTAACACCATCAAAAACCAAGACGTCCTCAAAAGTGTAGAAACCTCCTTCAAAATAAGCAGAATTTTTGAAGAAACCACAGCAAGTCAGAGGCAAACCAAAAAAAGGAAGCTGGTGAGGGTCCAGCACAGGAAATGCTGACAAAGAAAAATCGTCTCTTCATCCTGATATGAACTGACGCAGCTCAAGTCTGCAAATAACAATGATACACTGTCTGCAGTGTGGTCTTGGGGTGCTGTGATATTTGAGGATAGTGCCTGATGCAGGATATGCAGAAGTGATCACAGATCACAGAATTCTGTGGTTCTGTGAAGTGGCATAGCAAAGCAGCAGCTGTGCAGGGGAAATCAGTAGAACGGTAGGTAGCAATGATGGGTTGTATCTTGCTCTGTGAGTCAGACCAACGGCTAAGATCTACTTGAGATAAACTGCTTTTTACAAAAATAAGCACAATAGTAACCTCCCTTTGGCCCTTTTGGGCTTGCAGGAGCAAATGCTCTCTTCCACTAGAGTATGTGAGAAAGAGGATGTTTATCGCTGTAGTGAAGATCTGCCACTTAGGAGACCTTTTGATTGTGCACTGTGCTAAACCTTCCCTGGTACTTTATCTAAGTATTGAATTGTCAAAGTAAAACCACACCTTACTCTTGAATGTGAAAACATAAGTTAACAGTTATGACTGCTTAAATGGAGGCTTCTTTCTCCAGTTCCTCCTTGCTCCAGAAGAGCAACTCCTTTGAGTGCTCTGGCTATCAAACTAGTTACTACCAATGAGCAGCAGTGTATTGTGCTTACGCACTTGTCTGTATAGTTCTGCTACTCTTTGAATCAAAAACTGGCATGAAAAGACGTCCATGCCCAATTCCATACCTGATGACATTGACAATGACTTCTGTTGAACACTTCTTTAAGAGGAATGCAGCCTCTCTATGGGGTTCTTACTGGCACACGTAGCAATATTCATAGTAAGAAGAAATACATATTCTTGGCAAAGCTATAAAAATGGAGATTTTTCCTTGTGTAAGAAGGGAACTGTGACTTTGATGCAAGCTTCTTGTTCAGGCACAATAACACCTGTTGAGAAGATGGGCTATAATAGCCCTCATGTTAGGAAGGAGAGACCACATCACACTGTCTGGTACTTCTGCAACTTAGACAAAGCAAAAACCTTTCTTAATACTTGTCTGGCTGGGTACCAGACTGGGAATTTGTTCTAAGGCCCCAGGGTAGCTACAAGAAAGGTGACCTAATGCTGGAGCAGGCAAGAATAGGTAAAGGAATGCCACCTCTGCTCACCAAGTTGCTACTTTCATTTCTGAATAACATTTGAAACAGGTGAATTGCCTTGGACTTCTGCTTAGTCAGGAAAAGGTATAACTAAAACTTCAGTACTCATAATGTGAGACACTGACTTTACAAAATACTGCCTTCAGTTGATCTGAAAGTTCAAGAGGCCAAATGGTTTTCCGTGGTATTTTTCTCTCTCTTGGGAAAGGAGGTGAGCAGGAAAACCAGCAGGTCCTTTTTCCTGTGCTCCGTCCCCAGTACCAAACTGATGCTCCCCCACTTGTGATTGTGACTTCAGACCTCGCTCAGAACTGAGGGTACTATTGCAAATGGTCACTTTGTTGAAGGAGTCATATTTGCCAGCAACAAGAGATCTGTTGTTTCCTTGAGTGGGTATTGGCACCATTCTACCCAGTCACACTGCTGGGCTGTGACATTGGAGACTTCAGGCTGGTGCATCCCAGCACCTGATTTTTTACTTTTTATGATTCTGGGTTCTTTTATTTCCTTCTGAACTTTAGTCCAACCACAAGTCTCCACATCCTTCAATAGGTTTCCAGTATCTGAAAGCAGGACCATGAAAATTAAAACCTTTAAAAGGTGTTTCTGAAACACTAACCTAATTTTTTAGTAAAGCTTTTAAGAACAGAAATGAAATCTCATAACTCTGAGGCATAGTAAGATCAAGCCCCAAACAAAACCTGGTGGTTGACTCCATTAACTTGCAATTAAAATATGTATAATTACATTTTCTGAACTTGCTTTAAAGATGAAGAAAAATGCAGATATGTCTGGAAGGAACAGCAAGCCTCTGGACCCTTGCCTTCTCCTGAGAGACAGCTGAGATTCTGGCTTTTCTCAGCAGATGGCATGGCAATAATATATGCTCTCAAACATCTGTGGCTCATAGCAG
Organism: Orthonyx spaldingii; assembly: GCA_013397795.1. NCBI lineage: Eukaryota > Metazoa > Chordata > Aves > Passeriformes > Orthonychidae > Orthonyx > Orthonyx spaldingii. The sequence continues at coordinate 1,535,149 of VZTJ01000388.1, forward strand.
GTGATGGCTATTCCTGAGGAAAACCTGGGCTTCTCATACTCTATTATATATGTCCCTCATTCCTGGAGCAAGGCAGTTGGCAGTGTGAACGCTATGAATTACAGGCAGTGAGTTAAAAGGAATATCAGAAAAGTAAGAAAGGAGGAGTATTTGCCTATTGGGTTTGTTGTTTTATTTCAGTGCAATGAGAAGAAATGCAGGTACACTAGCTCCTACAGGCACACAGGTGATGGGCTTCCAGAACATAATGTGAACATTTCTGTATAAGAACATTCGAAATGTCAGAGGTCCACCTCATATATCCTGTATTCAGCAAGTGCCACAGTGGGATTAGTGATAAATCGAACTTCATGACTTATGAAGGTTTGTATGAGAGAAGATCTTGATTTGTTGGCTAAAATGTAGAGACTGCAGATGCTTTATTTTTCTAACTGCCTACAGATTTCTCTGATCTGAAGAAGAGGTTTAAGGTTGTCTAAAGTTTCTGATGTTCAAATCTGTCCAGCTTTTTTGTACATATGGTACAAGTCTTGCATCTAACATCAGGGCTTTTCCTCTTGAGGGTGTATGATGAAAGTCGGCCTTTTTCTGAATCCTGCTTTGTCCTGTCCATGGATTTACCTCAGAGCACATAAATCCTTGCTGTTCTTCCCCTCTACCTCCCCCCTCCCCCCACCCCAAATAAAAAGGTGCTTTTTTTTTCTTACTTCATCCTTAAACGTCATTCTAAATATAGGTATTGCAGCAGAGTTGCAAATGAAGAAAGTAGTACGTTTCCCAAAGCACTTTTGGGTTTCTTCTAGCAATTTGAAGACTTGCTAGAAGACTAGACTTGCTATTCTGAAAATCCTTTTGCAGTCCTTCCTCAGATGCTCTTCTGAATTATCCCAGATCATCCAGCTGAACTCTCTCTTGAAGCCTCTATCTGAATAAAGCAATAAAACTGTTGGTTACATCTACTTTGGGACTGCGCAAGAGGACTCCATCCCAGCTCTGCCTTGTTACTGCAGCTCATACAATACCGCCTGTCTTATTTCCATACAGATCTGCATTTAGAAACCTTCCACTGGCTTCTTTCTTTGTTTGTTTCTTGTTAAACATTTTATATCAAGCTGAGGAAAAAATCTTCAAATAGGGATGAGAGACTAGTGCATATTGGTAACATGTGATATCTTGTGAATTTAAACCATTCCTGTCAGTGGTTGTCCTTCTCTTAACAGGTGCACTCTTGTGAAGCAAGAACACTTCCAGAATTTCACTTGTTTCTAAGACAGCAAAGGAAGAACAAAGTGTAAGGGCAATATTTCAACAAGGCTAAAAGGACCCTGTACAAAACATTTAAGCTCTTCTGGACCTGCACTCTGAGTAAAATATACATGGGTTTGGCAGCCCTGTTTATGCATGTCTTCTTTCTGCATGCTGCAGTTTTTGGCTCCCTATGCTTTCAATCTGACAGCTTGCTCTGAAACTTTCCTTGAATGAACTCCTCCTTGCATTTGCTAGAAAGCTATCTATTATTACAGAGGCATTTGGATCATATCCAAAGACCTAGTGCTCTATGTAAAGGAAATTAAAAATCCAACTACGAAATGCCCTTCAGAGCTGTAGCCTTCCAGAGCCCTCTCCCTCCAGTGTGATGAGGAGCTGGTGGATGTGAAGGCTGGCAACTCTCTGGCTCTCTACAGCAGATCTCTAATCCTCTGCAGCTGACTGCTGCCCCCGGGTGCTGCCAGCTGGAGGGAGGGAGAAGGAGCCAGCAGCTCCTGCCCAGTCGCTGACTTTGCCTGGGCCAGTGGCCTCTTGCAGCTGCCTTCACTGCAGCCTCGCTGCTGGATTTCGTTGTCACTGACAATCTTGTTTCATCTCATCTCATCTCATCTCATACCAGATATAATAGATTGGGAATCAAAAGGATCTCTGAGGAAAGAAATGTTAAGGTTTTCTAAAGCTATCCATCATTCCTGCCCTTACTGCTCTGGACAGCTGCCTTGCCAGGAACTAGTCAATGTTGTTTATGTTCGACATGTAAAAACTCATATCTCCATTAAGGGAGTGTCTGTAAAATGCATTGCTTAATGTAAGGTAGTAATCCAGATCCTTGTTTAAGATGCTCTGAAGGGATTGGAAGCACAGGGCAGCTTACACAGGGAGGATGGAGTTTGCTACCATATGTGCTGCATCCCTCCCAACACCGTCTTCAGCAGATGTGGGCAAGAAATGTCCCTACAGCTCTTTTGCCCAAATCCCTAACTGTATCCAAGCCTTATTTTTGGTACACAGAGTCTTTAAATCTTCCATCCTGAAGCCCAGAAGTTAGTTTAAAATGCTCTCTGCCTTCCACTTTTTCTCCTCTGGAGGATTCTATCACAGCTGACAGGCACGACAAATTGTAGGTCTCTATTGGAGATGCATGGAATGAGGCTAGGTGTATGCTCTTTTTAAACAGATACTGTTTCTTCCTCAGCCCCTGCAGGTATGGGTTCCTCATTCTCCGATATCATTTTAGTGTTGCTAAACAAATTGTTTAAGCTGAATATAATTGCTTTTGTCATCTGATATGTCTTCAGATTGCATGCATCTGTGTTCCAACAGAATTTTCTGCATTAGCTTTGTTAATGTAGCTTCTGGTAAGCCGATACTAACTTGCTGAAAAAGTATCTGAAAATCTCTTCTTTCATTTAGTACCTGGCTTATTATTCCTTCAAACTGCTCACCCCAATTAAGGCATGACTGTGCCCAGTCATTGCTGCAGTCCCCAAGTCTTCTGGGAAGAAGGCCCCTGCCCAAGAAAGCTGATCGATTGGGTGTGCTAGTGGGAGGTGGGGTGTGCAGGCTTGAATTCCCTCTGCCTGAAGTGGCTACTGAAGCTACATCTCCTGATACTCAGAGAGTGTGAGATAGGGAAGTTTAGTTCAGCTGTTTTGGTTACTTATAGTTGTTATATAGTTCTTCATCTGCCTATATGACAGCTCACAGAATCACAGGTCACAGAATCATTTAGGTTGGAAAAGACCTCCAAGATCATTGAGTCCAACCTTTGACTGATCTCCACTTAGAGCACAGCACTAAGTGCCATGTCCAGTATTTTCTCGAACATTTTTCCAGGGATGTTGACTCCACCACCTCCCTGGGCAGTCCATTTCAATGTTTATTGACCTCTTCTGTGAAGAAAATTTTTCTGATGTCCAAGCTGAACCTCCCCTGGTGCAGATTGAGGCTATGTGCACTTGCTCTGCCACTGGTTGTCTGGGAGAACAGACTGACCCCCACCTGGCTACAGCCTCCTTTCAGGTACTTGTAGACAGTGATAAGGTCTCCCCTGAGCCTCCTTTTCTCCAGACTAAACACCCCCAGCTCCCTCAACTGCTCCTTATAAGACTTATATTCTAGCCCCTTCCCTGGCTCCATTAACCTTTTCTGGACACACTCCAGCACCTCAGTGTCCTTACCATGAGGGGCACAAAACTGAACACAGGAGTCAAGGTGTGGCCTCACCAGTGCTGAGTACAGGGGGACAGTCAGTCCCTGATCTTGCTGGCCACACTGTTGCTGATACAGGCCATTGGCCTTCTTGGCCACCTGCACACTGCTGGCTCATGTTCAGTTGCTATTGACCAGCACCCTCGGGTCCTTTTCCACTGGACTGCTTTCCTGCCATTTTTTCCCCAGCCTGTAACACTGCATGGGGTTGTTGTAACCAATGTGCAGCACCTGGCACTTGCCCTTGTTGAACCTCATACCACTGGCCTCAGCCCATCAATCCAAGTTCAGTCTAAGACTGAATTTTTAGCTTCAAACCTAGCAGATTACATGGTTGGTTTCTTGGTGACCATGATATCTACTTAGGCTGAACTATTTTTATCTTTAGAAAGGATGAGAGATCATTTTTACTATCTCACCCCCTATAAAAAAACAGACATTTTCTGAAGTGAAAACAGCATGATAACCTTCTTGTCTTGCCTAACAACTATTTCTCAGACAACAAGGTGTTAAGCATTTAGTCCCGTTAGCAATAAAAGCACTTGGCCGCAAAACACAATGTTGGACAGTCAATCCGGAGAGGTTTACTTGCCAGTTCCAACCACTGTCTAGTAGGACAATGATCAGCCTTACATGCCCTGCTGCTAGTCAGAAGGTGTGCAATTTGGGACAATACAGAAGCTATTGTGTCTTGCAGACCATTCTGACACAACTAAGAAAACTCCTACCATCTCTCTGATTCCGTAGGGTAAGTGGTGGTACACATTTGTCACGTGCTTGCAAGTGCTTAGCTACAACTAAATCCAAACTAGACCAGGTCAAAAAATTGGCTCATACTTGGATGAGCATAGCTCTCTATAACCAAACAACTCAAGGTGGTTGGCACCACAAAAACACTATGTGCCTAATATGATCTAATCTAACTACATAACTTCTTCTGCTCTGTGAAGCAGAAAATATTGGAGACTGCTTTCTCAACTGGTACAGCAAATCACCCGTATGTTTCCTGAACATTTGCTGGTAAAGAACCTGACTATGGTAACTGTTTTTAAAAATATCTTTGGTAGCCATTTCTAGGATCAAAGCAGAAGAGGTTTAACCCAGTATCTTCACTGGCACTTGAAACTGCTGTTCACAGAATCACAGATTCATAAAATATCCTGAGTTAGAAGGGATCCACAAGGATCATTGAGTCCAACTCCTGCACAGCACCATCCTGAAGAATCACACCATGCACCTGAGACTGTTGTCCAAACACTTCTTGAACTCTGTCGGGCTTGGTGCTGTGACCACTTCCCTGGGGAATCTGTTCCAGTGCCCAACACCACTCTGGTGAAGAACCTTTTTCTAATATCCAACCTAAACCTCCCGTGACACAGTTTCAGGCCTTCCCTCAGGTCCTGTCACTGGTCACCAGACAGAAGAGATCAGTGACCCTTCTCTTCCCTTCACAAGGAACTTGTAGACTGCAATGAGATCTCCCCTCAGTCTCCTCCAGCCTGAACAGACCAAGTGACCTCAGCTGTTCCTCATTTGGCTTCCTCTCCAGACCTTTCACCATCTTTGTTGCCCTCCTTTGGATGCTCTGTAATAGCACAATTTTTTTTTTTATATTGTGGTGCCCAAAACTGCCCACAGCACTCGAGGTGAGGCTGCTCCAGTGCAGAGCAGAGCGGGACAATCCCCTCCCTTGACTGGCTGGCAATGCTGTGCCCAATGCACTCTAGGACATGGCTGACCCTCCTGTTTCAAAGTTATTGGGATGGGGCTATAAGTAAAGTCTTATCCAGAGGGGACCTGTGTCTTTCATACACAGCTGGGCAAGCGTGGAATATAGATTAAAATTCCTACACTCATAATCAACCTGAATAAGTCAGAAGAGCTGGCCTTTAGATTCACATTTACTTAAGTTGAAATTTTTAAGAGTCCCTCACTTTCTGGTATATATGACAACACCCAGTGTGTTAAATATATCAATACTTCAGGTTAGCAGAGCATTATTTTAAAGTTATATGATTAACACCATCCTGATTAGTACTCAAGAAAAAATGTGGATATGGTGCTTGGGAATATGGTTTAGTGGTGAACATGGTGGTGCTCAGTTAACACTCGGTCTTGATGGTCTCATATGTCTTTTCCAACCTTAACTATTCTGTGATTCTATGATTCTACTTGTACCATATTCCTATTATGAAGATAAATGCAAGATTATTAACATTGCATACTAAAAGAATAATTTAATTCTAAAAAGGTTATTTAATGTCATATCGAAGATAAATGGAGTCCAGGTCTGCGGACACACACACCAGGGTAATTCCAGGTTAAAGGTTTGCTTACCATGTAAGAAGAGACAATGGCTTTTAGTTACTTGAATCTACAGTGATGTCAGCCAAATGAAGTCTCAAAATTGAATATTGCTTGAATGACTGAAATAATCTGTGGAAACACCTTACTGAGTGTTCTTGTGCAACAACCACCAAGAGCTGTTACCAACTACATAATTTAGTCTTCATACTGAAATGGTAACTTTCCTGTTCATTCTGGGAGAGTGTCAAGTGCAACAAGAATATTTCAATCTCAGATTTCTCTCTAGTGCGTTCCAGAGGCCAGCTGATCTGCCTTCTGCCTCACCTTTCTTTTTATCTTCAAATTTGATTGTGTTGTCCAAAGGAACATGTTTGAACAGGAAAAGTTATGTTGCACATTGATAGAAAACATTTACTCTGAAGATTGAACTGAATCTCTTTGGATTGTTTGGATTAGTGGTATTCAAAGTCACAATGACTCAAATCTCTGTGGCTGGATGGCCAAATTTTCAATCTGTTTTTAGGCAAGAAGGTGGTCTGTGTTTGGGCAACCTGGGCTAAATTAACACCTAACACAACTTCTGCAGAAAGGATGTCCCTCACACTTCAAAACCTAGGGTCTGCTGCCTGTTATGTTGCACTACTAATGAGCCTCTTCGGAGAGCAGAAAGTACACAAGATTCTTTCTCTCCTCCTTCTCTTTCCTGTATTCCACAAAGCAGGCAGACAAAACCTTTCTCTTTTGAAAAAAAAAAAAAACCAACAACCAGTTGTTGAGCTTTAGATGTGTCTGTCTGTGATTATCTGCAACCTGCTTTATGGTGTGAACAAGAGGGTGAGAATGCTGCCAGGAACCAGAGTACTCAGAGAGGAAAGTGCCTCTCTTACTTCTAAATTAGGGCTTGTCAATGCCATCAAGATGAATGGAAAGGCAGGTACTGACTCCAGAGAGCTACATCGATGAGATGTATGAAAATTGAGTTAATTATTTCTCAGTCAAGTTTGTGAAAAGACAAAGGCTAGAGAGAAGATAATCATTGCACTATTTATTCCTCTCTGGGTATATTAGTAACTTCCCATGCTATGAAGTTGCTTATACTTTTTAAAGTTGCTTGCACTTCCTGGTCTTCAAACTGAAGCCCTTGCATTTTGGAGCCTTTGTCTTTGCTGCCTCTCCTCAGGCTCAGATGTTCACATCTTTCTTTCGAGTATTGGTGACTTTTTTCCTCCCTTCATGTGCCTATCAAATCAGGAAACTAATTGGGTGAACATATGAAAGTGGGTACAGTCAAGGCAAGACTCCTGAATGTTCTTACTTTTTTTCTTAACAGAATGGTAAAATTAAGCCTTTTACAAATTTGGTATAACATTTCCTTTAAAATCAAATAACTTTATTCCTTTTCCTGACTCTAGAATTCTTTTAGTATAGGCAAGGAAGCAGCAGAAAGAGGTCCTCCCTTCTAAGGAAAAACCTGAATACCAGGTTAGTTTTCTGGGGCATGAGAGTAAAAGAAATGTTACAGATTTGTTCACCTCACCAAGGAATGAAGCAACTACATGGTGGAAGGTAAGTGTTTCTGGCTATAGGGACCAAGTAAACTACCCACACCTTTTCCCCTTCCCTGAAAAGCTATTTCTAATGTTTTCACTCCTTACATTTTATAATGCAATGATTTTTGGGGATTATCCAGGTATTTACTTCAAAGCAGTGTTTAGTTTCTGGCATCTGAAAAAGATGAGCTACTTGCTTGTGTCTAACATTCTTACTGGAAGCTCTGTGCTGTGATATTGCTACAATAAACCAGTGTGTATAAAAGAGTTTCATGATCAAATTAAACTCCAAAATCAATCCCCAAGAACATTTGGACTTTTTAAGTAATCCGTTTCTCAAAACACTGAAATAAATGTCACTGTAAGTCTGCATGTCCCAGTATGAGAGTAGTAGCATGTACCTGCAAACAAAGAGTTGTTGGCTTGGATCTTCAGCTTCAGCTGTGACAATTAAAGGCAGATAACTTTAATTCAGTCATACAGTTGTAATTTGCTGAGCTGCAGTGCAGACAATTCACCAGCTGTTCTGTGGCCAGCAAGAGAACAATCTGTACTTGGACTATGTCCTTGTGGCCCCAGCCTATGTCAAATAGAGGGTTTAATCCTAAAGGTAAAGGAAAGCTTAATAATTTCATATTTTATGACTACTGTGGTTTGGCTGATATCCTGGATGACAGTGTCCTGGATAAATGTGGATGTTCAGAAAATGGGTATCTATAACAAAGCAACTCACCTTGGATTCTTCTTTATACACAACAGAGGTCCAACAGTGCCTTACAAAGTACAGATGCACTCATTTTTAGGTTATTGCCTATGCTAGAAGAATACTTTGCCAAATGTGTTAATACATTGTAAAAAATAAGCAGGAGTGTTCCTATGTGAAGCTCTGTAACTTCATTTCATAACCTAAGATGAGGTACATTCTACATGATTACAATGATGAGAGTTGGATGCACTCAAGATTTTCACCCATTTGCATTAACTGAACTTGAGCAGTTGAGGATTACAAAGTTATAGTTGTCCCTGTCCCTAGTAATTAATGGTTTTATCTTCCATTAGAATCTACAAGACCACTAAGTGTAATTTTCCAATCATACCTTGAACCACTGGTCAGCATTCAATCTTCTGTGTATAAAAACATAAATCACTTCCTTGCCCTTCAATATCTTCTTTTTGTCTTTGTAATTCTAACATCCAAATGACATCTTGGTCCTAAGTAACTGCTGCTTTGTATCCCTGTAATCATCAGGGAGCAGTTGAAACAATCTCAGCAATGTACCATTTAAGTCAACAATGAAAAATAACTATATTGCAAAGGTTGTCAATTATGGCTGTAAGAATTTTATATACTTTTGGGTAAGAAGAACTATTCCTAGATAGAAGAATGTTGTTTTTAATACTCCCTTGCCTTAATTTTTTATTTCTTAACAAAAGTTGATCATATTCTTCTGATGAGTTGAAAAACAGCCTCCAAATTGGTAGCAAATATGCTGTGACTCCCTTTGGTGGAGGTAGAAGGTTTAACATAGCACATAATTTCCATAATTTTGGGCAAGTGCTGCAGTATTTAAGAAACAATGTCTAATGACTGAACAAGAAAACACCCTAGCCCTCAGTCACCCAGTCAGCTGTAGAGGCAGCCAAAGAGGGGGAAAGGAGTCACAGCAACGCCCTTGACTTTTCTAGAATTCCAGGCAGTGTCAAAGTAGTGTCAGTTCCAAGAAACTCAAGTACTCTCCTACTTCAGAACTTAATGTGATTGATACATTGCCTATGGCTTCCTTTGAATTTTCTTCACCCAAGAGGGAAGGATATGCAACAGCTCCAGAAAAGATTCAGTTTCTTTAGACTTGGTTATAAATCAGGAGCTGTTGTTCATAATGTTCATCTAATTTTCATAGATGCCATCATGTTAATTTACCTCAAACTTGCCTTTCAGTGGATCTTGTTCCTGGTGTGTGACCTGACTATGCAGAGAACATGGATCATGTCGACAAGGCACACACTGAGTCACTTTCACACTGGACTGGAGGCTGAAAACAGGCTTCTGCCCCTCTGTTGTTTTTCTCTTGATTATGTACTTTGTGTTGTCCTATTTCTGGACCTGGTTGGGTGACCTGCTCTCCACAGCTGCATTGCTCTGAGGAAATGCAAAGGTAATCACAAGCCTCTGGTTCACGCTACAGGGATGCTTGAGCTTACAGTGGTATTTCAGCATGCTTTTTAGGATGGTATTTCTCTTCCAATGAATCATAGAGGTTTGGGTTTATATCACTTAATTTCAGCCATTCCATAGTTAATTAGTCAAGTTAGACAAGTTAGTCCACTCAGTTGCAGCTACAGACAAGGTGCAGTGAGACAGGCAGAGCCAGGCCACATACTAACAGGGTATATTTTATGGCAGGATGCATGTGGAAGTAAATTTATCTTTCCATTGCCTACAGAAGGAACATGAATAAGTATTTTAAAATTGAACCTCCTGCCTGAACAGCTTTTGGTCTTGCAGAATCAAGGAGTGATTATCCAACACTTAGAAATGCCCGTATGCTATCTGTATGCTGCAGATCAATCACTTAACTGGTTTTGTACAAAAATGCTGGGCAGCAGTCAGTAGTGGCTCAATCTAATAACTTTATTAAAAATGAAAATAGATATAAGATCCTAGCCAATAAATCCTGTGCATGACACAAACACTGGCAGAATGAAAAATTATAGCAGATGAAGTGTTGGTAGTGCAGCATGAGCTGTACTTGGTAACAAACAAAATGTGCTCAATATGCATAAAAAATTGAATACTGGAAAATGGTACATTTGTAAAGGATTTTGACCAGACCACCAAGTGTTAACACCAGTGTGACAAACAGGGCTAATATGATTATTGAGGGTGTTAAGAAGAGTATGATACTTTTATGGTGTAAAGACTGCTGCATGCAGAATGAGCTGCACACATTTTCTGAGGGATAGAAAGTGTGTCTCTCAGTGAGGAGCATACACGGCTTGAGTTGCACATGGAAACAAAGACTGAGAAGGAAGCTGAATGCAGTATAGTCACCTTGCCTTCACTGCAAACACACAGCAAGAGGTTGCTGTTATGCTGATATAGCTCCTCACTCTAAGGCGTAACAACAGCCTATGCCTCAAAGCAGAAACCGGACAGATTAAAAGTAGAATTTAGGTACACTCCCTAAGCAACTGAGATTAATAAAACCTGACAGGTTTTCTCTGCATCTTGCTTACAAGTCAGGACCAGTTATTTTCATCATCATCATAATCATCATCATCATCAAGTCTCCAGAAGATATTTTTTAGTCAAATTGAAATTATCTTTTCCGCTTGCAGTCGCTACTATGTGAAGTTGAATGATCTAGGAAATACAGAACTCTAGCCAGATGAATACCTTAAAGTCTATGAATCTAATGCAGAAAACATATCCCTCATGGTTTTATTAAAATCCTTGGTCATGTCTGTCCTGAGTATGGAATACCTATTTCCATTTCAGTATTTTTTTCCAAAAACAGTTGGATTTTATGAAAGTTCTTGCTGATAAGCTGCATGTCTTTTCTCACTTTTCTGGAAATATGGGCAATCTAGTGGAAATCCTTGATTTTTACTTCAGTTTTACAGTCATGTGGTGTGGTTTGTTTGAACTCCTTACCCAGTGTGAAGATTGAATTGCTTTAAAGGCATGTTTTGTTTTGATGGTGATCATATGCCTTTCAGCACTGATTGTCATGCTGTGTTTGGCTACCCTGACCGGTTTCCTTGAGGATAAAACCACTCAAAAAATAAAATAAAAATAAATTTAAAAAATCAAATTGTGTAATCTCTGCCAGAAAAATTAGCAAACTCCTGTGGAATTGAATATCTTGTAAATAGAAAAGTGACACTGATGGGAAATGCAAACATTTCACAGCATGTGGTCTTAAAGAGCTCTTAGCATCTGAAATATTTAATTTCCTGCTGAGGATAGGATGTGATTTATCATTTATTAAAGTCAGTGACTCTTGTTTGCTAAGTAGGAAAGACATTTTCCAACACTGCAGTCCACTGTGTTTTACAACCACTTTAGAAGTCCTTTGTAGGATGTTCTACACACATGTTGAATGTGACGCTGACCCTGCAGTTGTGATCAGAATGCACTTCATGAGGTGAGGGCAAAGGTGTACATTAAATCATCTTCATAATGTGAATTATTGCTAAGAGCAATAGGGCATTTCCCTTTTCAGCTTTCCTGGTGGGATAAAATAGTGCTAAAACCTGATTACTAAATGGGGAACTGAACACAAATAAGAATACATGCTTTTGGCACATGTACTGTCTTGGTAAGGAAAACCACATGCATAATAACACTTAGAGCTGTAGGGATTTTGCTCATCAGCTCCATTTACTGCCAAAGTTGCTCCTGACCAGACAAGCTGAAATAGAAGATTTAAACATCCAATGAAGATTAGGTCTGAAAACAAACCAAGGAGAGAGGCAGATCGACTCATTTCTCTGGCAGTACTCTTCCTGAGTCTGGAGAGAACAGAATAATGAAGATCACGTGATACTCCAACTGGTTGAATCTTGTTATTTGAGATGCTGCTTACACGAAAAATGAATCTGTGAACATATTGTTGCTGTACAGTATTCACCTGCAGCTTACAAGCAACCCATCCCATTTCATACTGAAACAAGAAAGGATCACAAAATCCAGATGGGCCAACCATGTCCCGGGGTGCATCAGGCACAGCATCTCCAGCCAGTCAAAGGAGGGGATTGTCCCACTCTGCTCTGCACTGGTGCAGCCTCACCTCAAGTGCTGTATGCAGTTTTGGGCACCACAATCTAAGAAAGACATTAAACTATTAGAGAGTGTCCAAAGGAAGGCCACAAGGATGGTCAAGGGACTTGAGGGGAAGCTGAATGAGGAGGGCCTGAGGTCACTTGGTCTATTCGTCCTGAAGAAGAGGAGACTGCAGAGAGACCTCATTGCAGTCTGCAACTTCCTCGTGAAGGGAAAAGGAAGTGCAGGCACTGATCTCTTCTCTGTGGTGACTAGGGACAAGACCCAAGGGCCTGAAGATGTCAGAGGTTTAGGTTACATATCAGGATAAGGTTTTTCACCCAGCTGGTGGTTGGGCACTGGGACAGGGAAGATGTCACAGCACCAAGCCTGACAGGGTTCAAGAAGCATTTGTACAATGCTCTTGGGCACATGGTGTGATTCTTGAGGTGTCCTGTGCAGGGCCAGGAGTTGGGCTCAATGATCCTTGTGGGTCCCTTCCTACTCAGCTTATTCTGTGATTCTGCGATCTTGAGTCAGAGAAGCCAGAGTCTCACAGAGACCTGGTGCTCAGAAGAAAAGACAGTGGCTATAGAACCCATAAAATGCTGAGAAAGAGCAAAATGCAGCATTCTGCTAATTCTGGGGATTGATACCAACTAAGTTACTGCCAGGTTGCCTGATGTTAAAAGAAACGGGGGACTTTATCCTGAACTTGCATCCAAGGTGCCTGAGTGGTCCAAAGCTGAAAATAGCCAAAGTCATCACATGCACTACATGCTGTAGACACAGGCGTGTGAATGTTCCCTGACAAGGAGGCTGTGACCACTCTGCTGCAGACTGGAGGCTATTCACACCTGCAGAGATGTCCCTGCTGCTCAGCACTACATTGTGCAAACAGCTGCATCTACCTGACGATGCACCTGCACAGTCAAAATCTCTCCCCAAGCTGATTGAGGACAAACCACAAGCCTGAAGAAAAAATCCAGGATTTCCCAGAGCTGCTAATTAGACTGCACAAGCTGAAACAACTCCAACTGATCAATCTCCTGAAAAATATTTGCAACATTTATAGCTCTGTGCTCTTTGTGGAAAGCTGTTAAGAACCTACTCCAGAGCCTGGCCTATTATACCTGCCTTATTTATTTCCAGCACTAGTTTCTCAAAAGTGGGAGATGGGCAAAAATGAAATATATACTGTATAATTCCTGCTATGGCAAGTGCCATTGCATTGATGAGGTCTTCTCCTGAGCATTGTTAACATGTTCTGAACTCTGTCTCTCTGACGTGCTCAGTGCTGGATAAAGATTTTTTACAGAGAACAGTTTTGCAAGTATTTTTTTCCTGCAAATATCACTCATTTTACAGTTCATAAAAACTGAGACAAAATAATCTCTTCAAACTTCATGCCTTACAAAGACAAGTCTGAATGAAGGAACGCCACAAGAAAATATTCCTTGCAATCCCCTAGGGATGTTCTGTTACACCTCTAGGACAGCACCATTTTTCAAGAATGAAAAGCAGTTACGTTCTTAAAGTGGGGCAGCTCGGTGTTCAGGGAACACCTCTCAGAACCAGATGGATTTGGAAAAATATTATTGAACAAACATATCTCAGGGTAGAAAAGATATCTGAGATTAGTTGTAAATGTCTGTATATTAGATTGCTGAACATTGCAAAACAGAGTAAAACAACTAAACCCAACACTTCCCCTGCCCCCCAGTAATTTATTTATCTCTAGCAAATGAAGAGCAAATGTCTCTGCTCTTGTCTTCTATGTCCTTCAAATGTTGGCTCTTTTTAAAGTGTTCTTGGTATTTAAAAGGATTTTCATTAAAACATTGTTTCTTTGCCTTCTAGATGCAAAATGTCATCCTTTTGATTAGGCTTTTGATGTCTCCCATCAAAAGTATTTCCCATTTTTTCTCACAGAAAACAAAAACAATCCTTAAGATATTAAAACTTAGCTTACCTTTTAACACTATTTCTGTGATAAACATACAATTTTTACCAAAACTGCTTGTATCAGAAGACTGACATATGGATTATTATTAAGTGGATGTAATAGCAGAGAGTTGACATTCTCTTCCAAGTGAAGCAGATTACACAGCCAGTTTCCTCACAAAATAGCTTACTCCCTGCAGTCTAATTTGCAGCCTTTGCAGAGTCTATTATTCCTTCTTTCCCTACAAGATATTCTATGGATATTCTCTGTCTTCATGGTAATTGTCACCTTATTCTTGCAAATAAGATAATAAACTATTTCATCCTTTCTCTCCTATCCCTATTTCTCTTATTTCTATATTTAAATGGTGTCAGTATGAGTTTTTTTAAAGATAAGATCATATATATACATTCACATATATTCTATACTTACATATATATACATATATGTATGTGTGTGTGCATATAAAAATACACATTAAAAACATGTCTTATTAAGTTCTTTCATATATTACAATACTTTTGTGCAGGAGGTTGATCTCAGGTTCCCAAAAGATGATCAATGACCTTTCTGGATATGGTGAAGGATAAAACGATACAACTGTTTCACTCTCATGATCCAAAGGAGATTCATTTGCAATCTGTCCCTAAATGTCCTTATCCATGTGACACATAAAACCCAGAATTTTCTAGTGAATTATGACCCATGCTACTTAGGCAGAACTGATGTGGAAAAGTGTCTCAGAAACCAATCCACAAATCCTCCACTTTCATACTCAGTCTTCACCCCACAGTATTTCACTTTTCCCATTAACAATTCAGCTGAGTCTGAATTGTTAATTCAATTAACAATCTTCATCTGCTCCCCACTCCTCTGCTCCATTCTCAAAGGCGTAAGAGGGCAAGTCTAGATAGGTGACTTGGCAGTTTTGCAGGGAGGCTGATGATGCTGGTATGGCTTCCCAGAGGCAGAGGATGTTCAATGCTCTGGTCCTTGGCTGAGCATCAGCAGTAGGCAGGAAATATTAGAGGGAGTGAAGGTCACCTTGGGAGACATATGGATACTAAGTAAATCTGGGTTTAAAAAGTGGCAGATGATGGCTTAAGGCTAGTGTACAGTGATGCTGAAGAAAAGAGCAGAGGAAAAAATGAAAGTTCAAAAGACAAGAATCTGTGGGTTTGAGAACTTGATTCTACAATGGCAAAAGACTTTTTCTGGAACCTTTGAAAGACAAAGCAGGGATGAAATGTCTGAGGGCACTGGGGAGGGAACAATTGCCATTGAAAAGGAGATGAGGAGATTCAGGGATCTACTATAAGTAGAGAAATAGTGAAATCACTTCTGTATGTTGGCAGCAAACAGAAAAGAAAATAAGACAAGCTCTACTCAAATAGTGTGAGTAGTTGGGGGGAAACCTGCCAAACAGCTTCAAATATCCAGAGAGGGAACATGAGTTGAGAGTTATCCAAGAAACATTCAATGACTTCTCTGTGTAATTGATGGAGATGCTGTTGTCAAGGGCTGAAAGCTGTATATATGTTTAAAGAGTAACTAAACAACTACCCTTGCCTTCTGCTGGTGCTACATGTTTTTATCCTGCTTCTTCATTACGGCATACAAGAGTTGGAACTGGGAGACTAGCTGGTTCCCATTAGGCTGTCTGGCCATACCATGCATTTTGTACCACAGTGCTTGTTAGTGTTGCCTTTTTTGCAATAGCCATTGAGAAGGTGAATAATTCAACCTCCGCTAAAATTCCAGTAAAGGAACTGAAGGAAAACTAAGTTTGTTGGGTAGACAGATGTGCTGAAATTCTCATTTGTGCTTTCTCTTGCGTAGGTCCTTCCTTGGTGTTAGAAGCAGCAGCTCATTCTGTGACCTTTTACTATCATCACATGATTGGGTTTCCAACTATTTCACTTAATGTAGGTCATCGGGCACATAGCATTTTAAAACCAATTCATATTTAATGTCTGCTGAATGAAAATAAAGAAATTGACCAAATCCCAATGAGATGCATCCCACTGCAGCTAAAGCTGACCAATTATTCAAACTACCAGTGTATTATTTCTGATGGGCAGCTCTCTGTGCCCTTACCATTTCCCTAATCTTCTTTCTATTAAATCCTTTTCTAAACAATTACTTAAGAGAGAAAGCAGTACCAGGCAAAGCAGGATTAAAATACTGATCTTCTCAATGAGCTGAGACTCAGAAAAATGAAGGTATCTCACAAATATGAAAGTCACTAAGGTTTAGTTTACTTCTACTGAATAGGATTAAAAGGTATTTGACAACCTGCTGATGTTGTCCCTAAGGCTCTCCTCCCCAACACACTACCCTAGACAATCACATAATGTAGGGAACTGTAGAAACCTCTTGAGGCAATTGAAGAGTACTCTGAGTTTGAAGTTTTAAAATAAATCCTTAACTGGGGAGCGAGTGATTCATAGACTTTGTGTATAAAAATCACAGAATATTGTCCAGTGATGGATAAATTTTGTGATGTGGTGAAAACTTGTTATTAAAGAAGAGACTCTTTAAACAGCAGTTTTACCACCATTAGGGCATAACAGTCCAAACACTCTTCCCACACCTTCACAAGACATGTGCACTTTGCCCTTGAGAACATATTTGGAAAAATACGTTCACCCTCCAGTACCTGATGGGAGCCTTACATGTGCGGGCAGGGCTGGCTGATAAAAGTCTCAGATGTACCAGCAAGGCTGGCAGATTGTTGCCACAGCATTTTCTTTCCAGAGAAATTAAGTTTTGTTTGTTTATTTGTTTGTTTTTTAAATGCAACAGGTGCCTTACTAAGAAAAGCAACTCAAGCTGTGCCAAGGCCCTGACAGGAACTGATGATGGAAAGAGGCTGTAGCTGGGTGGTTTCACCTTAGGTGACTGTAACTGTGCTCTGGAAGCAATCACTGCTAAGATTGACCAGCTGTGAACTGAAAAAAAAAAAAAAAAAAAGATTGAAATGAACCACCTTGCCATTTCTCTTCCTAGCAAAACAGGATATATTATGCTGTGTAGAACAAAAGAGCAAGCATTTCTTGCCTTCACAGAAGGAGATGTGAAATTCTTTTATAACACAGATGTTGATGCCTTCTGCTGTTCACTTTATTTTTCTCAATATGAGTTATTCCATGTTATTATCAAGTGGTTTTGAAAAGCATCTAAAACCAGTCAAAGCACTATAATAGATCTGACCTTTCTTGTAACTTTCTTTAGATGATTTTTTTCCTAAGAAATGTGACCATTTTCTGATTCCATCACTTTTGGAGTTATTCTCCACACTATCTGCACAGAATATCTCTACTCTGCTATCAATGTTTCCATCTGATGGTTTTACCCGAGTCTCTCAACATTCATAGCTTCCTTCAAGTCCCATGGAAGACAGAGGCTTTCATTTAAAATCAGAGTTTATAGCTTTGCTGACTACAAAAAACCACAAACCAGAACTGCACCAAAGATGTGTACCTGAAAAGAAATAGCAATTTATCAATTTAATATACATATATTTAAAATTAGCCATATGAGGTCACCTCTGTTTGTTGGGTTTTTTTAATGTTGGGGGCTGACTACACTTAGTTTCCTTACATATATATATTTGTTTATTTATAGTGTGACTAGTCAGAGCTTGGTGTTGAAGGGCTGACTGACTGTCTCCTGGCTAATATCACATGTGTGACCTAGTCTCCTCTGTCTTGTACCATCAGAGGACTTTAAATTTCTGCTGACTCAAACCCACTAAGATGTCTAAGAGCACTGTGGGGTTTATAAGGATAATAGTTTACAGACAGTGTTTGCAGACCACCTGATCTGTAGAAAAAAGGTGGACTAACTTCTGAGCCTACCAGTTTTCTCAACGCTGTCTTTGATTTTCAGTCTTTTATGTACACAGGGCTGCAGGTACATCAGCCTTGTGGGCTACTGCCCATGAGGCTAGAGGCCCTCTGTTCAAAATCACACAAGCTCTAATAGCAGCTCCAAAACTTGCAGTTTGGTCAGTGTGTCCATGAGTTCTACAGGCTGCAGCAAGATCCTTGTGAGCTGGGTTTCTCACTTCTGTTTGAAGGGCTTTCCACCAGGGATTAGGGCTGGACATGGCTCATTCAAGATCAGGCGTCAGTTCCAAGACCTGGACAGGTTCCCAGGCATGGGCAGTGTGGTCATCCTGAACAACTACGGCACCCAACAGTACCAGAAGCATTGGCCACCTCTATTATTGCCATGGTAGTCGTGAGCCTGGACTTTGTCCCCTCCTGGCTTTCCCGGGTTGCACTTGTGGTGCGAGCCATGCCAAGTCTCTCTGCCTTCACCCATCACTGTGGCATTGCAGCCTCTGCTGCAGAATGAGGCCTCCTGAGAACAGGACCCAGACCCAGGGCCAGATGCAGTGAGCTGGTAATGGGAAGATGGCGAGCAGACAAGATAAGCCATACCCACAGGACCTGTAATCTTATGGACCCATTATCCAAGAAACCTTAGAGTTACTGGTGATAAAGCAATACTTTTCTGATATCATCATAATGACAGATTCAAAAGGGTTTCTCACCTTCATATATTGTGCATGTATACACAAATAGCTGGGTGGGTTATTTGAAAAACAATTCCCAGGTTCTTTAAGCTTTGCCTTCTGTTTGTCACTACATGAAAAATAAAACTACAGGGCCTAACCTACTGCTCTCTAATTTTGTCCAGTAAAGGGAGGTATTTTTGCATTTTGGAGACAAACTTTGACAGAGCACTCAGCAAACAGAAAAAAATAAACCCAAAACCAGTCCCTTGCATCCCTGCTTTTTTCACCATCCCCTAAAATGAAATTACCTTAAAATAAACTCAATTTTCATTATATGGTTTGGTTTAGTTCAATTTACCTCTGTGTCTTCAGACTATTCTGAATTTCTCTGCATCTAGGAGAGTGAGAAACACATTCTTCAGACAGAAGTTGTAAGTGCAATTTTTTGGCTTCTGACTGGGTTTTGAGAAGAAAAAATATCCTCGAAGCCAAGAAAGAAAGTGCAGAATTTATGAAACATTCTTCAGCTTGAGATAAGCTTAGTACAATTAGCAACACAGTTAGCATAACCATACTGAAGCCATAAAAAGAAGGCAGCAGATTTTTATGCAGCCAAATGATGCTGTCAGACTGATGGTTTAGGCAGCGAAAAAAGGGTTTACTTTATCTTGGTAAACAAGATGAATATGATTGTCAAACTGGTAACCAAAAACAAGGAGAAAAAACAAAAGATAGGCACTAGAAAAAAGGTCTGGCTCACTGTGGATGAATTATGAAATGCCCGGACAGGGAAAGGCCTCTAAGAACAGTGTGGATAACACCAATCCTACTGAGGGCTGCCTGATCCAGGCAGAGCACGCACACATAAAAGTGAACTTGGGTGTGATTTCCTTTGGCAATTACTGATGTTGGTTAGTTTTAAGAACACTGAAAATTGAAGGGTCTAAACTCAGGAGGGTTGCGTAAACCTGCATCTATCCCTTCATCTTACATACTAATACTACTGAGCATCCATCATACTCAGTATCAACCACTTGTAATCAAACAGATTGTAGCTAGGAGCAACAGATTTTAACAGCATTTTTAGGAAGAAACATTTTCCTAAAAATAGCAGAGGCCCAAAGACCTTAACCAGTAATTTTTAGCTCTCCTTTTTTGCTCCAAAATATGGTTCATACACAGCAGAACATCATCACAGAGGTAGGCTGAGATAGCTGGCTTCTACAATGTCCTACAGTTTTTCAACTAGGTCATCAGTCTTAAAAGGAGGCCTTGGTGTGCCAAATTAGGGGTAGAAAGTAATTTGGCCTGGGTTTCCCATTTCAAACTATGCCAGATATAGACATCCAAGATTCCTCGTTAGCTGTTTTCTGTCACGAGCAAGAAATTACCAGGCTCCAAGAAAACAACTGGATGGATGAGCTTTTCCCTGACCTGGGTTAAAATCAGGTAAATCTGAGCTGCGTGGGGATTCTTCCACTCTTTGCCTACTTTGAGTTGCCTCCAACCATGCTCAGTTACTCACATCTCCGTGTTCTGGCTTTTGTGGGTGCCACCTCTATGACCTTGCCTTTCCCCCCTGTTCTTTGTTCCTACAATATCTGCTGACTTCTAAAGGAAGGAGACCTGAGACAAGACACTATGTGTTTCAGGCAGCTGGAGTCAGCATCCCTGGAGCCTGCTGGGACACACATTGGTCACCCTGTGTGCTGATTTTGACTGGTGTAGAGCTAATTTGCTTCACAGTGGCTGGTATGGGGCTGTGTTTTGAATTTATGTTGGACACAGGATTGATAATATAGAGATATTTTTGTTACTGATGAGCAAGGCTTGCACAGAGCAAAGGCCTTTTCTGCTCTTCAGACTGCCACACTGGCAAGGAAGTTGGGGGTGCCTGGGAGGTTGTGAGGAGACACAGCCAGAACAGGTGACCCCAAGTGACCACAGGATATTCCAGACCATATGACGTCATGATCAATATAGAAAGTGGAGGGAATAAGAAGGAAAGGGGGGGTACTTTTGGGGTGATGTCATTTGTCTTCCCAAGTCACTGTTATGTGTGGTGGGGCCCTGCTCTCCTGGAGATGACTGCCTGCCCATGGGTAGCACTGAATTAAGTTCTTGTTTTGCCTTGCTTGTGTATATGGCTTTTGGCTTTT
>VZTJ01000388.1:1555926-1581374 GCA_013397795.1 Orthonyx spaldingii
ATGTCTTTATGCCAACCCAGGAGTTTTCTACCTTTTACCATTCCGATTCTGTTCCCAGTCCTTGGTGTGAGTGAGTGGCTGCGTGGGGCTTGGCTGCTGGCTGGAGTTAAACCACAGCATTCTGCCCAGGTGTGCACTTGTATTTCTGTGTGTGTCAGTTCCTTGTCAGTTCCTGCTTTGCAACTTGGGTCCTATTTCTCCAGTTGCTCAGTGAGCACCTGTGAGCCCTTTTAGCTCAATCCAGCTGTTCCAGAATACTTGTAAAATTAGTTTCAAATTTTTTTCAGGTCAGCATGACCCTGGACAATTTTTTTTTTTTTTTTTTTTAGGGGCATCTTTTTATATTTTTCCAGCATTGCGTAACAGGTAGAAAGTTTGGTTCTATTACAAAATGCCTGGGCTGGGCCACTTGCATTTTGCTGCAACTGTAGCTGAGAGTAGAGAGAGAATGTCCAAAAACCTGACATCAGAAATCAGCAGGTCTTGTTGTAACAAGCTGGTTGAATCCACTACAAGCTTTTTGCTGAGTGTGCAAACAGCAACAAAGAAGAAAAAGCTTCAGTGCCCAGGTGGTGTAACTGCTCCATTCTCTTCCCAAGTGGCTCACATCTGACAGCTCGATGGGCTAACCTACAGAAACAATTGGGACACCTTTTGTTGCCTTCATGAATGTTCTAACAATTTTTCCCACTTTCATCTGGACAAAAACTGAGTCACTGCATTTGGTGCAACACACCTGTTCAAGATCAGGATTTTCTGTATGTAACCTCAATTCTACCATTTTGTTAGAAGTTTAACTAACTCCAAAATTAATAGCTGGGGTCCTGATGGTGCTGCCATAATAGCTGTTGGAATCCTAACTGCTGTATTAGTGGTGCACACCAATGATTAGAGAACCTCTCCATTCCCTCCTGGTACCACTGCAGATGAGAAGCCTACTATTACTTGTTACTATAAATATTTATACATCTTCCAACTCTGCAGCAAGCCCAAGAGGAATGAAAGCAGATTCTGTTTCCAACTTCTAAGTGTCTTCACACTTATCATATAAGCAAAAGTTTTGATTTCTGCTTCCATGTTTGTTTGCTTTTTATTCAGACACTGTCCCAGGACTTTCAATCTCCTGAGGCAAAGAAGCAAAGGAGAACAATCTTCTAAAGTTTTTAGCCGGATTTTCCTCCAGTTGCTAACTTCTCCTGTCAAATCTGCATCTGTTTGTGTCTTATCATAGAAATCAGGCAATATGGCTGGAAAGGACTTTGAGAGGTCTTTGGCGCTGAAGGGATGAGCACTAACACTCCATTTCTGACGGCTGTCTGCATAACTTGTTCTTGACAACCTGCAAGTGGATATTTCCCACTCTCTTCAAGATTTCTTTTCTTATAAGAATTAATCTCTCTTGCTTCAGTTTAAATCTATGATTTCTTGTTCTGTCTTCATTGAATGTTCATTCTTTTACTTTTTGCAGAAGCTGCCTGAACATTTCAGGTAATACTAAATATGCCCTCAATTTTCTCATCTCTGTTTAACAACCTTCCTTCTTCACAGTCCAAGTCTTTCAGGTACCTGATCATCCTTGTTCCCTTTTTCTGACCTTCCCTGACAAACACGGTAAGATGAGCTTTTTAAACTTGCTGCTTCTTTATTGCTGTCAATGCTTAGCACACTTTTCAGTAATGACTGGCATAAAACCTTCAATATGCCTCTGTGGCTGGTCCTTCTGCAGAAACCAGTTTAAAATATACTTTTATTCTGAGATGTATAAAATCAGACTATGAGGATAGTTACAGTCTTTGGCTTTGTTTTCTTAGTCATCCTTCTGGCAGAAATACAACAACATTTATGCATAAAGAGCTCCAAAAGGCTTCCATGTACAGACTTGCAAGTAGGATGAAAGGCAATTAATGACCCATTTATATCTGGAAAGGGATGCATCTTCTTTGTGAGGCAAATGAGCAGAATTTGGAGAACATGAGTTTCCAAATGAGGCATTAATGGTCTTAACTAGAGAGATTTGGGGGTTGCACCATGCAAACACACAAGGTGATGCTTTGAGCTGAATGTTCTGTCTAAACTCAGCTGGTTAAAAGTGTTCACACACTACCTGGAATATTTTCTCCATGACCAGAGTATTTTCCTTTTGTCACCAGAAAGCAAAGCTGGAGATTCTACTGGTTCAGTGCCTGTGCTCCTGACACATGCGATCACTTGGTAATGGTTGAGGCAGATTGAGACCCCAACTACATCAACCACCTGGGAGAAACGCTAAGAGCACCCCCAGGATTCGTATCATGTTGTCTCTTCCCTGTAAATATTTATTTCCTGCATTCCTTTGCCTACACTGACAATTCAGCAGACTGCTGAGAACTCAGCAGATATATACATTTTTTTCCAGTGCAACTTATCTGCTGCCTATACACAGGGCTGACTTCCTTGAGCTGGAAAGGTTTTAGATGCTGTTTTCACTAAATAAAGTTTTATGAAGTGTGAAGCTGCAAATGACATAAGAGGCTTGGATATAGTGCTGTTATCAAGATCAAGAGGCTTTTATGCACACACGGTGTGAAGCAATCTTTACAGTCAGAGGTGTCTGAATCATAGAAAATTATGGCTGGAAAGAGCTTCCACAGATCAGCCATTCTACCACCCACCCAGACACTGGATAAACTCTACCTACAACTTTCCTGGCAGATATTTGTCTTATGTCTTGGTAAAAGTCTCCTATGATGAAGCTTTTCACAGATTTCCTCAGGCAATTTATTCCAGTGCTCAACTATACTCAGTCATTTTCCTAATGTGTAATTTAGACAGAAGTTATCTTTAGAGAAGAAAGCAGCATGATCAGAGAAAAGTAATGCTTCTATTTATCTCTAGTACAACTGCAATAAGAGAGAGACACACGTACATATCTTGAAAGCACTAACCCAGAGAGACCTGTGTATAAACATACGTGGCTCTGAGCATGGCAGCAGCAAAACTGACAGGGAGTTATGCAAACTAGGTGGCTGGAAGTGCTGAGCTCTGACATTTTACTAAAGTTCCTCCTTCTCTGGGCCATTGATGGCTGAGCCAGTGCTGTGAAGTGATACTTCCTTCCATGCAGATTTCACAGTTCTGAGCCTTCACCTGGGGCATCTTCTTTGGCAACAAATGCAGAGTTCACTCCCATTCTTCAACACAGATTGGCAGGAGGAAAAAACTCTTTTTATAAATCACTCTGTTGTGGAGCATTCATGCACGATGAGGAAAATTGAGTTCCATGCCCTCTTTTGCCTAGTAAGTCCTGACTCATAATTTGCACTCAGGTGCCTTGGCTTCAGATTGCTCACAGTTTTCCCCTTTTGCAATGCCCTGCTTGACATGAAGAAAGTTTAATTGCACTGGAAAGCAAGAGTGTGACTTTTAGTATTGCAATTAGATTCTTACAGTGAAGCTTGAAACAGTCGGTTTGGGTCTGGCCACAAGGATTGCATCAATATTTTATGCAATATTTGTTTCATGCAAAATGCAAACACAAACTTTGGTTGAAAGAGCAAGCATCACCCTCCACCCCAACTGCTTTTCTCAGGAATCATGCTTAGTTTCTGTGACTCACTCAGCGTTTAACTTTTCCACCCAGTGGAACAAGTTCAGCAAGTGAAGCAGAGCCTCCCCTGCCCTTGGTTCACACCCTTTGGACGGTGAGCAATGGTGGTTTTAATCCTTTCCCACAAAGAGAAGAGCAAATCCTGTATCCCAGTTCTTGGTGATTGTTTCAGAGTGCTTAAAATATTTTCCATCCAGCTACATTTTGAAGGAAAACAGCAGCTTCCATTGGGCTTCATGAAGATCCAAAGTTGAGAGCTCAGCATGACCTGGTCTGCTCACAGGGCAGGTAGAAGAGTGTTTGGGTGGACACAGACAGGGCAGGCACAGGGGCTGAGCTGCAAACGGCCTTCCCAATGGGCCCAGAAGTGGAGTTGCAGAATGGAGACCATGGCAGAAATCCCCCTTCCTTCATGGTGAAGTACTAATGAACACAGATCTTGAGGGTTAAACAAGAGTTAAATGGAGTTAAATTTAACAACTGGAGTTAAATTTAAATTGCCTTCCTAAGAACGTGCAAGGAAAGTATAAATCTGGAAACTTTTCATGTCCTGGTGAATGAAACTTAGCCTTATAATACCACTAATGTGTTAGGGGATATTGACTGCTTTTAAAATTGTTATCCTGCATTTTAGAGATCAGGGCACCAATTAATTAATGTAACCTTCTTACTACTCTTCATCAAAGAAATTTTATCTAATTATAGTAGTTTACTACAAACTTTTCCCCAGGGAGTTTCAGACTGCGGTATTGCTAGGTGTGCTGAATTAATTCAGGTTGCACATTTCTAACTCAGCCATTCAGGAGTATTTTAGAGCCTAATTCTCACAGAGTTTCTTATCTCTGTTGTTTTAATTTCTGTTGTCATGAAGTTAATTCTGGAAATTACTTAACAACCATTAGAGAGAATCTGATATTGATATTGACTTGCATAAATGTGAACAAAAGAGAGGTGAAGAAAATTAAGAGGTGAAGAAAATTAAGAGGTGAAGAAAAAGGCAGACCAGGAAAATAAAATAACAGACCTCAAAAAGGTGGATTTGACTAAATTCAGGTATCGCATCATGAAAATTTCATGGGAAATTGATGAGAAGGAAGGTTACGCTAAGAAGAATGGCTGTCACTCAGAAAGGATTAATAGGAAGGACAGATAGAGAAACAATCAGACAGAACACAGAGGCAGCTTGCCTCCCTGTCATTTCACTACTGACCTCAAATTCAAGAGGAAAAAGAAATGAAAAGGAGGTCATGTTCATAGTTACAGGAAAAGAAGAAGGAACTTGAGCAATTACAGACAGGATCCGAAAGACCAAGGCGTAAAAGAAGATGTCAAATAACAAGACATTCGGCTTTAAACAGCCTTAGTAAAGGAAGAACCAGGCAAGAGAAAGGCCTCTGCTTCACTTGCAAAACAGCTTGATGTGGAGAAGGCCAAAACATTCAGTTCTTTCTTTTGCTTTGCTTTCCATAAAAAGTTAAGTGATGAACAAGTCTGTAATAATTAATATCAGTCCAAAAAGTGTAGGATTTCAGCCTAGGTGGAGGATGAGATAGGGAGAACTTGGAAAGTAAAATTCTTATATGTTTGATGTTTCAGCATGGCTGATAAATTGTTCAGTATTATATTCAAAGACAGGCTGAAGCAACCTCAGTGGAGAACAGACAGGAGAGGAACGAAAGTTTAGTGAAAACACCTGCCCTTAGGAGAGAGGGAGAGAACTGGAGGGAAGATAGGGAATAACAGGCCTTACTGACAACAATTGAAAAACTAATTGTAAGTATCGGGGTGCTGAAAAAAATACTGTTACTTATCAAACTATATGTCAAGAGCAAATTATTTCATTTCGACATTTTCATCGTCAAAAGGAAAATTGTTAAGGAAGGACTTATAGTTAAGGAAGGACTAATATGCCTTCTGTCCTGACTTTAATAAGGACTTTTGACACTGCCTTTCAATGTTCCTACAGGGAAGGAGGCACAGGTAGGATGAAATCAGAAGAAAAGCACAAGCAAAAGTGTAATTCTCCATGATTCTTTGTCAAAATGAAAGGACTGGGTTTTCTACAGGGCCGTCACTTAGGTTAAATTCAGCTTCCTACTTGATATAAGAATAATTTTTGTTTTCTATGCTCACATGGAACTCAACAAGAAGTAATGAGCTTAAGTTTTAGAAAGAGTCATTTTAGGCATTAGTAGAAACATTTCTAACTGTGTCACAAAGAGAAGGAAATGACTTCAGAGTCTCTGTCTCTGGAGGTCTGTAATAACAGTTTAAACAAACATAAAATCATGGAATGGTTTAGATTGTAGGGGACCTTGAAGACCATGTGGTTCCAACACCCCTGTCATGGACAGGAACACCTTCCTCTATATCAGGCTGCTCAAAGTTCTGCCCAGCCTGGCCTTCAACATTTCCAGAGATGGGGCATCCACAATTTCTCTGGACAACCTGTCTCAGTGCCTCACCACCATCACAGTCAAGAATGTCTTCCTTATAGCTAATCTAAATCTACCCTTTTTCAGACTCAGGCTGCTATATTTGTCAGGGATGAACAATTGTAGTTGATGCTGACTCTTCTCTCCCTTCTTTTTTGCTGTGATTAGAAGCATTCAAAGAAAAAAATTGACTTAAAATGCAATAAAAATAATTTTTGCTAACTCTAGAAAGAGAAGAACCCTCCCATTAATTCATGGAGTCATGAACTTGCACAGCTTTGAGAATCAAAGCCTCTATCACATCAAATATCAGTGATGTGTGTGAAGATCACTATTCATCTGTATCTTTTATCTTTGTTTCCAGCAGCTGTAATCATAATTAAATTCTGGCATTGCTGCTGTGGTTCATGTTAAAGCTTTTTGCTTTGCTGTGGCATAGCTGAGACACCTATTGGTCTCTGGTGATGTTAATTAAAGAATGAACATTGATGGCAGAGAATATAAAAAAGGGTTTGTTGTGGAAGAAAAAAAGGTATATAGAAATGCAGGCATTTATCAAGAGAAGCAGTGGCAACATGGAGAAAATAATTCCCATGTGAACATAACAAAAGAGAGCTTCAGCAGATCCAGTTATTAAAAAGAAATGTCAGTGGTGCCTCCTTAAACTCAGCATGGGCACTGCTGCCTGCTGGGATGGAGGGCTCTGCTCCAGCAACACCCTCAAGTCTTTGCATGTCCTGATATGAACAGCCATAAAAGTGGCAGGATGAAAACTGCTGAGCAAAAGAAAATGTTCCACTGAAAAATACTGACAGAGAAAAGCCTGCCAGCCTGGAACTGTGGTACAGGGTACTAGGCTTGGCGAAGAGAAACGTGTGAGAAATGTAGCTGACATTTTTGAAGTACAGGTGGGTACTTGGAAATCAGACACTTCCTGAGTCACTAGTGATAGGCCCCAGAATAAAAAGTTGTAACAGCAACTTATTGTCTGAAAAAGTGGAAACAGTCTGGGAAAATAAAATGGTTCTAAAGAAACAGAAAACAGAATCATCTGTTGGTGAGAAAATGAAAATTCACAGCATCTATTGGCTATATGAAGTGGTGACATCCTACACCCCCTTATGCCTCCATGATCTAAAAGGCATTTTCGTTTGAAGTGAAGACACTCTCTCTGAGTACTTCCCATGCTTCACTTGTTTTTCTTTCCCAAACAGGTTAAATCTCCCACAAACTTTCAGTGAGTACTTGGATGCTCACCAGGGATGTCTGTCTGACTCCGGGCTCAGTGACGCAGATCATCTCCAAAGTGAGGACTCTGCACAATTATTTTACTGGACTTCCTTTGGGCACAGTTTTGGGAGATTGTCCTACCACCTCTGGGATGGTTGGGTACCCCTCCAGGGTCAGTTTGTCCTCTGCTTTGGAATGGTTTGACCCCTTCTGAAATCTGTCTAATTCACCTGATACTGGCC
Source organism: Orthonyx spaldingii (assembly GCA_013397795.1). Taxonomy (NCBI): domain Eukaryota; kingdom Metazoa; phylum Chordata; class Aves; order Passeriformes; family Orthonychidae; genus Orthonyx; species Orthonyx spaldingii. The sequence goes on from VZTJ01000388.1 coordinate 1,563,420, forward strand.
AGCATTATATACCCATAGAAATAACCTATTGTAAGTGTATCTGGTGCTATATTGCTGGTAAGTTTCTTCACTAATTATGTTTGTAATAACCTGTAATGACATATACCCCCTTTGTTGCTGCTACACAATTGGCTGCTGATAATATTATCTGCCATACTAATGATTGATTGCTTATCATCATTTTTAATAGCTTGATATATTATTAATCATATCAACTTGCTATTGTTGATTTTTGTGCTATTTGTGCTAACTTGTAATAAGGTAGAGAAATTTTGAGGGTAAAAGTCTCCATGTCTTTGTGTATTACAGAGCCCTACAAACCACAGGCATGACCCCTACCCATCCACAAGCCAGGTAGCCCTTCAGATTGTGACATATTCCCAGGCGTGTGCTTCATTTCCCTAAGCATGCTCCTTGGTGCCATTGGGAATACAAGTGAACCTACAGGTAAGGACGTGACAAAATGTTTTGCTGGATGTATATAAAGATGTAAAAAATCAGTAATATCTCACTACAGACAGGATCACATAGGAGGTTCAAGAAAGGGAAAATACAGCTGCATTAATCAAATGGCTTGTCATCCACTGAAGATGTTGGAGAAGAGGCTGCTCTGTTCATTCAGAGCTGTGGTGTGGCAGGGTTTGGCTGCTGAGCACCGAGCTACTCACAAGGCCAGAAGCAGTGGGTGATCTGAACACTTGTCCCCTCAGAAGCTGGGGAAAAGGCACTGTTAACCAGAACTACCTCATCCTCTCCAGCAGAGTATTGGTTTGTCACTGCTAAAAGTGGAGGCTCAGGGATGTAAAGCATTTTGGTGGTCATGAGCAGAAAATATTTGGCACAAGGGCTCCTAGCCTAGGCATGAAAAAAGAAAATTGGTGGGTACAAATTAAATTAGTATTTATCAAGTTAAAGTTTAAACATTTAAACTTCATCATACATGAATTTGTACAGGAAATGTAACTATTCCGAACCGGTTTCTTTTTTTTTGTGTATGTGCGTAATGGCTAGGTAATAAATGTGTGTAATATAGGTGTATTGAATTTTGTAGATTAACATAACATTTTTTCCCCATGTCACCAGGAATCATTTCTGTGGCTCCTGAATATGGCAGCATGAAATCAGTAGAGTTACACATAGAACTACCTTGCCCATCTAGGTTTTCTCCCCTGCCTTCAGTCACCTAATTAGTTCAAATTGCATCAACTACAATCTGATTTAATGCGACAAAGTACCTGCTGTATGTCTCTTCGGGCCCACCTACGTACCTGCTGTGAATGTGTTTGCTTTAAAAAAACAGTAAACTAAGAGCCAAAATTAAACCAAACCAAGCAAATTCTGTTGCATAAATCTTCTGTTTACCAAAATATCTTCCTTCTGGCAGAAAGCTATTGCAAATTGTCCTCTCTATCATTAGCTTGCAAGATCACTGCCACCATAAGACAGCCCCCACTAGCCCCCCCTTACATGACCTTTTCAAAACCAAATGCATCCTGTCAGTGGCGTTGCCTTCTGAGTTCATTAAGTTCATGCTGCCTCTGAAGTCATTGATAGACGACATTGCAACAGGCCGGGTGGGAGTGGATTTACAGTTCCTGCACTGCGTTTGGAAATGCTAGGGATAAATTCTCACAGACTGTAATGGAAGAGTCACACATCCAAGACACTGCCTCGATGTGTCATCATGCATATGTTGGAAGATATGAAGCAAGCAGGGAGACAAATGCCTTCAAATGAAACAAATTTATAATGAGTATGCTCAGGTAAAGATGAAGAGAGCAGAAAAATCTGTCTTCTTTTATTTGATTTGCTGTCTATGTTATCTCAAAAGCTGTAATTTGATTTGGGTGTTTTTATTGTAACTGATTCCACTTTTAGAAAATGATTAGTCTCCTTTTAGGTTAAACTGTGACTGAGTTTTTCCCGCTTTCTTATCTTCTGTTCCATCTTCTATGCAGATGGTGCCTTTTCTTGTGAAAGTTAAGCCAATTAAATAGCTTTACATATTTGTGGAAAAACTGACTATTTATTTTCCTACAAGTGCTGTTAAAATAGAACTATTTTTAAAGAGATGCAAGTATCTGTTTTCCAGACAGCTCACGCTAAAACCTTTACTATGGATTACATCAGATCCACAGGGCTCTGTGTAGGTACAGAACCTTCTGGGTAAGAGCCATGTGTGGAGTTGGAAGTAACAGCATTTAGTGCTTATTTCAAGTAAATCAAGAGATGTACTTCTGTGGTCTTTTTTTTTTCCCCCCCTACTTCTTGAAGCTGTGTCATTCTGAAAGGTAAGAGAAGAGGGTATTCTATCCTAAAGAACTCCAGTGAAGAACATGTTTGCCTGAGAGAGGGAATGGGGTTGTGATTTCTCTCTCTGCTTCTCATCCTTTGAATATTTTGTCCATAATTCTTTCATTTAAATAAAAAAACCAAAACCCTAGGCAATCAACTCTCTATTCTGGATTAACAAGGAGACATAATCCACCTGACTTAAGTTGAGATGCACTGAAGATTGCAATAAAAACTTTGGGAGGAAGAAATAAACACTAGTAACAGAGTCTGCTGAACTGGAGGAACTAACTGGAGTATAGAGTTGGGGCAGCATTTCCTAAAATCTCAAGTATTAGGCTTAACAGTTGGCAGGTACAAGAGGCAGAAAGAAATGCTTCTGACGGAGTCTACTAGTTATTAATTTTCCATGATATTTAAATAAAAGATAGGCTAAATTAACTGAACTGGAATGTGTACTAGTGGAAAACATATTTTCTCTACTAATTGATTCATCTGACTGAATAGCAGTGTTTTCCAGTGTCAGCCACACAAATGGCTGTTGATGGGAACCATTATGTCCAGGTTTGCACTTCCTTTCAGTGGAAACTGCTATTAACATCTAAGTGCCTACAGAAACAAAGCTTTTAACCTCCCCCTGCTATGACAGTTTGTCATTATGAATTCCATTTCAACATAGTGAGCTGAACAAGGTGCACAGATGAAGTGGGATACAATTTACTTTTACACAGCTAATACATTGCTAATTACAACTAAATAAATATTGGAACAGGAATTTCTAATAACACTAACCATTACCCTCTTTTAAATGTGTTTTGCTGGAGGACTGTTGAGAACTGTAACCACAATTTCACGTATAATGAAGCAGAAATAAAGGGTGTTTTTATTATTTTTAGCTTTCAGTAATGAGGTGATTGTTTGTCTACAATAGGCCAATGCAAACATTCAGTAAAGTTGAGGTTTACGCCATTAATAATAAATATAGTCATCCAAATGAACTTTTACACCTGAACTTATTTCTTTTAATTCTGGAAAAACTATAGAAAATTGAAAATCCCTACAGAGGCTTTCTATATACCTCTACAGATGTCATCATACCTGTTTGTCATGACAGCTGGAAAAGAATGATATTTCTAAAACTAGAAACATTCCCTGCAGGTAGTAATATAAGCTGATGCCAAACTAGGACCTCCTGTCCCTGCTGCTGTTGGCCTACCCTGGCCAAGTCCCTCTCCTGCCTTCCCCAAGATCTCACACCACAGCAATGCCCTGGTCAACATATGTCACCTGGGACCCTCTTTCTGCAGCTATTTGTCCTTGGCCAAAAACTCCAGTGCCAGAAACACCATTAGGAGCTTTTCTCTTGTCCAAAGGAAAACTTACAACTGAAGAAGGAAGGACAGTGTAGCTGCCTTGCAACACCAGAGAGAAATCATAGTAGAAAAGAGACATACCATGCTGATCTCCACTAGAGTAACTTATTTTAATATACCTGTATTGAAAGGGCATTGCAGACAGTACAGAACATATCTCTCCTTTCACTACTTGATTTTAGGAAGCAGAGTACCTTGGGGCCTCCCCAAAAGCCTGTGCAGATGTACGTGGTAGCACCCTTATGCTGGGCATGTTCTGCATGGTGTGCTCTGGCAGGGCATCTCCAGATGTATTACAGGGAGGGCAGGAAAGTCTTTTCCTGAGAAAAGTCTTTTCCTGGGAGGCAATACCTCTCAACAGCCACACTGAGATAAAGAGTGAACCTTTTCTCAGTAATGCATTGGCACTTGACCTCTAGGCCACTGCCTTCGTAGGCAAGGTAATAAATACAAAAAAACTTTTTACAGGATGCATCACAGAGACCTGTGAAACCTTGAAATAAGGGGATGAGTTACCTATCCATGCTTGAGCAGATCCTGAAAAATATATTCTCAGTATACTATATGGTACAGGGACCATGCAGACACAGCTACTATAGTTCCTTTATATAATCACAATACATTTGGAAGCAAAATACTGAGCTTGTGTACTCTGGAAAATAAAACAGTTGCATCTCAAAAATCATAAAGACCTGCTTATTTGTGTCAGGGTATGCTGTCTCAGGGCTGTATCTGCATACAGATTAATACATGCATGCCTAGAAGATTATCTGGTAGGCTTAAAAGAAAGGCTTTTAAAAAGCCATGTCCTAATTTATGACAGCAAGAAATCCAGGGGAAATCACTACAGCCTTAAATGCAGTATAATCTAATGACTTGTATGGTTTTTATATTATTTTAGAGTTCAGATTTGTGATATTTTGTGATAGATACCACAATCTTCAACATACATGCTTTGAAAAGGAGAGAACACTAACTCTGCTGGCAGAAGTCCTGTTTCACACTCCTTCACAAGTCACAGAAAAAGAGAGGCAAAGTACTCAAAAAATTTTGGCGTAATTCTTCTGAATAGTTCTCAGCTATTGTATCCAACAATAACTACGAGAAGCAGAAGGAAGGTGGAAGGGAGGAGTGGAAATGGGAATGGTGCTCTAAAGCAAAGGAACCCTGGGCCTCCTGGTGTTTCCCTGGCTCCGGCTGCCATCTAGTGTTGTGCCGGGAGCGGTGAGGGGCGCGGCTCTTCGGGGCTGTGTGCATCTTCCCGGAGACTGCCCTCCGCCTGCGGCCACGGGCAGGATAAAACAGCACGGAACCACCTCTCCCGGGACAGCAGCAGAGGAAGATGTAACCCAGAAAGCTGAGGAAGAGCTCCTGTGACGTTATTTCTCAAGTATTTGCAGTACAACCACTTCTAAATGAAGTGCTTCCCATGGTTGTAAACCTAGTCTCTGCTGCGCTACGGAGACATAACAAAACATAAACCTTAATCTTCCACAGCATGAAAAGGGAAGGTTGGCTTACCTATTGCTGTGGCACAGCCATTGCTACTGTATTTTCTTCCTCTTTTCCTTCCACTTTAGTGGGAGTACAGAAGGCCCAATTCCCAACTAAAGCAACTTTTGTATAGAGAGAATCACCTCAGTGTAAAAATCACCACTGGGGCTGTGCAAACCAAAAGGAAGCACGACACAGGGTATGCAGCAAATTTACCAGTCACCAAGAGAGGCTATAAGCTTCTGGAACAGGATGTACACTCACCATTATCTTCAGCATCTTAATAGCTTGAATTGTGCTAGAAAATTCGTTCGGCTCTGCTTTGGGAGAGAGCATTCCATTCTTTAATCCATTCTCCTCCTCAAACAGGCAGGAGTCTGTAGCTCTTTCATACAGTGCCATAATGTGCTCTCAGCTGAGCGCAGTCCTCGAATTTGTTTGTTCCAAATGCTGCACATGGCTTTGAAGTGTGTCAGATTTTCTTTCCCCTGTTGTTTTAGCAGGCAGACAGCAGATAGTGGGCACAGAGGACATTTCAGAAGCTCCTGCTGGTCTTTAAGAAGCTGCAAATCTTTGTGTGAAAATTGTACAAACTGGAGAGTGATGTGACAGACTACATTCACTGTTGCTCTTGGTGCTGGACAAGCAGCACTCCAGAGATGGAATGGGTTTTGCCACCCAGGAGATCTGGCTGACACTCTTGAGGTGTCACATCACTGACGTCCTTGAGATGATTGGAATTTGTGCAAATAAAGGCAGCCCTGCCAGCTGCTGTAGATCCAAAACCAATGTGCTGTTGGAGAGTTGCCCACCAGCACTTTAACAACAGGATCAGACTTGTGAAGTAAGCAATTACCTCTCTCACAGGTAATGAACAGAACTGAATGAGCAGCTGGCTTTGAGAGGACGGGAAGAAGCTCAGGAAAAGAAAGAGATGTTCGTTATTTAAAATGCTTCATTACCAAGGCCGTGGGATGATATTTCTTATCTAGTCAGAATGCCTAGTTCACACTGACATGAGACTAAGCAAAATTAAACCACAGCTTTAGGTCACAGGTATTATGAGGGATAGTCCATATTCCGTAAGAGGAGGGGAGAGCAGGGGAGGGATTTTCTGCAGGGTTACTTAAGAGGGCTGGACAAGAGCCTGACACCTTTTGAGACCTTGGCAATATTTCATGCTGGGAAAAGCTCTGCAGGATTGAATCTACTGATATACTCTGCTTTGCAACTAGAGCAAAACTCTGCAGGTCATCACAGAAAACAATCGCAAATTATCAGCAAATCAATAAACGAAGAGGGTCAGTGATGGGTGATAGCCAGGACAGTGGACTAAGGCCACCTCTCCCCCTGCATACACATCAGTGCTAGAAGTCACTATTACCTAGTTTGTAGTAATAACTGGTTTAGTGTCGGGCTAAAAATCAGTTCCCTACGCCGAAGATCTTGGTTAAGATGAGCAGTAGGCTCTGTAGTAACTATAGTGACAATGTTGACCATTTAAATTCTCAAAGTAAAGAGGAAGGGACTGCATAAATTTCCTCATGTGATCCTTTAACTTCCAGTAATATTTTTTCGCTTGCTCCAGTTGCTGACTCTGTCCACTTGATTTTCTTGCACCTGTAAGTTTTGAGTGTTCTTTACTCAGAGCTGAGGTTCAAACCACAGTGGAATTTGCCAGATGAAGTCCTACATTGTTCACTGAAAAGCTACGCAAGAAAGTTTCCTATATACCAGACTGTTGTTGTCTTCATGAGGAATATTCATGACCTTAATTTGAGTTTGTCTGTTCAATCTGTGGTAACTGGCCTTCCTTTCCAACTGTTTCATTGCCCAGCAAAAGCTATCTTGTAAATATATAATTTTATCTTAAATTATTAAAAAAAAAATCTAAGAGGATTGGCTCTGCCATTCCATCTTTCAAAACACCAAAATCACGTTTTTTATAGTTTTGAACACTCAGGGACTACCTACTATATAAACTCTCAAAAGCATTTTGAATACACAGCAATCTTGACATCTCTGTTTCATTACAAAAACTTGTCAAAATTGCAGGCTGGCACCGAAACAAAATGTCTTTGGACTTAATAATTACATTGCAGTGTTTTTTCATATGACAAAACAAGTGGGCACATATTAAAGAGGTATCTGTGAAGGTAATGCTTAGCAAAGTGGCAAACTAGGACTCAGGATCCTCCTGAAAAAGTGGCTGAAATTAAAAAGCAGACAGTTCATAAAAACTGCCATTCAGAGAGTAAACAAAAAAAAATTATGCTAATCTCTAACACAAATAGAGTGAAGAGGGCCAAGATAAGAAATTCATATAAATTTTTCCTCAGAATATTAGGAAAGCCAACAGAGAAAGCTACATGCTTCAACCAGCTGATAGACCTCAAACACAAATGACAGGCAAGTTAATCCATAAAGTTTGAGTCTGAGGTTGGAGATGATTAATGAACCATGACCTCATTGAAGAAGCTGAAATACTCCCTCCAAAACCCAACTGCAGGTGCATACATAATCCCACACCTAAAGGCACAACACTTTATGATCCATGCACATCAGAGGCCAAGAAAAAAAAGTGTTCACCTCAGACAATTTATGACCCACAGATCCAGCTTGATGGGTCACAGTGCTGCACCCTGGTGAATGCAAAGAAAGGAAGCACAGCTGAAGCCACTGCTGCTAAAGTATATTTATTCCTAACATGTTCTCCCATCTTCAGTACTTTTGAGACGCATCTCCATTTCACAAATAAAGTTATGCAGAAGTTATAAGGTTATACAAAAGCCACAGAAATGGTACATAAGACATCTCAAAAATAACCATGATCCCACACACATTGTTTACAGCAATGAAGTTACAGTGAAATGCTCAAAAGGTTTCCATCCTTGTCAATAAGAATTTAAAAAGTAAAAAAAAGTCTAAGTCTGGCTTTTTGGGAAGACCTTTAAATAGCAGGCTGACCTTGTTAACATTAATCATCTGGCATTAGATAAATCCTCAAATTAAGTATTTCTGAAAAATCTGCAAAAATCAACTGATATAAAAACCTGACATTTTTAATATGCAATCTATTGAAACTTCAATATACCATTTTTCAAAACAAGAATAGTGGGACAGCAGTACAAAAAGTCAGGCTTTCCAAAGCATTGCTGTGTCATAACTGAACAACCAATGAGACAACTTTCTTTTCAACACACACACAAAAAAAAATCAGTCTAAAAACCGATCTGACATCTTTTTTTAAAGTGCATTAATTATTTGAACAGTGCACTGATCCTTTTAACAATCTTAAATACAAAAATGCAGAGAACCAGTAAAATTTTCGAAGTTTACAACAACTGACACCTAGAATTAAATCACTAATATTTCTTAATTTGTAAACCCTTTAGGTTTAGGTATGTATCTTCTTCTGTGTACATTCTGCAAAACACAATGCAAACCTGGTCCTGGTTACCACCGTTTTTGTAACTTGCAGAAAATTATGTAAAAAATGTGGACTATGGGCTTATTTTTTGCCAGCTGAACTACTCAAAACGCTCTTGGATTTAATGGTTCCTTAGACTTTGAAACACACTCATCCACGAAGAAACCGAATCAAAATTAACAAAATGCAAATCATACTGCATCTTAATTTCAAGTAAGTGCATTTGGTGATAGGTGTGCTCAGAACTTAATTCTGGAAGATGCATATATTTTCTGGCACAATAACTATTACTTTTGAAATTGTCATGGATTTCCAAGTGTACTGGCCACACATGAGGCTAAAGAAGAGATTATGTCTATCTACCATCAGAAAGGTAGAAGGATGACCACAAAACTAGTGACAGATAAGTAATAAACGCTTTAAATTGTAGTCAAAACTACAAGCAACTAACAAGTTTGGAAATGTGTGTACTAACTCTACAAAAACTGCAGTGAGGTAAGAAAATTGATACACTGGAGACCAGATAAAGAAAGACTGGACGAACAGTAATGCCTTCATCTTTTTGGGTTCAGGATCAGATATGATGATGTGGTGTTAGAACAGTGGTTTTAGTTTTTGTCACTTACAGAACTAGAGATCTTTATTTATTTATCTATACATCAAAGAGTCTCTTGCTATGTGTTCCAGTGTAGTATAGAACATGAAAATACTAGTTGCATATATTTGCTTCTTTTTCTAGATTTTAATCTAATTGTGATGTTAAATGAAATACTCAACAGTTAAAGCTTACTTAGAATGTTGTTCAATCTCAAAGCTCTACTTAGCAGCCACACCAGTATAGAAAGACCACCATCGATTCAAGGTATAGAACGACCACCATGTGGGAATATGAGACAACATTAGATAATGACATTTATGGTGTAGCTTTGGTGTTCAGTTGGTTGCATCATCTCTTCTCAGAGGAATCACCTGAAGTGCTTTGGCTATTCTCTCTCCGATAGCTCGACTACTTGCTGCGATTATTCTTCGAGACATCAAATCAAACGGTCCGCCTAGAAAGCAAAGCAACCAAAGAACTGGTTTATACATGGAGAAAATTAAAAGTTGGTATGAAAGTAAGCACTGAAAAATTGAGTGTCAATTATACAATACTATTTAGTACCAAGTTTTGCCTCTGGACAAAAATGCATTTAACACAACAGGTATCTCCTATGAGCTGCATTTAAATTCTCTTCAATGTATGTTTACTGTCTTTTTTCACTTTTCCAGGTGCCCAGCCAAAGGCATAAAGGTTGTCTTGTTGCTTGAGAACATACAATTAACCCGTTCTTTATCTACTAATGTGTTTGTAACTGTTCAGTACTGGTAGCTTGGAAAGAGGACTGAGAAGAACTTCTTGCCTTCTCACTTCAGCTACATTTGGCTCCTTATTAGCCACTTAAAGGGACAAAAGAGCACTGTGCAGGCCCATGTATTTACCTGTTACATCCAGCAGTACGCCACCGGCTTCAGTAATAATGATTCCAGCTCCTGCCATATCCCAGCAGTGAATCCCCATTTCATAATAGGCATCAGCTCCACCCGTTGCCACAAGGCACATGTTCACAGCTGCTGTACCAACGGCTCTAATCCTAAAGGAGATACAAGATGTTGTTTTAACTGAGAGAGTTTGCAAAAGAGTTACAGTGTCTGCGTACACTGCACAGAAAACACAGAAATGTCATGATGGAAGTGAACTGAACTAGAGCAAGCATGATAAAATGCTGCAGTGAAACATAAAAAAATGGGAACAAAGTGCTGCTTAAGTAGCTTGAAGAGTTTTCCAAATACAGCAAATTTCCAAAAATTGCATTTACAAATTCTGTTAGTCAATTTTGGTTTAAACACATCATAAATGATTTCTTAAACTAAAACATTTTATGGAAGATAATTTCCCATGAAACAGTAACAGATAGTCTATTTTGCTCTTTGAATACAAGAATTCAAGGTGAGTGTACACTTTACAGTGTTGAAGAAATATTTTTTTCAGTTTCTCCGGTGATGCTCAGGAAACATCTCTGACTTGCCAAACCCTCTAACCATAATCACAAAAAATAAATTACACACCATAAATTTGGTCTGGATAACTTCACCAAACCCTCGGGTCACAAATCCCAGTTTCTTCTGGAAATATCAATGCACTTAGCAAGTAAGTGTGACTTGTACAAATAACTGCAGTTATTTCAATTAACAGTAAACTGTACATTAAATTGTAACTGATAGCAGCTAAACTATTGCAAGAAGCAACTTAAATCAACACCAGTCTCAAATTATTGTTTATAAATAGGAAATTCATTTTAGGTGTGCTGTGAGTTCAGTTTCAGCATTTCACTTACAATTTAGCATATATTCTTTAACAACATCGGAAGACTTTTTGGAAGTAGAAAAAAATCTACATGTTAAGTGTCAAAACAAGAATCCTGAGAATCTCAGAATAAAACTTGTTAGATCAGGAACATGAATATGGGTGAGCAACAAAAAACTGTCTACTGAAACCAGCTTTATATAAAATGATTTATGGAAATGTAGACTGGATTATCTGGAGGAGAGGGAGCAGAGAATGCAAACAAAATAAGAGCAGTTTATGGACAATTTAAACTACTCAGACAGATAAAAACTGTATGGTTTTGAAAGAGGAAAGGGAGATCTAATTTTGTCCTCTGAGATATATATATATATATATATGTCTATTAAAAAAACAATAACAATTTTCATTACTACAAGGAAAGGAAACTAAGAAATATAACATAGCTTCTGTTCATCCAGTTTTATTCATTTTGTGTTTGTAGGGAAAAAACAAACACAAAATTGTATTAAATTTTTTTAACTAGTAAACACAGCACTTTGTAGTCAGTCCTACAAGTCCAAACATGCTTTGCTTCTCAATATTGATTGTTAGGGTTCTCTTCTGTATGTCTCAGTTTGAAAAAGTTAAAACAGTTTCCCTGTGGAAGCTGCTAGACAGAGACATTTAAATCATTTGACACCTTAAATGTGAAATATATAATGCAACCAAATCTTTCTAAAAATTATCATATTTACAATATTAGAAGTATATATACTGTCAGTATATATATATATATGTATAAAACAGGAAGTATCTTACCCATGAATAGGAATACTGAGAAGTCTTTCCATATTAGAAAGAATTATTTTTATAGCCTCTGGATCACGATTTGACCCCAACTCTGTTACTAAAAGGGATTTTGTAATGTCTGGAAAAGAAACAAAACCTCATTCTTCCAGCAGCACAACTTAAATAGCTACAGTAACTAGCAGAGTTTACTTCACTGCTTTCTTACAAGACTGAATAAAAGTGAGGTATCTTAATAAAATATTACATATATCAACCATATAAAAATCTGTTGGAAAATGGCAGGAAAAAAGAAAATACACTGAAAGAAGCATGATCTGCTCCAACTGTGCATATACATTAATCTATGCCAGTACTAAATAAAATTCTATTGCTACAAAAATTAAAACAGTCTTGAGATACTTGAAGATCCCATTTGAAGCATGGATTTTACTTTATGTAGGGTTGTAAGCACTGAAGAGTGCTACTGACTTAAATCAATAGGTCACACTTGGGAGAAGATGAATTGTTTGGCAGATTTGTTACAGTCTAAAGAACAATCTCAAACAGATTGCAGGCATACAGGAAATTAAAAACAAAGAAACAAACTAACAAAAACTACAATACAGACACCTGGGGAATAAAATTTTCAATTGCCAAGTGCTGATTTTGCACAGATCACATCGCATACGTCAAAGGGAACACAAAAGCTGTTTCTCAGAACTAAACAGCTCACGCAAGAAAGTCTTGCAAAACAAAACTATGAGCTAAGAAATACCAATATGTCCAGGTCTGAAATTTTTCCTGTCTTATTTGCAATCTGGTAATTAGCAGAAAGAAGCTCAGTTACTCAGTTCAGCTTACCTTCTTGGCCTGATACTTGAAGTTTCTGACCATTGCAAAATGCACCTTTTCCTTTTCTGGCAGTATACATCTTGTCTTCTATACAACTATACACAATTCCAAACTCTATCTGCAAGAAAAAAAACCAAAAAACCTTGAGGGGTTTTTCCCTTTCTTCCTATTTACTGTGAAATAAGAAATTACAGAACTTAGTTGTAACTAGAAACAAGCAATTAATTTGGATTTGATTAGATATTAAGTAATAAAAAGTATACCTTTTTGTTTACAACAAAGCCAATTGAAACTGCCACAAATGGAAACCTACAAAACAAAACATTTCACTAATTTATACTAAGATACTAAATTTCTTTTATTACCATGATTACTCTTAATAAAGACAGTGTTCAGTTAAATGTAATGTATATTTCAAAACCAAACTCGGACAATACAGGACATAGTTTTCTGGAATTTTTTACAATTTAGCTGAAAATAGAGCCAACAACACTAATTCCCATTTGAAACACAAACTTTTCTATGCACTAGGGGCTGCCATTCCTGTTACAGCTGTTCCTAGCTTAGGGACTGTTTTTTACAGCCAAAGAATACACACAAGCCTCTATGCTACAAATCTTTCTCAGAAGGAACGAGCTGGCCAAAACAGTCTCGTAAAAAGAACCAAGTTACCTCTTCCCCCACCTCCCCTTTCTCCACTACAGCCATGACAAAGACAGATATTGAAGGATGCAGGAAGAGGGAAGACAGTGGAACATGGTGGACTGCATCCCAATCTAAGTTTGAAACAATCAACCAATTAATTAAATAATTAATTTTTACTTTTTTTTTCCATTCCCAGACATGGGCTTTTATTCTTTCTGCAATAAATACCAACTTTTAAGTCTGTAGATTCAGTAGAATGTTTTTTTTTTCTTATAACTTTCTGAACATGTTATTTAGCAGGATTCAGAAGCTGTTTAAAAGCCATTGTGCACACAGCAGCAATGATTTCAAGTCTAAAATCAAGCAGACTCAGAAAAGCTCACTGGGGCCAAAGTCTATCACGTTTAAAAGACATGAGGAACAGCCTGTCAGCATTACACTCAAAGTCCCCTCCTCACCTTGGTGCAAAATACCCCTAATAATTACTTGTGATATCCTGCTTGCTTTTATAGCTGGGGCTCCTAGATCTCCAAGGATTTGAAATTTCTTAGAAATCAGCACCTGAAGCTGTTATTCCCTCTCTGAAGATGTTGCAACTTCTTATTCTGAGTCCTGTTCCAGTTGAAATCTGCCCATCTATCTTTGGAATCCATGCCAAAGGCTGCTGACCCCTGCTATGTAATACAGGCCTCTTATGGAACAACTGATGTAGGTAACAGAGTAAGATTTATAATACTTACATGAATACTAAAATGCTTATAAAAACTGCCCAGTGGCTCTCAATAAGTAGTAATTTGTAACTCTTAACAAGTTCATAGTATCTCTTTTACAGCACTTTAAAAACTAAAAACAACCTTACTTTCATGGAACTGGAGAAATAAAAAGGGTAATCAGTTGAGGTTGCTAACATAAAAAGAAATGAAAGGTGGACCTGTGTACAAAGTTGGTAGTTCCATCAATAGGGTCTATAATCCATGTGGGGTTATCTGTCAGAATGCTGCCCTCTCCAGCGGCAACAGATTCTTCTCCAATAAAGCTACAGTAGAAATATATTTAAAAGACAGAAAGAAATAGTTTAAAATGTCTGAATTACAACACTGTCCTTGACATTGAAATTCTTGAAAGTGAGCTGAAGCTTTGAGTACCACCAGTGATCTTATGCAAAAAGATGAGAAATACATGATTTATCCAGAAAGCACCAACCACATCTGACCAAGCTTGCATCAGTATTTATGATGTCAAGGATAAGCACAATATGTGGGGAAAAGAATGTTCTGTTTCACTATAGAAATAATACCAGAATTTAGCATTCAGAATATACTAGAATAATACCAGAATTCAGCATTCAGAACATTGATGTTTTCGTATTTTTTTCCAGTAACAGCATCTTCAAATTTTGTTCAAAATAACTATAGCTACTTACACCTTTCAACTTATTTGTGCTATACAACATAATTTTTTAGCTTGTGTTTTCAGTAAAGAAAGCCTTTGTGGTGTTATATACCTGGTTAGAACACTGCAGCAACTGTTAAATGTGAAGACCGCTTTAAACCCAAATATGACAGAAAGTTGTTCATCTCAAAACTTTAGTTTTACAAGCATGACAAAATGGTAACATGGTAAAGGGATGTAATGCAAACCAGAGCTCCTGAAGAAGATGGGTGAGTGCATGCTCAGCCACAGTACTAAACCCCAGGGACACAGAAGGTACAGTGCCACAGCATCCCAAAGTTCACAATTTCTGCTGCTCATGAAAGAGTTTGTTTTGGACTGCAAAATTATTAGAATGAGTCTAAGTGGGTGGAATTCTCTTCCAGGCCTTTTGCAGGTTGTCACAATTTATCACACATTACTCAGCCTATGAAAAGTTTGCAGCAAACACATGCTTTCCTCCACAAAATGAGAACTGCTGAGAGGAAACAAATGAGGTCCCTTTTAATATTGATTAGGAGTTTTATCATTAACTACACAAGTGAAGATGACTCATCAGAAAGAAACAGCATGTTTCCAAAAAGCAGCAGACTTTCAGAAAAACGAAACTGAATAAAGGTGAATGAGTAATTCACTAGGCAGAGAAGTTCAGCACCATTATGTCTAATGTGACATTGGTTACCTAAAATAGAAAGCAGCTAAAATATTCTAAAATGCTTATCAGTGTCACAGAAACTGCTATTTCAAGGTCATTCCACAAATCTGTATGCTTATACTAATTTGGTCACTGAACTTTTGCACCACCTCAGTTGTTCCAGTTCTACACAGATTTCTTACATTTCACATATACAGCTACAGTAAGAAAATCTCCAAGAAAATGAAACAAAAAATAGCAAACTGACTTTAAGAAAACTGTATTAAACTTGAGCCATTAAGTCAAAATGCTTACCCATGTAAGCAAAATACATATAGATCACCCTTCAAGAACACATTTTTCAGGGGGTAGGGGTATAGAGGGGAGCAGGGGAAGGGAAAAAAAGGGAAGCGCAATTAAGAAAACCAGTATTTTGTATAACAGTCTTTCTGTTATGCAGAACAAGAAGATCCTGTCTTCTTTTAAGGATGTTTTATGTTGTGAAACTGTATGAGATTTGCCAAAGGCACACTCAGTTCCACAGGACCCATCCAACACAGACAGCACAGGCACACTCAAAAGAGACAAGAAATTAGGGTTCCAGGTGCCCTGGGGCCATAATTGATTTTCCAACCCAATAACCAAGAAGTTTCTTACAGCTGGCTCAACTGGAAGTGACTTTCAGCCTAAGTTTTGTCTCATGTCAGTAGACCTGGGGACACCTTGCTTTGTTGCTACAGCCCTGGGCAAAACTTCAGCTCACTACTACTCCAAAATACATAATTCATTGAAGGTAAAGGAGAATGCTACAACTTTCCAGCATGCCAGCTGTAATAAAATTTTACCAAGCAAAATCATAAACTTTCCACTTTTCTTCTGTCAAAAGCATTCCAGTAACAAGCCATACCTGTGAGAAGGATACTTTTGTTTTATCAAAGAAATAATGAAGTTTTCTACTTTTTGATCAGTTTCTGTCACTAGATCTACAGGTGAACTTTTGGTCATAACAGATATTTCTTCTTTGAGTGCTCCACAGATTATCTGTTAAAACAAAAGGAAAAAGAAAAAAAATCTTTCACTGTTAACAATATGGAAAATTTTAGTTTTCAAAAAAGATTTGAGCATCATTTTTACAGTCATTTTCCATACTGTACCCACAAAACACAAACACAAGCAGTGACATAACCTGGATTTAACTGCAGGAGCTGGGACTTGCATCTCTAGTCCCTACTCACTATAAAGTTTTACATGGCCTTAAATCTAAGCACTACAGGAAGATCTCCAAGTAGATGAAACTGGGGTCCATTTTGTTAGGACGAGTTTTAGATTTACAAATTTAAATACCACAGTTGAATAGAACACCTAACACTGAGCTCAAGTCAGCTATTTTTAGCCATACCCTGCATTTATGATCTTAAAACTATCAGCATCAGCTTAAGCAAGAATCCATGCTTCACAGCCCACAGAATTATTTTACTATAGCTCAGAAAGATTTTCTGAGGGAAGACTTTAATGAGCTTGTTGCAGAGACAATGTTCCACAGATTTTGCAGCTCCAGGGGACAGAATTAGTACATGTGCCATCTTGTCTGGCTGCCACAGCCTTCAAATGTACCAAGCAGAACTACTAAGAACTGAACGTTTGGTAACCACTCATGTTGAAGCTTTGCCAAGCTGTACGAACTTTTTCTTGTTCTAAGCCATATTAGGTCTCAAATGGCAACATATCACCACTGTAAGCGATGGTTCTCATTTACAGAACCAAAGCAGTCTTCATAAAAAGAAACAATCATAGAATGGTTTGGGTTGGAAGGAACCTTAAAGACCATCTAGTTCCAACCCTTGGGCAGGGACACCTTTCACTAGACCAGACTTAGAGCTCCATCCAATTTGCCCTTGGACACTTCCAAGGATGGAGAGAACACTATCTGTATGGTATTGTGTGCCATCAACAAGACACTGCATAAAGCTGATTTAGGCATTCACAAGAAAGACTGTCACCAGCTTTCAGGTGGTAAAATCATAAGGTAGGCAGGAGTAGTTTAAGGGGGAAGATCGAGATGCTCTTTGTTTACCACAATTCTGAATTTTATTTTTTAAATCAAACTGAAGGAACCAAAGTTATTCATTAGTCTTTAACCAGACTCTAGGCCAAGGAAAAGTGCAAAGTTGTTTTCTTAAGTTAACCAAGTTGCAGATATAAAAGACACTCCAATCTTGCACTTGAACATCACAAACTATTCTTCCCATTTAGGTTTCTAATCACTGTTCAGAAATTCCAACATCAACCTCTCTCAAAAGCTATATACATATTAGACTCCATAAATAACGTTATTATTTATAAAGAGCTTATACATACCTTCCCAGCTTTCCTTGCTAAACCAACTGCATAATCCATACATTCTTGCCAGGGATCTGCCATCTTTCCCGAAATAAAGAGCCTAGCAAAAGGAGAGATTAACGCAGAAAAATTATTACAGCTTCTTTGTTTTCTTTGGGTTTTTTTACAAATCCCAAGTTTTTCGCTCCACCTGGTTTATTTTTAAGCAGGGTGGCACTGAGGAAGCCCGCCGAGCGCACGCCCCGCCCCGGGGCTGCGCGGTGCCGCGGCCGCAGGACGCGTCCCCAGCGCTGCCGGACGCGCGGCCCCCTCACGGCGCCGAAATGGCGGCTGGGCCCGGGCCCGCCCC
>VZTJ01000388.1:1581381-1699392 GCA_013397795.1 Orthonyx spaldingii
CTCCGCCGCCGCCGCTCGCTGGCGGCCGCGCCTGCGTGTGAGGGAGCCCGGGGCAAGGCGCGGCCGCCTCGGCGCCGGCGCTGTCAAAATTTGCAGGGGAAGTGTTGAAGTTAGACTTTGATGTCGACTTCTCGTTAATAATTGGACGTGGCAGGGCGGAGATACCGTAAATGCTCTCCCGTGGAGCACGCGGTTGGAGTTTATCGTAGAATTGAAAGGATGGTTTGGGTTGGAAGGAGCTTTAAAGATCATAAGCAACCCTTCTGTCGCAGCCAGGGACACCTTCCACTAGATCAGGTTGTTCAGAGCCCTATCCAACCGGGTCTTGTTCACGCCAGGGGCGGGGCATCCACATGAGCCCTGGGAAACCTGTGTCAGTGCCTCTGAACCCTCACGGAGGGTGAGTTCACGGAGTTCAACGATTTTTGAAAGCAATTTGCAGTTCAACTGAGGCATTTTCAGTATTAATTAAAATCATACAGAGAAAAGAAACCTTCCAAACCTGACTGATACCAGTTTCATTTTTTTTCCTGTGGTCTTTGGAGCCTATTGTCTGTCATCAGTAAAGGCAAAACACGGAGGGCTTGTTTTTTCCTCACAAATTGCAACTGATGTAACTTACTGTCCTATGTAAAATGGTGATCTGGGTAAACGGGGAAAGGGTTACAAATTGCTTTATGCTTAAAATAATAATAAATTATTTTTTTTAACAACACCACAAGATGCAGTCCTATCCCATTGTCCCAGTGCCAACCCAAGGCACAGCTAGGCCACATGGGGTTGGTTTTCCTTTCCATATCAAAATATACAGTTTCCACTCTGACCGACTGTGTTGTGTGGGACGAGTCACTGTGCAATTCCACGTTTCCTCCCTCCCAGCTCATAAACAGGAATAAGCCTGCTTTTTAAAATATTCACAGTCATTAAAGAACTACAGAGATGATTAGTTGTGTTTTTATTATTTTGCAAGTTGTTCTTTGCAAGGTTATACCAAAAGCATACAGCCGATTGAAAGAGGCACTTTGGCTCAGATTCGTTTTTTGTTGAGGCCAGCAGCTGAACATGCCTCAGTACAACCTATATAGGACCGCACAAGTATTATGAAAAATGGCTTCTTTGATAGCATTAATAGTATATTTAACATTACAGCAAGGGTTTTACAGGAGATTTCAAATTCTACATTCACCTTAAAATCAGCAGAAGTAAAACAGGAATGCTTGAAGTTCTCTCCTAACAAGTATAAGAATTTTCCTAATCCAAACCACAATTTCTATTCCAGCTGAAATGAAATTTTGTGTTTTATTACAAGGTTACTAGGAGGAGAACTAAGCTGCAAGATGTATTTTTGTGTCAACTGATAAACTGGATGGAAAGTCGTGACCTATTGATAAAAAGTCTGCAAACCAGACTGATCATACCCCAGGGTGCATACTTTTCTAAAACAGACACAGAAACAGAAAATGGTGAAAATAAAAGTATGAGAGATTACTGCCTGCTTTCTTAGTGTGATATATTATTTCCTCTTTACTACAGCATTGCCCAGCTGATCTAACAGGTCACACATCCACACATCTTGGTGTTAATGCAACCCTTTCCAAACTGTTGCATATATTACAAACACATGCCAGGCAACTTTGTAGCAATGTTTGAACCGGAACAAGGCCAGGAGCTGCTACCACAACAATGTTTGCAAAGCCTCGACCTTGTGCATTCTCTAAAATTACAGCTAGAACAACCAAAAATGCTTGACATTCACCTATTCTTGTAGTTTGGATGAAAGCACTGTTTATTATAAAATCAGTGAGTATTTCTTTTGATAAATTCTGCTTCTCGTTTGCATAACTACATACATTTTCTTTGCATCTACTAGAAGTTAAAGTTTTATTTATTAACTTTGAAGTGAAACAATTCAGCACCTTCTAAACACAGGCCTGTAAAATTTACAGTGGTTTCAAATGCCAAATGAATCCCCAAAAGTGTTTTGGTTTTTTTCAAATTGTTGAACTTGTTGTGAAGTTGTTGAACTTTTCCTATGAAAATGTGCTAAGATAATAAGTTTTAGAAAAACAAAAAACCAATGCTAAGTAAAGATATATTTTAATCTAAACAGGTATAATGAGAGAAATTCTAGCCTAGGCAAGGTACTGAAGGTCTGGAAAAGTTTTTTGTTCCTAGTATCATTGATTAGGGTAGAGCTTTCACCTCCCCTCAATTATTTGTCTGTCAGACTAGCTTAATTTGGTTTTGCTTCTCAGTTTCTGAAAACTGAGCTTCTGGAATGAGCTTCTGTGTACAATCCTAGACACATTCCTGGAATAAGATGATAGTGAAAACTTTGGAGTTTTATTAACTGTGACTTGCCATGTTTGTACTGTCATTTACAGGCTGATAGCCCTTAGCCATTACTGGCAATTGATGAAAGCAACCACCCTGGTAAAATCTTTGAGGTCTCCCCAAAGATTTACTTCCTGCATCCCAAGTCTATGTTCTCTTTATCCACAAAAAAAGTGTTATTTCAATTATTTTGCCTGCAACTGCTAGGGCAGAAAAATCAGGAGCAAGAGGAAAAGTGTCAGTAAAGAATGAGGATTTTCTGCTAAAAAAAAGGGGAAATGACCCTGTTGCACAGCAGCATTTTTCACTTGCTTCACTTGCTTTTGTAGCAACAGTGTGGGAAACAAGTTCTGTTTAGGGCTCTTCCCATCTTCCTGGTTTCACAGTGCTGATTGGCTTCTTACTGCATATTCTGTACCACAGCAGCCTAAGATAAAAAAAAATGAATGGACAGTTGCAGAGGAAAGGGAGGAAAATAAATAACAAGGGAAAAGGGAACTGTTCCTCTTGTACTGGAAAGCAAGATAACAACTGGAGAGACAGGCAGGGGAAAGCAGAAAAATGCTCCTATACTTTCTGCTGCCAGGAGACAAAGATTTCCAAAATATCCAGCCACTGAAAACCCTTTGCTTCATGGAAACCAAGACCACCTTCCTTTGCGTGACATCCACACCACATGCAGTAAAGTAATTTATCCATACCTAAGTCATGTTAAAACTACAGTAGAGAGTACTGTAAAGCAAAATAAGAAACAAAAGTGACAGGCTTACTGAGATCTTTTTGGGGTTCTATGCAAGTCAAATCAATACATAGTAATCCTACAGATACTTCTAAGTCATTCCAAAGGAACTATTACTGGGCAGTACTGTAAACTCTGACACTACAACCACTTGAACAAGCCCACTGTTCTGCCAATGGAGAGTACTTTTGAAGGAGATGCCAGGCAAGATCTGCAGGCAGATCTATCGTGATCTCTTTTTTAATTGCAGCTGTGCCTAAAACGGGTATGGCATGTACCTCTGTCTTCAAAATGGTACAAATGAACCACAGTCTACTATTACAGACACTGGACAATGGTTCCCTTTAGGCAAGCACCTACTGGAGAAAAACCCTGACAGTTTACTGTCAGTTGCTGAATGTGGTAGCTGAATGGGCCAAAACACCAAATCCAGATTTTTGAATGTCCGGGTGACTGTGATGCATGGTCCACCTCCACTTGCAGATCTGAGTACACCTCTCTGCCTCGTGTCAGTTCTCTGAACCAAAGGTCCACTTCTCACACGACTACCAATATTCTTTAATCTTATGTCCCCTGCCCTCTTCATAGAGTTTCTCACCACTTCTATGTATGTCTTGCAGTGGCAGGCCAATGTCCCTGAAATGCAACATATTGACATTTTTGAACAATGTAGACATTCAGTCTTCCTGTGGCCCAGTTACACTTCTGGGCATACTGGGTATGTTCAGTCACAGGGCACGTAGAAGCTGGAACATCCTTGCAAACATGAGAACAGCCCATGAAGGTAATTGCCTGAAAGCAATTGTCCCATTTTCTGAAAAAGAAGGGCAGCTCTTCCTGTTTCAAACTTATTTAAAGGAGAGTTACACTGATCTAGCAGTGATTCAGGCTCTGGGAGACAGAGATTTCTCCCCCTCAATCTGAATACTATGCTCTAATCACAAGTCACTTGCATTTTGGTAGCAATGGATCACACCTTCCATGGTGCAGCTGAAAATCTTGCTAAAGCCTCTTTAGTATCCAATGAGTAGGTGTGCTTCAGTAGTTCAGTCACACTGCACAGCTCCACAGAGCAGCAGACACACACTAGAACTTTGCAAATGAAGATCAGGCTCCTTTGTTACACATCAGGACTTATGGTTAGGACGGCACTGGTCCTAACATTCGTGGTTTTACGTTTCAGTAATTCAAAACAGCTATAACTGCGATAAACATAATCTTGTGTTTCTTCTGTGCTATGAATTTTCAATCCAGCTTTGAAAGACATCCAAATTCTGGAGTCTACCAACCAATGATACTATGAGTTACCTTCTTAATGAGCACTAAGCAAGACACCAAAAATTGAGAAAGCCATCAATGGGATGGGACATATGCACCTATAGGTGTAACTTCTTTAAAACTTACTAAGTCTCCCTTGGCAGAGTGCTGAAGAGGCAACAATAGAGATTCACCTAAGGCTGGAAATGCCTGGATGAAACTGCAACCTGTTGAATGCTATGCTTCTAGCTGAACTGTATTTCTTCCTGTCTTACCATATTTCTTCTTCTTTTACAATAATAGGAATTAGATAAGAATAATTTCAAGTTCTCTTTTATCCCCCACCTAATCCCACAATGAAATTTACAAACAAGAAGACATCTGAGTGAATTTACTTCTGTTTCATAAAGCTTTCCTTCTGAATGTCATTAAACTATGACAAGAAGAAAATGTGGACCTGGTGTATGGACAGTGCTGGTTTCCAAATGCAATGAAATCTGTTCTTGTAGATGTAGAAAAATGCTGCAATGGTGTAATATGTTTCTTTCCTTCAGAAAACTGTCACACTGCAAGTTTACATTTTCATTATTTATTAAGGCATACTGTCCCCATCACTTACATGAAAATAAATACCAAATTTAAGAAAACATTCTTGATATTATATAGCTCAGTACAACAAGAATTTATTATAGAATGTGAATATCTGTGATATTGGTTATTACAATTTTCCTTTCAGGACATAGTTTTTCTGTCATTCAAGCAACTGAGAAATTGATGGGAATTGTGTCTTTACAATGGAAGACAGATTCAGGCATACCAGTGATTTTAAAAGAAAGCTCGACTTGCTTGAATACCATGCTTCTAAAAAATAACGGATTTTGTTTGTGTGTGAAAATTTATTGACTAACTAAAGTAGGACTCTGTATCTTCTATAAATAGAACATTGTTATCAAGATACTCTAGAATTATATTCCCTCCATTGTACAGTGGATAGTCTTTATTGGATAGCCATGTTTCCAGTGTGTGTTCAAAGGGCAAGGCTTCTCCAGAGGCAGGATGGCATAATCTCAATTTCTGTAAGATAAATAGCACAGAAATTAACATCAAGATTTGCCCATCCAAGATGAAAGAAGTGTTGTGAGAGAGGGACAAAAGGCTAAAGAAAAACTAAAACCAAAATGCAACAACCTGGAAAATGCTTGTTGTTGCTGACTTACCTGGGATGTTGATTTGTTGTTGTCATTTTTAAGGCTTGCTAAGGAAGCTGCAAAATCTACTACTTTGCCAATACTCCACTTACTGCAAAAGAACATGGGTTTGCTTTTCTCTTTGTTCCCTTTCGGTAAAAATACTTGAAAGTAAATTCTTTCTGTCTAGAAAAACATGAAAAATAAAACAAAAAAATTATTCACAGAAGAAACACATCATTCCAGTCATATACATCTAGTAGGTTTTTTTAAGTAGAACTTAAAACTTTTTTTAAGTTTTTCAGTAAAAAACTTAAAACTTCAGCCCCAAAATTACCAACTGAAATTTATTTTATTTCATCAGGACAATTTTACTGCAAAATATAAATGACCAAGATCATCAAATCCAATCCTCTCCAGCTGCAGGCACATATATGATGGACAGTAAGTTCTTAAAGGTGGAGAGAACATCTTTTCCCACCAGTCCCAAGGCACACTGTTATATATAGACAGACATGACAAGGTATCTGCCCTCATGAAAAACAGGTGAGTTGAATAAGCAGTATTTGTTTTTGGCTGCAGTACAGTGTCTCAAATTGGAATGCAAAAGCAGTTAAAACAGAGCAGTTCACTGTACTAGAAATGCCTGCTTCACAAACCAACATTCAGATCACAACCAGCTAATCCTTTATCCTGTAGTGTATCCTTCTTTTATGTACTAAACACTCTTTCTAGACTGAAAGATTTGTTTAAGAAATGTCAAGAGTAATCTATGAGGGAGAGATTCTGAATGGGATTGGGGTAAAATATAGCAAGCATGACTGCTATATATTCATCATTTAGGTTCATCCTTGCTGAGTCAAAGCCAGACGCTGTCAAACAAGACAGAAGTCTTCTTTTTAAAGGATTTATTTATGTGTTCCCTATGAACATAGGGAACTACCTCAACCACGTTCATAAAACTGACTGTGAATTTCAACCTGTGTATTTTCCTTGAAATCTGAGTGTTCTCCACACAGAAGGAAATCTTCAACATCCAGTAAGATTACAAAGGGGCCAAGGAAGCAGGACCTGAATCTTCCTCAAATATAAATGACCACAACTTGTAGGACAGCTAACACAACAGCCATCCTATTATGGATACACACTAACATCACTCAACTGCTACCAGTGCTATCAGCTCATTCCTATGCTTGCTCCTCCAGTTCTCAGGATTAGACAGAGACGTTCAGCCTGGGAAAGAGAAGGGACATTAGAAACTTTCTACTATTGCATCCCTTTAGCTATAGAGCCTATAGCCAGAATATGAGAGCCTATAGCCTGGAATTTCTGTGCCATATCCAAGAAAATACTAATCATTCAGGGACACAAGAAATAACACTGTTTTGCAGCATTGCCCTCCTGTTTTGAGCTGGTCAGTCTCCAGAGGAACAACTCATCAGAAGCAATCAATCATTGGCAAAAAAGCTAATTGGAACAAAGAGGCCAGAGAAATAATATTTCTAAGATAGCCTGAATTTCGTGAACATAGAATAAGAAAGGTCAGGAAGGACCTATGGTGTCACATGGTCCAAAACCATTCTCAAAGCAGGGGGAATTTTTAAGCTAGAACTATAAAGGTATGTCAGGTTGCTCCAAGTCGGATTCGATCAATCTTGAACATTCCAAAGATGTAGATTCCACAAATTTTCAGAAGAGCTTGTTCCAAAGTCTGACCACCCTCACTGTGTGATTTTTCTTCCTATTACCTAACTGAAATTTCACAAGCTGCAGCTTGTTCCCATTGCCCCTGTCCTTTTGCTATGCACCTCTGAGATAAATGTGTCAATCTTCTCTATATAGTGATGAAGAGAACTAATATGCCTAACAGACATTCCAGAAACCTCATATTTAAAAAATCTGTCATCAAACTAGAACAAGCTGGGCAGAAGGCTAAAAGGAGTTTAGGAAGAAATTTAAACAGAGAGGTGCTGCATGCTAACAGACAATTTATCAGTGAGATTTATTGCTATTTTAGGTGATTAATCAATTAATATCCAGTGAGAAAATGACTGGTAAAAGAAATTAGCATACAGTAATTTGTGCTACAGTACTTAGAGCTTACTGGCTTTGGAATTAGGAAGCAACTTTAAAAATTTTCTTATACGTATGGAGGATGGGTTTTTAAAATTCTGTTCCACAATATTTGAAATAACTCACTTTCCTTCTAGCCCATATTTATTACAGTGATACTATTTGTGAAGAATGCTAGAAGCAGATCTTTGTATTATAACTTCTGCCTAAGTAGAATTATATAGTTTCTAAGCAAGTATAAAGAAAAATTCGTAAGAAGACTCAGCAATGGAATAGCTGTAGTTGTTTTTAATAGTTAAATTCCAGTGTATTTGGAATTCCAAAGTATCTGGACGTGTTCAACGTCAGGTTGGATGGGGCTCTGAGCAACCTGGCATGGTGGAAAGTGTCCCTGCCCATGGAAGGGGGTTGGAATTAGATGATCGTTAAAGTCCCTTCCAACTCAAGGCATTCTATGATGTTATGAAATATACTCTCCTAAGATAAAACCTAAAATAATACTATCACATAGAATGTTTTAGGTATTATAAAATCAATGTAAGAGCCTAAACTTTATGTGATCCAACATAACAATGCAATGAAAAAGTAATTTAAATACCGTTCTTTTAAGAGGATGCTTAAGGACAGATCTAAAGTAAAACCCTTGATAAAAAAATCAAGGTGTTTCTAAACCTAG
The DNA here is from genome assembly GCA_013397795.1 of Orthonyx spaldingii. Classification (NCBI taxonomy): domain Eukaryota; kingdom Metazoa; phylum Chordata; class Aves; order Passeriformes; family Orthonychidae; genus Orthonyx; species Orthonyx spaldingii. The sequence goes on from VZTJ01000388.1 coordinate 1,589,648, forward strand.
TAAGCAGCAAAGACTTGAACGTCATGTGTGACAGGCCATGGTAGCAAAAATAGTAAGGAATCTGTAAAAAAACTGTAAGAATCAAAGAAATTAAAGTCTTCATGGTTTGCCTACCAAAAAAGTAAAATTGCTAGTGAAGGAAGGAGAAAAGGAAGAAAAACTATTCACATCTCTACCTCGTAACCATTCCATAAATGGCAACCCCTTCAAACCACAAAAATATCCTGACTTATCTCTCCTATTTGAGAGCAGTATCAGGGAAACAAGGCAAAGGGATCAGACTGGTAGAGGTACAAGTTGCCCCACCCTCTGCCACTTGAGGATTGAGTCCCATCCTTTGGGCCACAGTAAATGATAAATTAAAGACTGTTTTCTTCATGGATACTGGAGCACAATTACTCATTATTAAAAGAGAATCATGTCCTGGAGCTATCTCTCTGAAATATCAGCAAATCTTAGTAACTGGAGTAAATGGAGCAGTGGTTTCTTATTCAATTCTTAAGGTAAAATTGGAACTTCCTTTTGTCTCCCTGCATCTCCCAAAACCAGCAAATGCAACCAGGAAACCTAAACATGTTCAGTATGGATATTCTGTGAGCTGGAGTCAGGGGAATACCAACTGGGCTACTAAAACAATTGATGAAGAAACAATGCCAGGGCCCCAGACAGGAGGTCACCTTTTCTGAGGACCAAATGGATTGTGGGCATGAAATAAGCCCCCTGGTCCACTTGGCAAATTAATTATGTTGGACCTCTCCCTTGAACACCTGAGGGGTGGCATTATACCCTTACTGGAGATAAAATAAGGAAGGCTTAGGGAAAGCTTTTGCTTGTGGTGAAGCTGATGGTCTTACCACTCTGGCAGGATTTAATCAACAGTTTGCTGACACTCCCATGCCCTCTGCTGTGCAGTCTGACAACGGCATTCATTAAAAAGAAAAAATAAGCTAGGAATGGTGTGAAGATCATGGAGTTGCCTGGGTGTTCCACCTGTCCTATAGACCTCAAAGTAATGGTGCAGTCAAGAAGTAGAATGGTCCACTAAAATCACCTCTAGGGCAAAGTTTCCACAGGGAAAAATGGGATAAAGCCCTACTTAAAGCTGTTTGATGTTTAAAACAACCAGCAGACCCCCACTAGACGCCCAGTGGAACAAGCTCATTTTCCTACCCTCCAAGCAGCAAAATGTCTAATAAATCCTCCACTGTAAGCCCTTCTCTTTTCTCAGGGTGACAATGTTCTTATTAACTACCCTATGAAGTTTAAAATACCTGTCCCTTTACTAACTCCCTAAGTAAAGGGTACACAGAAAACTAGTTCTAAATGGGGACTCTTTAACTTTCACTTAAGTTTGGATAATTCCCAAGAATGAGTAATTGCTTATCATTTCAGGTAATGAATGAAACTTGGGCAGAGTCTTTGGCCTGAACAAATGTGGAGTGTGCCCAAGGAATCATCACTTTACCTTTATAGAAACCTCAGCTGTAAAAAGATGATCACAACACCCACTGCATTGTACTGACCCTTATCTGTACCTCCTTTCTCCTTGTTTCACAAATGGGATGATAACTGTGTCATTCAGTTTATGAAAATCATTTCTCAAATGGGTTTTTTACACATACAAATGGAGTTGTATATACAACACCCTCAATCTTCAGATGCTGATTCTGGGTGAGTAGCTGAACCTGCACCTGCAACATCTTGGTACCAATCTAAGCTGGCATATTCATCCCTCAACCCTCCAAATTATGCAAGTCAAACTTTTAAGGCACATTCTTATGACAAGACTACATTATCCACTGCAATGCCCCAACACATAAATTCAGTCTGGGTGGGAAAACCAAGCAATTACATGTTTCAGGGCTAGATGATCTGAAATATTGATATTGCAAGCCAAGTATTAAGATTTGACACAACCTGCAGAGGGTCCAGGTGACAAGGAACCACAAGCTAAGATATGCTATAAAATTCTGTGCTGCACTACTTACAAAATTGTGTTACAGTGATTCTAAAAATCCTATTCTACTCTAATAATAAAATTCTATGCTCTGCTGATCACCAAATTCTGCTAAAATAATAAGCTTTAATACAACTTATTGCTGTCATCCTTCTGCCACGAGTCCCCAAAAGACCCCGTTTGTCCCTGCAGTGCTATCTGACAGCCATGTGGCAGGCAAATACATTTATGCTATAAAATAACAGAATTTGACTTAACTGTTCCAAACCCCACACAGACATCTTGTAACAAACATAAGACTAGTGAGATTGCTTTTGGGTGCCAGGCTGAAATGTATATTTAAGTAACTGTGGTCTTGAAAAATTAAATCCAAAAGCAAGCTGAGGGAACTAGATGAAGATGAAGCAATTTAGAAAACTTTCCATTTCCTTTGAGAATTCAATTATTTAAAACAAACATCACTGACCTGAGGCAAGGACTTGTCCCCACACGCGTGCATTTTCAGTTTCATTAATGCCACTTTTGCTGCTGTCTCACTGTTTTTGGCTCCTTTACGTTTTTTGCTTTTTGCTTCCTCACTTTTTTTAGAATCTGAGAACAATATTATTCCTGTTAGTGTGATCATTCTGACTGTTTCCTGAGCATAGCATATGATATAAACCCAATTAGTCTGTTGGGTCTTATTGTATCTCCAAGGATCCCTTTTCGTATCTATGCATATCTTCCCAAGGCCATATATCAGAATTTTTACAGTTCTAGCAGAATTCCTTTACACTGAAAGGTAGATGAACATTATCACCATGTAAACACAGGCTGCAAAAGCCAAATAGATACAAATTCTTTAGTTTCTACATCTGTGGCCATCCCAGCATTCCTATGGCAACAGTTTCAGGTCCTCCTTTTTACACATAACTCCAAGGTCCAGCAGGGCAGTGCTCTTTATTCTCTTTCCCATCCTAAAGCTTGTTTAAAATCTGCAAAACATTACTTTGTAGAATCTGACTTCTCTGGCCATCTTGACTATGTAGGTGTGATCCCAGTAGACTGGCATGCACATCTGACACAATTACATTATTTGCACATGAATTAACATGTAAATAATAATGGCTAGGTGCAATTCATTATATTATAGTACTTGCAGTATGTCAAGAAGATAATAATTCAGCAAGAAACCTGTGCCCTATTTATTCTTTAGAGATCCTCTTCATACTGTTGTTTTGTCTCAGTTAAATGAACAGTATTAAATGCTGACATGTGAGTTTAGGGCTATTTAACCAAGGAACCCCCATCCTTTCTTCTTATTTGGTCAAACCTGACCTCTCAAAGGAGGTCAGAAGCTCAAATAGCGTTCTGAAGAAAATTGTAGAATACACATCCCTCTGTACTTGCCTATAATATGTTGAACAAGCTGCTGGGTGGCAGCCATTCGAGGTTTCGGGGTGTCCAGCTTCTCACATTCATGGTCTGATTGATGACGATGTCTGTAAACCACAATATAAAAACTTTATTGCCTCTTCCATACATTAATGAGTGAATATTGATGTCTAAACACTCTGTTCCACTCACTTGAGACAAAAATGTTTTTCACAGTAAGGACATAACACCGGCAAAAGCTCCCTTCCATTGCAGTCCTTGTATGAGCATGGGTAAGATCTGTGCTGATTGGGTTTCACAGAATTGTTTCTTATATTCACCTAGGAATAAGCACAACATATTTTGTGTAAATAAACAGAAACTACAGATATAACTTACCATCCCAGCTTTCTCAAAGATCTGTCCTAGCTATCCATACTATGGGCACACCTGGTCCAGCTATTCTCTCCTACTTTTGCCCTGGTTATGTTTAGCTCAGAGGCAGGAAAAGAACCATCATTCTACTCAAAGTCGATTTACTTCTGAGAGGTAGAATAAGAGTAGGTTCATTTTTTTAAGCTTTTCACATTCTCAGTTAAATAATTCATACTTATATACCATGTACATTCATCTAGTCTGAAAACACACAGCTAAGTTGCATGGAATTTTAATTTTAAGGTAGTCATATATTATTAGATTACCTCAGAACATCCATGAGCATCCCGGCTCCTGTGCTGAAGGCTTTGTGGAAAAAGAAGAAAATATCACACTGTTACCAACATTCCAGGAAAGAAAAGCTGCATGTGAAAACATTTAAGTATTTAAAGAGTAATCTGACAAGTTTTATCATGGGAACACTTCAATTAGATAATGAATCTTCTCCAAAGTTTGTGCTATCCTATGCATTTCACATCTTGAATGGATAAATCATATTCTTTCTCAGTATGTAAAACATTTAGCTTTTGGAACTTTTGCCTCGAGATAAATAAACCATTTCAAGAGAATGAAGACATTAGCATCCTTAAGAGTTCAGTTCAAAGCAACCAAAGTTTGTCTGTTTTAATGGATTTTCAATCACCTTCCGTAACAGCAGAAATCCCTTAAAGGCTTCTGATATGTTAGAAGTGAAACCTGCCCTCAATCTCATTGAGTTTCTCTCAGCTGCCCTCTGCTAATCTGAAGTGTAAATCAAAGTGCAGGCCCTGATTTCAACCCTGCAAGAAACTTCTAATTTTTTTCTAGAAGAAAACATACCCAGCCACCACCTTTGATGACAAGGTCACCCATCTAGCTGACCTTGGAAAACCAGCAGATGTGGTGTTTTGCATTTTAGCAAAGCTTTTGACACCGTGTCTCAGAGTTTCCTTTTGGACCAAATGTCCAGCACACAGCTAGACAAGTCCACAGTACAAAGAGTGAGCAACTGGCTGATGGTTTGGGCTCAGAGAGTCACAGTAAATGGGATTGCTTCAGTCTGGTGGCCAGTCACCAGTGGAGTTCCTCAGGGCTCAATTTTAGTGCCACTGCTTTTTAATATTTCTAGAAGTGATCTGGATACATGTTATGCTGGCCAACCATACTAAACCAGGAAAAGCTGTGAACTCCCTTGAGGGTGGAGAATTCATATAGACTGATTCTGGATAGACTAGAGAGCTGGGCAGTCACCGACTGTATGAAATTTAACAAGAGCAAGTGCAGGATTCTTCACCTGGGATAAGGAAATCATGGTGACCAGCACACAACATGGGGAAACGGAATGAAGCTGTGTCACAGGAAGCTCAGGCTGAACATTAGGAAAAGATTCTTCACAGAGAGGGTGGCTGGGCACTGGAACAGGCTCCCCAGGGAAGTGGTCATGGCACCAATCCTGTTGGAGTTCAAGGAGTGTCTGAATGACAGTCATATGCTTTAGTTTTAGTCCTGTGAGGAGTGGGGAATTGGACTTATTGACCCTTGTGGGACCCTTTCAACTTGAGACACTTTGTGATTCTATGAACTTACCAAAAGACACCTGAACAGCCATCACATACAAAGGGAAGAAAATCTGAAACAAAGAGATTTGTTTTCAGTTAAGACAACATGGTTGTTGTTTTGCTAACAGTTTTTAGCTCAATTTTCATGATTACCTATCCTGTTGCTTACCAACATCCCAGGGTAAGTATCTCTATAAGAATACTTAGCAACTCCATCTACACTTTACCTAGAAGTGGCTTTTTCTAGCTCCCCTAATTAGTATTACAGAAAAAACATATGAGCAGGTAAATTATATACACTCCAGAAGTTAGAATTAGGCTTTAAATTCAAAGTTTTTCAATATCAAACTATGACACTGGAACATTTGGTTAGCCATCAATATTACCAAATATGTTAAAAATTGAATTTATTGCGAGACCACTCAGAACACTATTTACTAGCACTGGACAATTTATATTTTATTTTATGGATTGCCAACTGAAGGAGATGCTGGTTCTATGGAAGGGAAAGCATGTCCTCCATTGGGCAGTCATGATGATCCTGACCCTTCTTCACATCACATCGTGCATGCTGTCCTCGGGTGATTTCAATTGCACACAGTTCCTAAGCCTCTGTACACATCCCCTGCCTACCACATAAATTCTTAACAGATAAAATCACCTCACTGTCTGCCTAACTCCACCACATCACCAATGGCAGCAAATGCCAGCTCCAGCCCATCACTTCGCTTCTCCATCCGTCAGATTTTATGTTACCAAACCACTGCTCAGCTGGACCACGGAGCTCAGGTCACGATCATCTCGATCCCTTAATCTCTGAGTGGTCCCTTCAGAAAGCTTTCGGTTCAGGCGGTTCTGCTGCCTCTTTCTGAGAGGTTACATTTCCAGTAACACTTTCCGAGATCAGTCAAGGCAAGCAAGTGTGAGGAAGGGGCAAGCGGGCTATTAGCCACCCAGTGACACAGCCGAGGTGACGGCCGCTGGCACCGGATCGCGCAGGGCTGGAGCAGCACGGAGGCCTCCCCGAGCGGGGGGCACCCCTCGCAACCCCCGCACCTCCCCGGCCCACCCTCGCCGCCCCCGCCGGGATCCGCCGCGCTGTCCCTTACCGAGCTGGCGGCACTCGGGCACCCCGCAGTGCTGGCCCACCTCCAGCTCCGCCATGTCCCCGGCACGCCGGAGGCGGCGAAACGGCGGGGCCAGGCGGGGCCGCGCTGCGGAGGGGCCGGCGGGACCCGCCCCAGGCCGGGCGGGGCGGAGGCGGGGCCGGGGGCGGTGCGGACCCGCCCGCCCTGGGCTGAGCGTGAGCCCGAGCCCGCCGCACCGGCCCTGCCTGCGGGACAGGCTGCATCGCTGGGCTCGGGGCAACGTGCGCTGGTGAGCCCGTGTCGGCCCAAGGGATGCCTCAGACTTCAGTGGGCCCAGAGCCGCGACTGATCCTCCTCGGGCTGTTCGGGGAAAAAAAGGCATGTTTTTGTGTCTTATTTGTGTCGCCCCTCGGGGCAGAGCCTGTTCCCGGAGGCAGAGCGGAGGTAGCCGGGCTTCCCGAAGCCCTTCGTGCACCCTGTAACCTGTTGGTGCCACTGCGGTTTCCTTAGCGGCGCACCCACCGCTTCCGTAAAAAGCCACATTCCTTCAGAATTCAGTGTTATTTTTCCAGCCCTGACCCATGTGCACGCCTGCGCCCGAGGGTGATGCCCTCCCAAAATACCTTCCTGCGGCATGTGTCCAATTCTGGGCTCCTCAGTACGAGAGAGACATGGAGCTCCTGGAACGGATCCAGCAGAGAGCTACCAAATTGATGAAGGGACTGGAGCATCTCCTTTCAGAGGAAAGACTGAGAGAGTGGAGCCTCTTCAGGCTTGAGAACAAGCGACGGAGAGGGGACTTCGCCAATGTCTATAAGCGTCTTAGGGAAGGGTGCCAAGAGGCTGGGGCCAGGCTCTTCTCACTTGTGCCAAGCAATAGGACGAGGCAACAGGCAGAAACTGACGCACAGGAATTTCCACCTCAATGTGAGGAAGAACTTTTTTATTGTCTGGGTGACCACGCACTCGAACAGGTTGCCCAGAGAGGTTGTGGAATCTCCCTCCCTGGAGCTACTGAGCCGCCTGGATGCAATCCTGTGCCATGTGCTCTAGGATGAACCTGCTTGAGCGGGGAAGCTGGACCAGATGACCCACTGTGCATTCTGCGATTCTATGACATGGGGAAAAAAGTAGGGGGGAAGCACAAACTCGGCAGTCGCCTCGGCAGCGCCGGCCCGGCCCGGGACCCTGTGCCGGCTCCTCCCGCCGCTGTGCCCGGCGCCGGCTGAGGGCGGCGGCTGCTCGGCCTCTGCGGGGCCGCCCCCGGGCCCGCCCCGCCGCCAGGTGCGGAGCCGCCGCCGCCCGTGGGCTCGGGAAGCGCTGTCACGGCGTGTGCCGGCCGGGGAGGCTCCTGAGGACCGGGCTGGCCAGACCTCTCCGGCGGGGGGTGCGGAGCCGGGATCGCCGCCATGAGCAAGATCTCCAAGTTCTTCAAGGGGGGCGGCTCGGCCGCCTCCAAGGGCCGCGGGGGTCCCTCGCCGCAGGAGGCGCTGGCCCGGCTGCGAGAGACGGAGGAGATGCTCAGCAAGAAGCAGGAGTACCTGGAGACGCGGATCGAGCGGGAGCTGGCGGTAGCCCGGCAGCACGGCACCAAGAACAAGCGAGGTGAGTGCGGGCCGGGCCACATGAGCGTAAACCCGGGCCTGGAGCGCCTTGTGTACCGGGGGGACTCGGCTGTCGCCGGGGCTGTGGCCGGGCCGAGTCACCTGGCTCCGCAGGTGTGCCCCGTGATTCGGCTGTGGGCTCCCAGCAAGTATCACCACACGCGAGGCAGGATGGTGGGTTTGGGTCTTTGGCGTCTGTTAGCGTTTAACCAACTGTGGATTCAGATAGTGGGATGGGAATTTGTTATTCCTCGCAAATTTACTGTCTGTGGTTTCCTGTGCGATTCTCCTGTTCGTGCTTTGGACCACAGTCCATGCAGGTACTGGCTGGATACACGGAGGGCAAAGTACTGCTGCTTGGTGAGGGGAGGGAATCGCTGTTTGGGGGCTCAGCATTGGCTGGGCAGGTGGCAAAGGGGATGAAGGATGTGAGGATCTCCTGTATGTTCTTGAATAAATGCACATTATCCCCATTGCTGACAGCTGAGTAACAAAGTGATGCAATGATTCGTCCAAATCATGTAAGAAGGATATGTGCAACCAAAAGAAGAATGATAGCTTAGAGCATTAGTGACTGCTGGTCTGGGATGCTGTTAGCTATGAAGGAGAGGATGCTAAGGGGTCAGAAGGTCTGGCTCCTGTGTATACTGATGTTGCCATCCCTGGAAAGCAAATGATGGTAGTCATTGTCTTGGGGATATATAGGCCTCAGAGAAACAAGTTAATTACTTCCTGAAGTCACATGGAGTCCTATTTGTCTGCTCTGAGCTGTACTTTAATTTAAATGCTTCAAAACAGAAGAAGAACATTTTGCATTAAAGATTTGTGACGTAACAAGAAAGTAGGTCTTTTGCTTGCTCTTTCTGTTACTCAGTAATTTAAAAAATAATGCCCTGTAACTTCAGACTTGTGAGGAGTTGTGTGTTAGAGGTGTTCTGGTTAGCCCTCTAATGTATTTGTAACACTTTAGCATTTAATAATTATTAGCAAAAGGCAGTTTAACTAAACTAACTTTTAGTTAGAATGGGTTTAAAATCATGGGCCAAGATAGGACAGATTTGAAGGCATAGTCAGGGGGAGTAAAGTCAGTTGAGCAGCACAACTGAGCCAGCTGCTTGAGAGCATGGGAGCTGTCAGGGTTATCCCAGTCCCACACTTTCTACTCTCCTGGCTTCAGCTGGAGTGTCTCTGGGTCCCTTGTCCAGGTACTGGCACCTCTGTGCTGTCACAGTGAGCTGGTTCAGGAAGGTGATCCAGTTGGAAGCTAGTTTGCTATAGGACAAAGTGACCAGGTGGCTCCTGGGGGTGAATGCATCGTGCAAAAGTCTGAGCTGCTGGGCTGGTGCAAGAAAACAGGCTGGTTCCTATGACTGTAGCAATTTCTGGTTAAATCCAGACACGCTGCTCTGGAATTTCATCCCAAACCTGGACTATAAACTGGCACATTTGCAGGAAGAATAAAGACTTCCTGCCTCACTCCTGCCCTTGTGCTGCTCCCTTCCTTTCCCTTAGCAGAGCTCCCTGAAGGGTGTGTTTCAGAACGCTGGATGTTGTAAAATGTTGTGGTTTTCTTTGTCTGCGTTATTTTTTTACCCAGGATAATTTAAGTTCCACTTATCCAGTTGACCTGGTAGCTGCATGAGTGCTCGTGTACCTGCAAAGGAGAGGGTGGTGCACAGACAGGAATGAGAACCTGTGGGAAAAGGTGGATCTGCTTCTCCTTTAACTCAGCTGGTTGATGGTGGTTTCAGGTGTGTGTTGGCCTTTTGCTTCAGGCATGCAGCATTTGATATCTGAAGCTTTTCTCCCAGATCGTTGTTTCCACTGCAGTGCTCAATATGCAATTGCCCAAGTTTTTTATCTCTAAAATTGTTCATGGAGTCATATTGCAAACTGGATTGTTGAGCTGATTGTGGTTAAAAATAACTACCTTTTATTTTGTCATTTGCTCAGGGACTGACAGTTAAGGACAGTAAAGAGGCAAGAGTAGGACAAAAAGTGCAGTGTGGCAGTTTTTATTCATGCCAAAAATGGTTCTAAAATCAAAATGGAATAGTGCAAGTACAGTCAGAGGAGAAACAATATAAACTGTATATTGTTTAAAATACAACCTTGCTGTGCCAAAGTGCTGAAATTTAGCAGCATGGTCAGTGAACTTAAATCCCCAATAATATGTCTTCATTTGATATGTCAATTGCTTTACAGTTTAATTACTGTTGATTTATGGCTAACAGCATATTAGCTGGTGTATGGTATTGTATATATCTCAGAGGAAATCTGTGCGAACCAGCATCTATTGTAACATTATGTAAACATACACACAAATGAGAGAATAAAGGTTTATAATCTACATTACCTTGTTGAAGTGAATGTTTCAGAGGGACACCACTGGTAATTTTTAATGTGGTTTTCTTTTTCTTAATTGCATCTGTGTAGAAGCCTATGGAAACTAAAATGGGGCTATCTGCAACTGGAGAAAGATGTATGTAGGGACAGAAAATGCACCAAATTAGCATGATCTCCCTTGATCTTTAGGTGCATGAGTTTGAGTCAGTTATACCAACACAAGAGAGCGCAGATTCAAACACCAGCAATTTCTCATGACTTCATATGACTCTTGAATGGGTTTCATGTGACATCACTAGGCTTAATTTGATTTAAAAGCTGTAATGTGTTAGCTATGCAGTAGATGTGAAACATCACTGAAATAGTCCTGGCTTTTCCTTCTTGAAGTGAGTATCTCTGCAGTTCCTGTACTTAATCTGAAATTAGCTGTACTTTTGTGGTGATACATCTAGACCACTCCAGGCTGATTGCTGAAATTTCTCCTGCAGAGGTTATGAGATGAGAAGCAATATTTTTTTCACAGTCCTGACTTCTAATCTTTCTCCATTCCAGGCACAAGCTCTTTTTTATATCTCTTGCTGTACTTTTTGGGGGTATCTCAGTTTCAGCCAGTGCATAGCTGCCAACAAATTGGCCTTTCTTCTCCATTATTTTGAAGAACATAGAGAAAAATTGGAAGAACAGCAAGTGATACGGAATATTTGAGAACTTTGTTTAAAAGGAAACGTGTTTTCTGAAGCGTTCCTGTAGTTGTGAAAATAACATACATGTGAATGTGTGTTATTTCAGCCCAGTGTCTTTCACAGATCCTAAAAATATTTAAAAACTTAATAAAAAGAATAAAGTTAAGATAGACCATCCGAATAGGATTAAATATTAACCATAAAGAACCACATAGTGCTACTGAGGAAAAAACCTGTGAAGAAAGTTGGAATAACAGGGAGGGTTTCACAAGTAGATGCTGCTAAATATGTTGTGTGTAAGTTTGGGCAGGGCTTATGTAGCCGTGTAGCATTCCTTTTCAATAAGTTGGGTGTAACCAGGAGGCTGTTGAAGCCAAACAATGGTGTGGTAGTTGTGTGTTCTGATGGACTGGACAGTCATGCCTACGGCAGGCTGTGGGATAGGTTGGGAGTGAGGGTTTCTGGCAGGGACATAAAGGAAAGCCCTGAATGTGTCTTTGCTCTGTGAGTTACAGTGATTCAGTGATTGTTCTCTGACTTTCATGATCACATTTCAAGTGTCTTGCCATGAACTGAAATAGTTATAACTGGTCCAGTGCATTATTGTTCTTGATTTAGTTCCTCGGTTGTAACTGCATGTGGCTTCCTCCACAAGGCTTTATGGACTTTGAGTGCTGATAATGAGCCTAATTAAGGTTCTATGATTGTTATGGCCTCAGCAGCATTGCCTTCTGTTGTCCCTGGAGTGAGGGAGATGGGAAGTTGCAGTGCATAAATCCCTTGCAGGCCTGAGGTGGAGGTTTGTGAACTGTATCCAAGAATGAGATCTGGTATTTTCACAGTGGTGTTATATTTTCTGAAGAAACACTCCTTTCCTACTTCACCATTTTCTACATGGGAATTATAGGGATTATTGGACAATTTTTAAAATTCTGCTTCAGAAGATGAGGTCATTGGTGTTTTTTGTATTGATGGGTGTTGGTGGTGGGCTTGATAGGTAAAGGTGGTATTACTGCACTGTTTCTTTTCTATCTGATCTGTCATAAAACCATGAGAAGGGTGCCACAATTCTTCCTATATCATTACTTCTGTTTTTCCTTTTGAAATCTGGATATTCAGTGTGGCCAGGATTCCAATTGTCCAGCTGGCCATTTCTGCTTCCTTAATAAAGTGTCAGCATTGTAGTGATATTGGAAAAGTGCCCTTCTGTATGTTAATAAAAGTAGTTCATTAATATGCAAACTTAAACTGATATCATAGTCTTCTGTTGTTCCAGACACCTTGACTGTAAAATAAAAACTCATATTAAAAGCAGTGGTTCCTAATCTATGAGCTGTATCCTGCTTATTGTACTCAAGAGTACAGGAAATGTGCTAAAGCCCAGCCAACTGCTGACCATTATAAAATTCAGGAGTTGAATTGGCTTCTTTGGAGCACAACAGAAAAAGTGTATGAGACCTCTTTTGTTTTGTTTTGGTTTTTTTTTCCTGAAGAAGCCCTCCACCCCTTCCTAAATGAATTGGTGTTAATTACACTTGCTTCCTCAGACTCTACCTCTGCTCAAACACATCTTCCCTAGGCTGCCTTCCTTCTTTGAGATCTTTGGAATAAGGAACACCATTTTTCAGTGCCATTCTTAGACCTTCAGTGAAGTGAGTTTGTCTTTTCTGCTCAATTTCATTATATTTTAATAGATACGTTCTTCTCCAGTTTGGTAATTATAATGCAGTAGCATTATAAAGCAGAAGTATTTCAATCCTGTAAAAGTTGCACATAAATTTTAAAATGATTGTAATATGCAGTAGAAAAGCAGTAAAAGTTCTTGATACTCTGTAAGACACAGAAAAATAGATTTCAAATAACAAGGAAATTCTCATAAATTAGCTATGGGAGCTACTATAGCAAAATACTCTGCAATAAAGGGCATTAATTTAATACAAATCAGGAAAATCATATAGCATGGTGTGAGAATTTATAATGCTTGGGTTGATAAGGAAGGAGTATGAATTAATTTCCTATGAAGTGCTTTGTTCTGTAAGTCACTGGTAAAACTAAAGAGAAGGAAGATAATATGTTGTACTATAATAATTAGGAAAAGCTGTATATGAATAGGTGAAGTCACAGAGAGTTTAGCTTCTCCTGTGTTTTCTTGATTTGGGTGTGGTTTAATTAAATGAGCTTCAGGATTTTGAAAACAACTGCTTTGTGTGTAACTGAGGAAATCCATTTTCTCTGTGAGCAGCCAATAATAACAGCACAATTGCAGAGTCTCATCTCTGAATAACACTGACTAGAAAGGCTGCCCCATGGTAGATGCCTGCTCCAGCTGAAGCCTTTCTGCATCAGCTTGTTAGTGCTCCTCAGTCCACAGAGCCTTAGAGTCCTCTCTGGCACAGCTGCTGCTATGCACAGTTTCAGACTATTATTTTGTCTGGAATCTCTAGCTTCCTAACCTAAGAATCCGGGATCAAATTTGATCCAATGGCAGCTAAGAAAGGAAGTGGTTGGTGTCCTAATTCTACACATAATAAGCATAAATAAGTAGGAAAATAATAAGTAGGTAAAGATTGTTTGGGATTAAATCAAAATTATGTATTTAAAATTGCCAGTAAGAATTTTACAATTCTTACATTTGCCACGTGCATGACATCCTCTGGTGTTTGTGCATCTTCTTCAGAATATGCATGATCTTTGGACCATCCCCCAAAACCTGGGAAAATCGTGGCTTTGAATACCATGATCAATCTGTTGTGATTGCAGTTTGCTGTCCTGATACATTTTACTGCAAGTGGTAGAAGGCATCCTAGCCTGTGTCAATGCCTGTCCTTGTGCAGCTCATGATGAGCAATTTGGATCATGTTGATTCAAGCATTTGTCAACAAAGCATTAATTTTTTTAGTGTGTTGTTACACACCATAAATCTATGTGCCCTTCTTGGGGGATCCTAATGTCATTTGAGAAGTTGTGTACCCCAGTGTCAAGGCTCAGTGTTATTGCACATGGGCAATTATTTGAACAGGATGGCAACAGTAGCTACTGCTGTTGGTTGAGTTTGGGGGGCTGCAGGGCTACTGGGGCCTGCAGACTCTGAATCTGTTTAAAAAATTAAATGTAGGAGGCAAGGGAAGCGATGGGGGTGTTAATAGCATCGAAAGAAACCAAACAATGGGTTAACTCAGTCTCTTGATTTTGTTTGGTGGGGTTTTTTTTGCCTGGCACATGTGTAGTTTGGAAAGGACTGTCATCAGGAAATGCTTGTGGCAAAATTGTGTGTTCCACACCCTGAGGCCAAGAGAAAGTCCTTTTCTCCTCCTGCTTGTCACATGCATTTATTCTGGTAATGATTTACTCTGGGCTAAGTTTGCTGCTCATAACTTAGCAAATATAAAAGACTAATCTCGACAATTTACAAAGATAATGGGGTATAGTTGGATTTGACTGTGCCCATGTCTACAGAGTTCTTTATGTTTTCAGATTCTAAGGTTTAAAGATTGCGTTTCTAAGTGATTGTAAAATACAGATGAGCTAAAAGCTGGAGACATGCAAATCCTGCTCTCATCTAATCCATCTGCCTGGCTAGGCCGTTTGGGCTCTCCTTTGCACTTCAGTTATGGCTACTGAGACAAAGTTTAGAAAGCACTGTTGGTGTTGTTATCATGACAGATCTTCTTACACTGTCTTCCTTACGTTTTCCTTACATTTTGCAGCTTCTTCTTTTCTTCTTTCTTCTGTTTCCTCCTTTCTGACTTTTCTCTGATGTTTTTCTTTTTCCTGCCCATCTTCCCTGCTTTGCCTGTGTGCACAGGATGGAGTTCAAGATCTCCTACAGTGGAGGAAGAAGCTGCTTTTCCTTGTGGCGCTAAAAGGAGTTATCTAAAAGAGGCTTTCCAGCATGTTCATGCAACAGCATGTTGGTGATTAACAGCCTGCTTCTTTGGTGTGGTGAAAGTTTGTCTCCCTAATAGTAAGGTAGGAGGGTGAGAGTTATAAATTCTGCAGGTCAGCTTGGCGCTGAACTACTTGTCCTTGCATTTGCTATGAAAACACACAGTGCACTTTGCCTCTTCCCGTTCCAGCTGCCTTACAAGCACTGAAGAGAAAAAAGAGATATGAGAAACAGTTGAATCAAATTGATGGGACACTTTCGACCATTGAGTTCCAGAGAGAGGCATTGGAAAATTCCCACACCAACACAGAAGTGCTCAAGAATATGGGTTATGCTGCACAAGCTATGAAAAAAGTACATGAAAATATGTAAGTGTTCTGTGGTAGCTTCCAAGTTGAACTTATTAACCTCTTTCAAATTATTCCATCACTACAGACCACTGTATTGATATCAAGTTGGATAGTTTTGACTTTGTTTTTGGTTCATGTCAGGAATGCTATTGGTGCTGTAGGGTTATATTTGGCAGAAAAATATCTTTTCTTAACAATAAATCTATAAGGAAGTTCACTTAACTAGTGAGATCTCTTTTCTTAAGTCTGTCTTGGCCTCTGCCCTTGGTTTGTCTAGAAGAAAATTTAATTGTAGAAACTAGGTGGACTCTTCCTCAGAATCCATAAGCTGGACTGTGGGATTCAAAGTACTAATTAGACCCAAAAAAACCCCCCGCTACATGGATAAAAAAAATTACCCTTTTTTTTTTTTTCATATGTCCTGTATTATTTCAAGGGGTGTTTTTCTGCCTGAATAAACAGTTAAATCAGAAGGTTGTTCTGGGAGAAGTAAACGGGAACTGAAACAATAACGAAGTTAACAATTAGGGGAAACCTTTAAATGGGGTACAGTTCTGTTAAGTTCCCCCCAGTTCTGGTGAAAGCTTAACGTCAAAAAAGATCCATAAAATCATAGAATAGTTTGGGCTCAAAGGGAATTTTGAAGATAATCTTGTCCAAACAACCTGCAGTGAATAGGAACATCCTCAACTAGATCAGGTTGTTCAGAGTCCATCCAACCTGACCTTGGATGTTTCTAGTGGTGGGGCGTCCACCATTTCTGGGCAACCTGTGCCAGTGTTTCACCATCCTCATTGTAAAAAACTTCTTCCTTGTATCAAATCTAAATTGATCCTCTTTTATTTTAAAGCTGTTACCCTCTGTCCTTCACAACAAGCCATGTAAATGTTATCCCCATCCTTCTTATAAGCTGCCATTAAGTACCAAAAGACCTGTAAAGATGCTGACCTTGGGGATCTGCCCATGGGCTGTAACTGGCTGGCAGAGGTATTAGGAGCACAGAGAGGGAGAGACACTCTGCTGCAGTTTGACTTTTGTTGTAATCCCAACGTGGAAGTAGCTGGACTGGGTATAGGGGAGGAAAACTACCCTCTGTGAATTCTATAGTTTATACAGTCAAGGGCATAAAAAGAAAATAGGATCTGTTCATGTAAGTCTGTTCTGTAGGATGTGAATTATATATCTTTAAAAAAACATTTCCGTGTTACCTTGCCAGGGATTTGAACAAAATCGATGATTTGATGCAAGATATCACTGAACAGCAAGATGTTGCCCAGGAAATTTCAGATGCTATCTCAAACCGAGCTGCCTTTGGTGATGAGTTTGATGAGGTCAGTACTTCAGGCCTGTGAGTTTTAACTCCATAGTTATTTTGTTGAGCAGTGGTTTGTTTCTCAAGAAGTGTGGATGTGAAATTCCTTGGTTCTAGCTTACCCTGTCTAGGACAATTGTATAATTTTAATAAATATAAATATGAAAATTAAATAAAACTACTAATATATAAAATACATAATGTACAAAATAGAACTCTAGATATGTAAAAACATAAACATTTGTATTTTTGTATAAATTTTAAGAAAAGCATATTTAACTGTACTCCTGTGGTTATTTTTCTCATTTGAGCCACGGAAGAAGGAGTTCACTAAAACATGTAATTTGTACTACTCCAAGTGGGCACTGAAACATATAATTTTTTGTTGCTCCAGATAGACATCCATTTGACTAAGTGCATGTCCCTGTGTCATGGACAGGCTGCTGTTCATAATTCTGAATGTTTGGACCATTTTTTAAGGTCATTTTTGGTGCTTGGAGATGTAGGTCCTTTCCCTGTTGCCCAGACCACAGAAGTAGATCTGTTAAATAGAAGTTATACCTGTTGGAGGCAAGAAGGTTTCATTCTAGAGCTCTTTTATTCTGAAACCCCCACAAGGCATTTAGGACCTTCTCACAATTTGTTGCACTTGTGTTTCATCCAGTGGCTCCTGATTTGATGTTGTGTATCTAAACAGGATATTACTTATTTCTGATGTAGCCATGATTGAGGACTCAAGGGTCAAGGATACTCAAAATTCTTGCAATCTGTGGAATGCAGAGATGGGTATCAAGATCAGTAGCATAACCAGTTTGGTTTTGTTTTTCAATTTTGTTTCAAAATGTTCAAGCACTAAGGATCATTTGAAGAATGTCCTGAATATTCAAACCATTCACTCTATTCCCAGCTAATTTGTTCCTAGGTGCCCAAATGGACAATAAAGAAAAACATAAATGCTGTATCGCCTATATTTGCTTGGTTGGGAGGAAGAGGAAGTTTCATTCAACAGTTCTAATTTGTTGAAAATAAGAATGATTCTTTGTGTTTTGTTCCCATTACCTGCTTTCCTGTATTTCCTGTATTTGAATGTAAATATATTTTCCAAGAAACACTTAGTCATTACTGGCACAGGGAATGGGACTTGGCCTGAACTTCAAACAATTGAAAAACATGGTGCCATCCCGAACAGCTGTACAGTGTCTTACTTTTCATCAGTGCTTAACTTTTTGGAGTCTAGGCTTAGTAAGCATGTTGTAGATTGACCTGGAAGTTCCTAAGAGATACTAGTTGAAGCTGATGTGCGTTGTTCCTGTTTGGGAAACAAGCCACTGTCACTTGGGGCATTGTTGTGCCAGCTTTTGCATAGGAGCCTAATACTTTTAGCACTTGGGCAGTAACGGGAAACCTGGTTTTCGGGCTACTGCAGCTTAAGAGTACTAGAATCAATGACTTAATTGCTGGGATATAAGGTGGTTTGTGTTGAAGGATAATATTTAATTTATTTATTTTTTTAAGGATGTTTTTTCCACACACTTGGATGCATTTTCTCTTCATGTGTGTGCCATTGGTGTAAGGAGATCATGGAAGTATGTAGTTTCTCCTGCTCCAGGGGCACAGAAACATAAGGGTTCTTTCTCCCTGGGCTGGCACAGTGTGTGTGTTTGCCTTAAATTATAAAACCATGAGAAAGTAAATCTAGGTATGAAGTTCTGTGGTGGCTATGCAACTATCATTTTAACTTCTACATTGGTGATAAAGTATAAATGTGTAGGCAAAGCCCATTTCAGTACCTAGTAACTCCTACATTACTACTTTTTTGGCACTTCCCTGCCCCTCTCCAGTTGTTTTTGCCCATTGTTTCTTTTAAACCATTTTATCAATATAGCAAAGGTCCATATCTCTACAAATATGTAACATTTAGCTTCCTTTCTTCGGGAAACTTCAGCCGAGGAATAAGTTCCTTGCTTTTTAAAAAAGTGTACAGCCTTTTTTATTTTTAGCATTGTAAGAGTGGATTAGATCATCTGTCCAAATCAGCCTCTGCATCTAAAAGCCCACATGTACTTTGTGCTTCAAGAGTGACTAGCAGGACCCAGGAGGACAGTTCTGATTCCAGTGCTGCTTTGAAATCACATATAATCCTGAAATTATGTGATAAGGCTGAAGCATAATGTTTAATGACAGTCTGCCTTACAACAGTGGAAGGTGTTTGCCTTTTAAAATTGGAGAAATGGCACATTAAAGTTAGAGTCCATTGAAGAGTACAGGCTCTAGATTTGGAACAAACCTGAGGACAGCAGAGAGGCTTTTTGCTCCCATGTTTGCCTTTTTGACATGTATTGTACTGCTGTTAGTTTTGTTTCTATTTTTATTCCTTGTCCTGTTTCTAACTTCCATTGTCCCGTTTTCAGTGTTCAATTAAGGTTTACTTAATTGCCCATACTTAGTAAAAATTACACTTTTAATATGTGTTTTCTGATACGTCCTTTCAGGTGTAAACTGTTTTTTCAGTAGTACTTTGCTTCATGGTGGTTAAATGTGCCTTTGCGTGTGGTCACTGTCAGTATTTGTAAATAATGTTTTCCTTGAATTTAGGATGAGTTGATGGCAGAATTAGAAGAACTGGAGCAGGAGGAACTGAACAAAGGAATGAGAGATGTCAGGTTGCCGAGTGTTCCGTCCACATCGCTGCCTTCTCGCCCTGGTAAACTGCCTGCTTGCCATGTTACATTTCTCATGATTAAACCACACTGTGAGAAGGGGGAGAGGAAGAGAGGGTTTCAGATATGCATTTAACTCTGTTTTAACTTCTAAAATGTTATACATTTCTTTTCCTATTTTTGTATCTGCTTAACAGAAAAGGCAGAGTGGAATTCCATTTTCCTCTATGAAAGCATTTAGGACCAAATTCTCTGTAGATTTGGGGAGACAGACTTGAGGCACTTGACCCTGTGCGTATACTGCTGAATCTCTTACTGAAATGTAGTAAGATCATTGAGGAATGATCTTTTTTGCCTTTTGTTTTTTTTGTGGAGTTCTTTTTGGCAATTAAATCCTTAGTATCTTTCAATTAGAGTCTGACCTAGATTCAAAATGTTTGCGTCATAAAGATCCAGCTTTGCAGGGTAGTGGTTTGATATTTTCCACTGGTATTTTAATTAGGAATGAAGGAGGCAGCAGGAAGTACATATTTAAAGACATATTTTCATTCCTTTGCTTTCTTTCTGCTGAACAGGCTTATTCTTGGTATTAAGCTGTAGTTTTATTTTTCTGTAGTTCTGCCCTGTTCATTTTGAATTAAGTCAGAGACAGTCAACTTTTACTACACTTTTCACTGTCAGTTGAAAGACTGGCTGTGTACTGACATTAGTAAAAGAGTATAAATACTTGATGGTAAGGACAGCACACATGTGACACAGGTTGTTTATGGTTTCTGCTGCATAACAGGTTACCTAGACCAGCTTGACTCAGATATTATTCTATGGGTTTTGGCAGATAGTACTTAAATTTGAGAAGTTTAAAATGTTCAAGCTGAGACTGTGGCCTCATCTACTGAAGTCAGTTGCAGAACAGCTAATAAAAACCCAAAGGATTTAGAAAAACAATGAAGATTTGATCTGGCCACTTATGATTTGTTCATCAGATCCAGATCCAGCTGTGCCAGTTGACATTTTTATTAAACCCAGACCATCTTCATGTGTTTTTCACTATTTTAATTTTCTGCCTCATCCATCTGTATGGCTGCTTCAGGCAAGATGAGCTGGTTACAATTATATAGTTCAAGGCTGTGAAAAACTGGCTTTTGTTTTCTGGAACTTGCTGCTTACTGTTATACAGCAACAGCAAAGTCAGAACAGTTAATGGATCTATAATGCTTCTAGTTGGAGATTCATGTTGCCCTCCTGGATGTTGAAGATGAGGAAACTGCAGTGGAGCAAGGCATAGTGACCTTCCCCAGGCACACAGTGAAGCAGTGACACTGCAGAATAGGGACTGAGCCTTGGTGTTTGGAGAGATGCCAATCCTGACAGGCACAGCCCACAGATGGAGGAGGCAGCCTGAGGCTGAACCTGGGCTATTGGACATCTGGTTTGCAGGTCAGCAAATGAAGACAATTTGGGTGAGGTTTTAGTTCAGTGAATGCAGATGATATGTGATAGGAGATTTGGGTACAAAGGGACAAAGTGTGTGTGGGACCTGATACAGAGCTGGGAATTGCAGTTGCTGTGAACTGATGTCACCTGAGCAAAGCAAGTTCAGGAATTTCTTTCTCCACTTCAATAAATGACACCACCTGTTAAAATGGGGTGAGTTCTTTCAGAGACTAGACTTGCATATGCAGAACATCTCAGCACTATTTGGAAAGGAAGCAGGATGTGCAGCTGGCCAGGGTAGGTTCACTTTTGCCTGTTTACATGGTGGTGAGAAAACTGACAGCATTCTTGTGGGCCTTTCTGGCTGTGACAGTCTTTAGAAATGAAATGCTTTTTCTGTGTGAGTCTTTCAGTAGGAATTGCATCAGACCTATATTGTGAACTTAAGTTTCTATGGGAAATAATGATGGGGCAAAATAGTCTCATCTCTTATGAGCTTCATTCCTGCATTACCCATGTTCAGCTTGCTACTCAGGAAATTGGTCTGAGATCTTCAAACTGAAAAGCACTATGCAAGTCCTCATGCTAACAGGTAGAATGGTTCTGACTGTTGAAGTTGTTGATGGTTATTGTCTCTTTATCTGCAGCATCGACCAGGAAAAGAGCCGAGGATGAAGATGAAATGAAGAAGCTGGCTGCCTGGGCTTCATAAGAGCATGGTCTTTTTATAACACCAAACATTATAGTGCAGATGTAAAGAGCTGTAATGCTGTTTATAGCCACACTGATTTAGTGTGGTTGCATTTGATACAGGCTGGGGTTTTTTATGGCAAATCTTGCTGAGACTAGTGTTACTGCCATATTAAAAAACTAGCTTAATAACCAGCAAGCAAAAGAATTAAATAGTTGCCTAACGCTTCAGGCATCAATTTATTTTTCAGCCTCATCAAGAGACTTGTTTTATTATTAGTATCAGTTTTTATTAGGTACTGTCTTAGCGTATCTGTTGGTTTGTAAAACCTGTGTGCCTCACTTATGCTCAAAGCTGGATTCATTTTTGAAATGAGAAAGTTAAGTAAGTCATCAGGGCCCTGTAACTAGACGGTTGTTTGGTTCAGACTATTTGAATATTAGCAAAACAGTTTAATACATGTCCTGACTTGCAAGTTCTTTGAGCCCAAGAGCTAATAACTGTTCATTTGGGCATGAAGATTCAATCTGCCTGAAGCAACTTATGGTGTCGTAGATATTAAAAGGAAAATATTCTGTGAGCTTTTTGAAGTGGGATGCATTGTTTTGTTTTAACTGGCCAAAATGTCCCATGCACTTCTATAGGTCAACTTGAATTGTATTTTGGACTATTTCTGACTTGATTACAGAATTACAGTGATCGAGGAAAGTGAAATGTCTAAGTTCTTACAGATTCCTGCCAAACAATACTGATTTTCATTAACCCTGCCAAAATCCAGAAGAGATTTGGTCTTCCTGTGTTCTTCTCCTCTACTTTGTCTTTCTAGGGTCTTTACATACTTATTCTCAAAGGTATTAGCAACACATTTGTAATTATACAATTTCAAAATAGTTTTAATTTCTGAGCATTTGGTTCTTTTCTCTTACTCAGTTTGTAAATGGAAATAATACCAGTGTGTTGCATTTGCAGTGCCTTTTTAAACCCTGGTTAAAAGCTGATTCTGGGTTACTTGTAAAGTTGGTGTGTTACTGTCCAACTGACAGCTTTTTAGCCTAAGGGACAAATGCCACTCTTGAGTGCTAAACTACTACATATATGGAGAAATTGATGTTCAAATACAAACCAAAAATTAAATAGGCTGCTTTGTACTAACAAAGTTTGTTTAATAAGTCTTAAACTCTATGCTAGTAGCCTGCTGTCAATCACAAGGAAATAGTAAAACACTGTGGAGTTCCTAGGAGTGTAGGAAGCAGAGTCTTTGTCTAAGTTTCTTGTTTTCAAATGAATTTAAATTTAGTGGTGACTGAACCACCTGGGGAATAGTGGGAGACTTGATTTGTGTAGATCTACAGCAACAGAAGACTGACCCCTTCTCCTGCAGGCTTTAGCCTGTGATTTGCTGGGTGTTCAGCTTCAACAGGCTGCAATAGCCTTCAGCTTAATGGATTTTAGGTTAAGCATAAGCAAATATGTGTTTCTAGATGTGGCCTGCTCAGAACCTTTCAAGTTGAGCCCTATGGATGAAACCCAAAATGTATAAACCCTGTGGAGAGATTGACTTTTTCAGAACTTTCATTCTCTGTTTGAGGAATTGCTTCTGGTTTGTATCTGTGTGAGAGGTGAATGAAGCTTTGCCATTTTACTTTGGATAATTTTCTTACTGGAAGAAAACAGGTGTGTTAATTCTGTCCTAAAATTTAGAGGTACCAAGAAAATTGTCCCTCTTTGCTGAGAGTAGAGAAAGTCTGGAATTATTTAATTTTTGTTTTAAATACAAAATAGAAAAAAAAAGAAAGAACTGCCTTAAATTTAAAAGTACATTTTGAACTCTCAAGGAGTAGGAAACCAAAAAACTAATAAAATGCTATTTGGTTTTAATGCTTGCTAAAACTCAGCATGAGGTGCTAGCTGAAAGCAGGATTATTTAGTAAAATAGCAAATATTCTAAGTTATTTTGAATCCATTTGCTAATCCTTCTGGCTTGAATCCTGTGTTCAAGGTGTGCAGTTTATGCAAGTCTCTGAATTGGGTACAGAGCGTATTAGCACACACTGGTTGCATGACTGTGCAAGGCTGGCAGTGTGCTTGTGGACTCTTCTGCTTTTTCTAAATGTGAGGCCATGCCAACATAGTCCCATAGTTAGCTTGGAAAAGCTGGCTTCCAGCTTCTGTTCTTGGTCAAATTAGTAGTTTAACAATGCTTGGCTCTTATGTAGCACTTGGCATATTTGAAGTACTCTACAATCTAATAGGTCTCTAAGCTGCCATTTTGAAACTAAAGTGACTTTCAGTCTGCTTTGGAAAATGTGAGCCTGCTGTTTTTGTGTAAGAACTTGCCATGTGAACACCCCTTACAGGAGAGAAAAAATCCTATAAAAGGTCTTCTCCTTTGCAAACCAGGATTTGTCTGCTGAACTCCAGCAATGTTTTGGCCAAGTGTTGATCCTGAGAAACTTCAGGTGTCTGCATCTTATTAATCTCAGACTAAGCACTTTAAAAACAAAATTTTTGAAAGGTGAAGAAATGAGACTGGATGTTCAGGTGAGGTGCTCTGAAAGCTTATGTATAGTGGCTGGTGGTTCTGAAGGACAGACTCATATACCAGTTCATAGGCCAGGACGTGTGGGTGGTGTAGTTAGAAACGCCATAGTGATGTACACAAACCAAAATACACCATGGACCTCCGTAACTGGAGTGTTTACTGCTATATTTTTTTGGGGCACCACTGTTGTTCAAAGACCAAGGGGTTGTAGGGATTTAATTCAGCTGAGGGAGTGGCTCTTTCCTGTGTAAATTCAGATAACACTGGGACAAATGGCTCTTTCTTTTTTGAACATATGTCTCTCTTCACGCCAAGATGGTATTTGTTTAATATATAAGCAGTTGAGAGTGAATAGTGTCAATGTGTTATTGTAAATGTAATTCCTATCAACTGGAACATATTTTACAGGAGGACTGTGGCAGCAGATGGTGTACTATAACTGACTTCCTTTCTTGTTGCTTATTTATTCTGAGATTTTTTTTTTCTCGTAACAGGCTTGGACACTTTTAACCTGGATGACTTTAAAAAGGGGGAAATACATTAATAAAAAGTAAAACCAATCATATATGTATATATATATATACACACTGTAAATAAATATTTTAGTGTCATGTTTGTGTTACATGATTTTATTAAATTTCTTTTCCTATCAGGCAAAATCATAAGTACCCTCCTTACACTGTCATTAGAATATAGTGTTCTTTTAAAGGATGTGAGAATATTTTGAAACATTTTTTGATGTATTAACCTTTCAGCAGCAAGTTAGAATTCAAGAATTATTTGAAGTTGATTTGGTTTAAAAAAACAACAAAAACCCCACCCCAGTGTAAGCTGTGGTGTCTGGGCTGCATTCCTTCATACTTAACCATTGTGTTGCAAGAAACTATTTTATTTTAATATATCCAAAATACCGCCCTCTCCTCCCCTCTGACGCAAAGATAGTTTCAGAAATGTGTGCTTTTCACTCTCCAGGCTTTATTTGAAAGCAAGAATGATCAGATCTTTTAAAAATGAAAAAAAATACAGTGGGCAATGATGAAGTGAAACAAATACAAAATGCATTTTTTCAGTCATCTTATTAGAATCTCTTTAAAGTCTGTGTGTGTGTATAGTGTCCCACCTTTTATGCACACACATATATTTAAATGTGTGTATGAAATGCTGGAGCAGTGATTTAGCACCACCATTCATTATCTGGTGTGGAAAGGTTTCCATTGCTTGAGCAGCTTCTCTTTTCCTATTTGTAAATCCTTGTCACAAAATGCCAAGGATGCTGTGGTATGAGCACTGCTGGCTCTGTCTGTAGCTGTGGGGCTGAAAGAACAGGATGAGCGTGTGGGGGGAATATTTACAAAATTTCACTGTCTTTTATGATGTAGAGCTTGTATTATTTTAATTATGTCATTTTTTTAGAAACATAAGGAGGAAACTTTAGTCTCAAAAATTATTTAGCAGCAGGGACTAGCTTGAACATTTTAAGAATTACAATTACATGTAGCTGTCATATTTTGTCACATCTGTCCTCATTGCAGAGACTGTCGCAAAACCCACCTTCCTAGCACTGTTCAGTCAGGTGTATATTGTAGGAAAAATATAGTTGGTTGATGTGACTTTGATCATAGTTTAAGTGGTTTGTTGTTTTGTAATCAGCATGTAATTACCTGTTCACCACTGACCTATACACTTAGGGTCAATATCTGCAATATCTGCAGGTAAAACTAGATTATATAGTTATGAAATGCTAATATGAGCCTAGAAATTTCTGAACAACCTTACATACCTAAGATGGCTGTATCTGGCAGGGTCACACTAGCCCCCATGCTCTCCTGCACACTACACTTCCTTGCGTTTTTGTGTTTTGCTTGTATGTCAGCTTAGCTGACTTTTCCCCCTGGAACTAGAAGTCCCTGGTTGCTGTTCACTACAGTTGATTGTCAAATTCCTCTTTACCAAGACAAACTTTAGGCAAATGCCATCTTGGGGAGTTTGGGCTTGCCCCTTACCCAGCCCCTTACAGCCTGTGCTGTCTCAGCAGCCACTGCTATCAGGGTGTTTTTAGGGCAGCAGGGCAGTGTAGGTACCCCTCAGCTGGCCTTCTCAAAGGGCAGGCATCCAGTTCTCCTAGGACTGAAAGGGAGATTGAGGGCTTGTGATTTGTTAGTGAGCTAATTTTAATAAAATAGGTGGTAGGCCAGTTGTCTGAGCTGGTGGTCTGCTCCCATGGAGGTGATGAGTGTTGATACCTCCCATTCCCATTGCTGTGAAATCAGCTTTCACCATGTAAGTCTTATTGGGCAGGATTTACATTGATACCCCAACTCTACCCTGAGTTTAGCGTCCTTTCCTCGAAAAATTAAACATGCACTTTAGGAGCAATGTGAGTGTTCAGATACATTTAATTTACAAATATATCCAGATATCTTAGCTTTTCTTTTGTACTCGGCTTACTAAAGGGACCTTGGTGCAGCTGCTGAACTAACCAAACTGAACTGGAGATGTATAGGCATGTGTAGGGTTGTTGTATTACCCCATTGCATGTACCCTGTGTGTCTGTGGGGTGTTGGAGAGCCTGGTGGGGCTGCTTTGCTGCCCAGCAGCAGTGCTGAGCTTCATCAGCGGCAGGGCTGGGAGTCTGCCGGCCTCCAGGAGGAGCTCTGGGTTCAGTGTACAGCAAGAAACTCCAGCAGGCTGGAAAGGCTGCAGTGTTCTCGCAGGACCTGGTTTCAGTCTTATTGCTCATGCTGGAGGAAAAACCCTGCCTGGAAGTGCTGCTCAAAAACCAGGGGGAAAACTCTCCCACTCTTCCCACTCCTCCCACAACTCCCCACTCTTTCAGAGCTAAAATGCTCTTTTAAATACTAACCCACCTTCTCGGCTGCTTTTCTGGCTTCTTTTTTCTTCCCTTCTCCTGTCTCTGGCCACCTTGGCACCCAGCTTTGTTCCCTGCTCTGGACTGATGCAGGACCTCAGAAGCAGATCATCACGCAGCAGTTCACCAGCCCCCTGTCTACACACTCAGGCCAGGGCAAAGAGCTAAGACCAACTCAAAGCTTTAAATTAGTTTAAAGTACCCATTTTCAAGAAGTTTAATACTGGTTCAGTGATTTGTGCCTTGCAGTGACCAGCTGCAAGCTGGATGTCATTGGAACACCCTGAGGACACTGAACTGCAAGAGGGATTTCTCGGTCAAGTCTGTATCTCAGCCCCTGTGAGGGTTCAGAGCACATCTGTCATTGTGAGGTAATGTCAGCACTACCTTGGGTTAGGTGGGAGCATGTGGGACATGCCTGTAGGGAGGTATTGCAGCTGCTGGTTTTGAGGCTGTTGATGTTCATGTGTAAAATTAATCACTTTGATTTATTGAGAGTTTGCATCTTAAAAGGTAACTTTACCAAGGGGAGTGTTTATTTGGCACAGGAAGTTTCATCTGAACTGTATCTGAATGTCCATCTGAACATTCCTTCTTACGGCTGTAATGCAGTTTCAGAAGTTCATAGATAAATGTGGGTTGGAGATACCACCTTGCACTTCTCAAGTTAAAACCTTCTGTTTCCAATGCTTTACAAGGCTGTCAGCAAAATATTTTAGTCAATTCAGTTTACTGAGCTAGGGAAAAAAAAAAATCCCCTTGTGTGAACCAAGTAGTTCTGGAAAAAAAAAAAAATCCCCCTCTGTGAACCAAGTTAGTGTAACAGCACTAACCTGAGAACAGATCTTATCTATATTGCAGCAGACACTTGTGGTTGAACACAAAGGATTTTATTTTATAAAGAAGACAATAGGAGAAAAAAAATGATGTGAGAAAATGATAACTAGTTGAGACATTAATTTATGTGGCCTGAGAATCTCTCTAGAGTACATATTGTGTCTGAATAAACTGAAATCTGAGTCAACAGCTGCTTCACCAGAGCAGAACATAGAAGCCTCTTTGTTGAGAGATCTTGTCCTGTGACCTTTGTATAATCATGAATCTTGTGTAACTCACATCATTTGAAAAGTGAAACGTTGGTCTTCCCATGGTTTTCTAGATTCAGATCTGAAAGTTATCTCACAGAGGATGCAGTAGTGGATTACAGCATGCTGACAGCAAAAATAGATAAAAGTAATTATTTGCACATGTTGTTTCTCATGTTACAGCAAAGTTGAGCTGAATTTTTGGTTGTTCAATGCTCTTTCATAATACATGACTTTGCATATTAATTTTCTGCATTCTTGTTTTTCAATTGCCTGTTTAGGTACGAACAACTAAGTCAGATCTGACTGGTGCTCTGTAGTTATCAGAAACTCATTTTTTGGGCTGCTTTTGTACACCTAAACAGGAGCAATGTGTATAGTTACACAAACATCTCACTTCATCTTAGTCATTTTTTTGCACAACAAGTCATTTTTTTGCAAAACATTATACAGAGTGAGACAGTTTTCTCATCTGCTTTTTCCGTGCAAGTAGTTTATCCCCATGCCAAAATCAAATCTAAGAGGAAGCTCCTGATGTTTTTGATAGGTTTACAATTATCCTGCAAGTTATGCTGCAAGGTTTCCAATTTCATGCTGCACATCCACACACAAAAAAATAAACTTCTCAGGGCAAGACTTTTTCTAAATGTACAAAGCAGCTGCCATAATAGGTAGAGCTCTTGCCTATTGCCTCTGCTTGTCCCTGTAGCAGTGTAGTTATCCTGCAGAATGAGGGGGAAATGGAGACCCCACCACACCACAAACAATCCACCCCATAATCTGGTTACCAGAAATGCCTAGAAAAGAGTCATAGGAAATTTGGGAGGAGAGATCCTGTAGTTTTACTGCATGTCACAAGTGCTTCCGAAGCTCGCTCTATCTATCTATCTGTCTATCTGTCTATCTATCTATCTATCTATCTATCTATCTATCTATCTATCTATCTAATCTATCCATCTACGTATCCATCTACGTATCCATCTACGTATCCATCTACGTATCCATCCATCCATCCACGTATCCATCCATCCATCCACGTATCCATCCATCCATCCATCCATCCATCCATCCATCCATCCATCCATCTTTCAGACATGCAAAGCAGTAATGAGATATTGAAAGGTCAATGTGCAGCCTTCTCCCAGTAGGTGCTTGCCAGATGAGCAATGCTTGACAAACCCACATTAACTGCCAAACAAACAACCAAGCAGGGTTTCATAGTCATCCTCAACATTTCCATAAAACAGCTGTGGCAGCTGTGGTTTCTTCTCAATGAAAAGCATTAATCCACGTGGGATTGAGAGAGCTGAGGCTTGTTTCTCCACCACATGCAAGCATCCTAGTGTGTTCAGTTTGAACTGGTAGAAGAAAGGAATATTATAAATCTAGAAGCAGCAAATAATTTATAAGCAAGGATATTTAAACCTACTTGAAATCCAGCTGAGATATCTCAAGACAAAGTTCCTGTATTGTACAGCAAAAGTCTCACTGGATCAGCAAATAATCTAATTTTAACCTGCTGACAAGTCAAGGGGATCAGCAGAAACACTAGGACTGCACCAACTGACTGAGCAATTAGGGTGAATCATGTAATTGCTTTCCTCCTCAGGTTCCTTATTTGCACAGCAGAGGGAAATACAATACCTATCTCTCTGGTACAAAGTGGGGACAAACTTTATTTGGAAGAGCTCTCTGGTGATCCTCAAATCAAAGAAGAGCTGAGTATGAATCAACAAGCCTTTAAGGTCTCTATGAAGAGCTTAAAAGGGCTAAAAAGGGGAAAGGTCTCCATGAAGATTATGTTGAAAACCAGGAAAACAGGTTGAGCAGTGCTTTTGAAGGCTTAGCAAAGGGTTAAGGTGCAGAACCTGATAATCACTTCCCTTAAAAGAGATGAGACTTGGCCACTGCTGGGAGTTGATCCCAGAATCCCATTTATTAGGCCAGTGCTTTAATCAGATGAACCCCAGCCTCTGCTAGAAGAGGGTCCCATGCTGAGCGTTTCTGCACTGTGGGCGGTGATCTCTTCTCTGACAAGTGATGCCTGTCCCTGTCTCCCAAAGCCAAAGGGTCCAGCTCTGGCTGGCAGTGACTTCTGAGGACTGACATTATTACTGCAATTCAGCACTCTGCATCCACGCCTCCTCTTTCTCCAGAGCAATGCTGCCCTGCTTTGCAGTTTGCGATCTTTGCAAGTCATACCAGAATTCCAGCCTGGGCTGGATGCTCTGATATCCTTAAGAAAAGGCACAAGTCACACAAATGGGCAGGAAGACTGTGAGGATTTGGGTTATACACAAGAGAAATGCATTGAAGACTACTTCTCTCAATATTGGGTGAAGGTTAAAGGTATAAAAAGGACAAAGAAGCTTTGCTAGTTGAGTTAGAACATCACTAGCTTTCCTGAATTTTAATTTCAGTGTCTGTTGCTGTTCTGTTGCAGAAAGATTTAATGTAAAAAATTCTCATTATCTTAGGTAAGAACAGCATACACATCAGGCTTTCTGATTTATCCAGCTAAGTAGGATTATGTTTGAGAACTCAGCCAATTACTGAGCTCCTTTCTCTTACAGGATGGTGAAAAATGCTTGTCTTGGAAACATCCTGCTTGTGCACATCCTGTGCTCTGGGCAGCCTCAGTGTAACTCTGCCTGACCCTTGTTAAACAGGGTTCTTCAATCCTAGTGTCCCTTTGTTTAATGATGCTGGATAAACCTGCAGTTTGGGGCTTTTGAATATGCCCACCAGAAGAAAAAAGATGCTTTGTATGTGACATGGGGTTATGCTTAGACATGTCTCATGACAGCCTTTTCCTGACTCTAGAACAACCATCAGAATGGTTCTGAACTCATCAACCCAAGGAGAAATTTCAAGAGAAACATTTTGTATTTCAATGTAACACTCAAGCTATCCATCTGGAGAATAATCTGTAAACTGACCAAGTCACTATTGCTCTGAGGATGACATAAATTTGTCATTTATATATATTACAAGATAAGGATACATTAATATACATTAATATTTTACTGTTCAGTTTAAAGGATTGCATTTTCCCTATTTTCCACTCTTCCAAATCCACATAGTTGCATCAGAAACAAAAGGCAAGTAAAATCTTGGCAGATCAAAACGACTGAACAAAAGCCCTGGGCTCAGTGTTTTCTTTGCAATGCACACCGTGAGAAGGACTGAACACAAAAGGTTGTCCTTTGAAACAAGAGTGGGGTAAAGGTTAGCACAGTGAGGCTGCCAAAGAAATGCCAGTGCTATGGCAGAAGGTGTTCCTGAATGGGTTATGATTAACACAGAGCCTAAGCCACTCACAACACAGAAACTAACATTTAGTGGAGAAGCAGTTCTGGTCAACAAATGAGTGAATGAATTTTTACTTTCAAAGGGGAAAAATGCTCAAGTGTAAACTATGGACAAGGCAATCCCCTCTTTCCCTTCTATCTTTTCCATTCTCTCTCATCTTTCCTCTAGGAGGTTAAGATCTTATGCATTAACAATGTGTTGAAGATCATGAAAATGTAAAACCACCAACTCCATTGGTCAGTACATTGACTGCTCAGCCAGAGCACAAACTCTGAAAAGAGACATCTTTTGGAGACAGCTGCATTATCAGTTCTTAGATTCATTACCAGATTCAAACAAACATGGATGTGAGGATACAGTTCAGTTACTCAAGCATCTCTTAAAGCAAGTCCAGTATTTTATAGGAAAAATATGTATCTAGTTTGGAGTGTTGGACCTGTCTAGTAATGGGAATTTTCTGATCTCTTGCACAAAGACTTAATTGAAATATAGAAAGGAATTATAGCAAGAAAGACCCCTAAACCCTGGCATTCCAGAGTGTTTCCTATAGGATTCTTCCCTTCCTTGGTGATTTGTGACCTTGTCTATTTATTTGTGTTATCTGACATTTCTAAAAAAACCCTGATTGCAGCAGCAACTTCTGAACATAACTTTTTTGAATTCCACACCCATCCCCTGCCCACCATGTATCAGAGCCTGGCATAGCATAGGAAAAACTCCTCCACAAACAAACCACATTAAATTTCCTACAGAAAGTTCTACTCAAAATGAAATTTTTTTTCTAGTAGAATTGCTGCTCCTTTGTAGCTACACTTCCAAAAACTAATGGAAACTGCAGAGAAAAAAATCAAATTACTTTGTGTTCTAATGAGAAGAAGAGAGTAAAACCAATCTGGGGCAGACATACCATCTGGAACAGGGGCTTTCGTGGTCCCTTTTCACTTCACCTGTAAGACCCCAATCCCATCTGCTGAGAACAAAGATGTTTAACACAAAGAGGAGAGCACAACAGCCCTGGAAAGTGCACCATGGAGGCTACTCTGTCCTACCACTGTCAGGTGCAGTTTGGTGAATTCATTTCCTCCCCTCCTTCAGCTGGTTCAATTGGGACTATTGTACTCACAGCTAACGTTGTGTTGTGTGTTGTACACAGCTGGGAAAAGTATGGAGTGGGAGTTTTATAGGGACTCATTCTTGATTCAATACTAGCCAGCATTTTAACTGATTTAGCAGTACACAAATCAAAAGCAGAGAAGTGGTGTGGGCAGACTGCAAGTGCTTTGGAGGATAAAAAATCCTGCATGATTAAAAGATGCATTAAAGACAAGCAGAACTCCAGTAAGATTAAACTATGCACTATGTATTAAAATCTAAAACTAAGGGGGAAAACCCTGTTGTAAATCAGTGGCTGAACTATTAAGACAATCACCTACAACAGAACAGAACAGAACCAGTAGCAATTCTTTTAACTAGCTCACTGCTACAATTCCAGTTTGAATATTCCTCTGCACTTTCAGCAGGGCACAGAACTCCACTGTCAATTCTTTCAAACGAAATACTGGAACTTGGCTTCTTCTGTACTAACATTGCAGCAGTGAGTGAAAAAAGAAGGAAACACATGGAAAATAGTGCCAGAATGCATGCAAGTGCACCAGAAAAAAAAAAAATCAGTATGGGATTGGCTTGGAATACACCTTTATCAAGATGTTCAAGGCCACGATGGGCTGTCCACCTCAAATTCTGCATGTCGTTAAGGGGGGATAACCATTCATAACCACTGCCACTGAACAAATTAACTTTTTCCAACTCAGTTTAGTTAAAACAAGGTCCCCCTAAGCAAAAATGTCTATTCATATGATACTAAACACTTTGGGTTAGCAAAATATCTTTTAAATCTTAAAAGTTTTCATTTCTTTGCCCTCTCATGATGGAACTGTAAATTATATTAATGCTTTCTTTAGTGTCCAGATTTTCAGATTTACCTGCTGTACTTAAGAAATCCATGGCATGTATGACCCAAGAACCTTTTCAATATTTTTAAAATGTTTATTATTGTAAACCTAACAACATTTTAATAGACAAAGTTTGATCTTTTCAAATCTATAAGTGACATCTGACACAAGATTTCATGTATTTTCAATAATGTGTCAAAACTTTATTGAGTTCACTCAACATCTGTGAGGATTTATTTAGGATATTAAAAAAACCAAATCAGATCCTTTTTTACTTTCACCTTCAACAAAAGTACAGTAAGGTTTCTGGTGTCGCAGCATTCTCATTCATGCAGACATTTTTTGGTACAAATAGGTACAAAGGCTGAGTAAGTGCAGGGAATCTCTGAGGTAAGAAATGTCTCGTTCTAGCAGTATGTTATTCTTCTACTAGACAAGGCCTTAAATGCTTGTTTTCTTCTACAATGCAAAAAAGAAGACAGGTGTTTTTTCCATAGTTTTATTTCACCAGGAAGATTTATACAGTTCTGCATAAAGGTCATTGTATGCATAGCCTGAAGTACAAAGCTCCCTTTGAAAACTCCAGCACAAAGACACTGCATATTGACAACATTAAACAACGATGTGGGTGGTATAGGGCAAAAAAAAAAAAAAAAATTAAAACAGCATTCTTCCTATTGGAAAAGCATAATAAAACAAGGCACTTTCAGTAAATAAGTGAAGAACAGAAACATGCTGTATCAAAGATTCCACAGAACTGACCCAGAGCACTGTAACAAAATTCTGCGGTAATGAACAAGTAAAATACAAAAAGGCACTACATAATCCTCTCCCTGCAACTCCCATTTCTCAACCAATTAGCCAACTGAACTTGGCACAATGGAGTCTTAATTATAAAGTGCATCTCCTGTCTTAATACGTTTTGAAAAATAGACTATACAACATAGGTACCAACATCCCCATGTGTACAATATATAGAAACAAAAATACACTGCAACTAGATTCAATCTAGTTATGAACTGTGCAGGAAAAAATATGGCTTCTTTACAAGTCTTACGATGACCTCCATATAATCTGGAATATTTTTAAACAAACATGAATGCATTAGCAAGGTGGTAAGAGGTAGTGTTCCAAGTAAAAGGCAAACTTACAGATTTTATTGTTATGTGGGTAGATAACAAAGGTATCCCAGATTTTCAAAGCAGCACTACTGAACAAAAAGTATTACAGCATGCTATCTTGGGATGAAAATACACAGTGTTTTGGGGGTCTCAGATTAATTCCTTCAGCAAAAATGACCATTTTACAATGTCCAACTATGATCCCATTTTGTAAGTACTTTCCTCTTGGTACTGGAAGTTCTCCTATTGCATTGCATTAAAATTTCCAGAGAAACTTTCTTCAACTTTAGAATTTAAAACCAACACATTCTCCATTCTTAAACACAGATGAGTCCATTTTTACTTCAGCAAGCATTATTTTATGGCTATAAGAATATGAAAACACAAACACCAAACAGGTGAACACATTAAATGTGTCACAACAGTGGCAATATATGACATATGAGTTAGATGTGTTCCATGATTTAAAGTGAAACTTTTGTCATTCTGCTAGGAAAGTCAGCCAAACTGGGTATGTACACTATCTAAACTTCAGCTGATTTTAGCCCTTATTAGACTTCAATATATTAAATATACAAAGGCTAGATAAAATCTGAAAATCAAAGCAGCACTGGGTATATTTCTTACATTAATAATTTGTAAGGATTTATGTAAACATTCAATATGTGCATTCTTGCTTTTTGCTGTAAGTTCTTCACAGCTACTCTATGCTCCTACCCAGGGATACATCCCAAACATGAACCTTTCCCAGGTACCAGCAGCTGCTGCTCAGCTATTCTTCATCCGCGGTATAGGCTACTTCAGCAACTTCAATTTCTGGGACAGAATTTGCAGCCAAAGAGCCACTCCAGCAAGGCTCATGGTTCTCTTTGTCTGAGCTGCAACGACAGATCAATAAGTGGAAACTGGTATGATTTTCTATAGCCATTTTATGCAGACAATCCACAAAACATTTACAAAGCTCTTTCAACTTATCACTTATTCCAGATCTAAAATTATCTATCCTGAGGGCCTTTATGCAGCAGAGAGGTGCAGTAAAATGCTGAATTTCTCAGCTGTGCAGAATTAATTCAAGTCCAAACATTTCAAAAAACATACTTTAAGAATAACTAAAATATAAATAAAATAATAGTAATTACCAGCTGTCCTCACCCAGGGTACCCTGGTCTGCTTCTACTGCAGAAGACTCCACCTCACCACTGCACTCACTTTCTTCTCCTGACATTTGACGAGTCATTTTTCCTAAAGATAAATCCCTACAACAGATAAGAACAGAGTACCACCAATCCATACAGCAAACATTTGTCACTGAAGAAGTGTTTGTGTCATTTTAACCTTTGCACTTTCTGCACGAAGACTGAAAGTAACCTTTCGGTCTCATTCCTGCATGCCCCATTTCTTTTATTAGTACAGAGATGGCAGGGCTTGCACTGGCTAGCTCTTTAAACAGTTTATTTGCTCCAGCTGCTTATTCCTAAACTAAATTCAGTCCCCTGAATCTCTGGGCCACCAAGATGATTAGAGGGATGGAGCTCCTCTCCTATGAGGAAAGGCTCAGAGAACTGGGACTGTTCAGCCAGGAAAAGAGAAGGCTTTGGGGTGACCCACTTGTGGCCTTCCAGTACCTGAAGGGAACCTACAAGAAAGATGCAGAGAGACTTTTTACAAGAGCATGTAGTGACAGGAGTATTCCCCCAAGGGGGAATGGCTTCAAACTGAAAGAGGGTAGGTTTAGATTGGATATTAGGGAAGAAATCTTTATTGTGATGGTGCTGAGGCACTGGAACAGGTTGCCCAGATAAATTGTGGATGTCCCATCCCTGGAAGTGCTAAAGGCCAGGTTGGATGGAGCTCTGAGCCATCTGGTCTAGTGGAAGGTGTTCTTGTTCATGGCAGGGGGTTTGGAATTAGGTGATCTTCCAGTTCCCTTCCAACCCAGGCCATTTAATCATTCTCTAGTTGCATGACAATTTAGTAGCTTTACAAAATTCAAGTCCCAGAGGAGTGTGTATGACTCTAGGTAAAAAATTATCAGACTAAGCCACACACATCTTGCCTAAATGGCAGAAGGATTATAACCAAACATAATCATAAGGAAGACAGGCAGGATGACAGAAAGATTTCTTCAATAGTTTCTGAAGTTTCTCACTGTAACTTTACAAAACCACACACTAAGTTTCAGAGCAATAAGTCTTTCCATTAGCAATAAAGGTAATTTTTTTCTTAATGGGAACACAACATAATGGTTCAGCTAGCTTGGCTACAAATGGGAATATGGTCATGTAGATTGACTAAAGAAATCCTTTTCTCCAAACAATTTCTCTATGTGGAAAACATACATCAATTTAGCATTGAAAGCTGTGACTTGAATTGGAAACAAAAGCTTGTGATCCATTTTGTGTTTAAAGTGACACTTCTATATTTCTTTCCCTTTTAAAATTGCTCTAACTACGGTTTCTCTTGTTTTATTTTAATGCATACATTTTAGGCAAAGCCTTAGCAGTATTCTGTAACATGACTACTGCCCTATGTGTGAGCCAAATCCAGCAATATGTAAAGGCCTGCAAGTCTCAGGACTTGTACAACTGTCCCCTCCCACCTCACATCCACTACAGGTACTCGGCCTTCAGAGCGTGTAGGCAGAAGATGCTTTATTCTTGTTGGGCCATCAAATAAAAATTCTACTTCAACAAGGCAAAAGACAGACACATTTCTTTTGGGATCATTTCCCATCAGACAAGCTGAAGTTCTTAAACAAGATCACAAGTTTACTTGGTAATTTTTACAGGTAAAAGTCACAGAAGTTATTTTCCATCAAGACTTCAGACACTACTCGGCTGACTTTCAATAATTTTATATGTCTAGGAAACTAGCAGTGTGTTTGAGTATTTAAAAACCAGCATCTATCCTCAGGGAAAACACTAAAAAACAAAATCCCCTTTTGCTATTCATGCTTTTTTATTTTTAGTCACGCAGAATTTCCTATCAGGATGTTTTAGCCAAATGCTAAAGTTATTTAACTTTTCCTGGCTATTTCACTATTTAAGCCAGCAACATGCCATAACTTTCTCATCAAACAGGGGAAGCATCTTGCAAATGTAATTACTTGCCTTCAGGAGTAAGCAAGAAACTGAACATGGTATTCTGATCAGAATTTTCAGTCAGCCACAATACTTCCATTTAAATGCTTTTCCAAAGGTAGTTCACTAGAACATTGTAAGGTGTGATTTTTCAGTCAACCTGGATATGCTGGACTCAGCAATCCATGCAGCATTAAAATAAAATTTATTCTACTTTTATTTTTGTTGTTTTTAAAATTTCATCCCTGCCCTG
Organism: Orthonyx spaldingii; assembly: GCA_013397795.1. Classification (NCBI taxonomy): domain Eukaryota; kingdom Metazoa; phylum Chordata; class Aves; order Passeriformes; family Orthonychidae; genus Orthonyx; species Orthonyx spaldingii. Next base: position 1,627,199 of record VZTJ01000388.1, read on the forward strand.
GTCTGACACACACAGAGGGAATGTTTTTTCATCTCATCTCATGTTAGGAAGAAATTCTTTACTGTGAGGGTGGGAGGCACTGGAACAGGTTGCCCAGAGAAGTTGTGGATGCCCCATCCCTGGAAGTGTTCAAGGCCAGGTTGGATGGGGCCTTGAGCTACCTGGTCTAGTGGAAACTGGATGATCTTTAAGGTTCCTAAATAATTCTGTGATTCTATGAAGTTCTAATGGGACCATAGGAATTTACTCTTTTGGTATGGAAATGCTGCAATTCTGACTCAGCAGCTCTAAAGGGACACTGGATAGTGCAACATGAATTCCTCAGCTCCTGCTACAAAATTTAGCAGACAGGCACCATTTTTCCCTTGGGTTTAAGTGGACAATCTCCTGTGCTATTTAAATGGTGCCTGCATAATCGCATTCCAAGCAATTCAGAACAAAGTTAAAGACATTATTACAGACATATAACTGCTTGATCACTTTGCTCTGTCAAAGCTTCAAGTACAGACAAAATTTTACAACTCAAAGTAATTTTTCCACTCATCTCTAGCAGGGCATTTCACATTTTCAACATTTCAAAAGCAGAACAGAATCTATCTTTACAAGACTTAAAGGATTAGGAAACAATCACAGTTACTTTAGAGGGAAAAGATAGGATAAGTTTCTCAGTCATTTGTACTAAACAGCTTTTAGCCAAGCATATGAGAAAGAGCTTACGGAAAATATTGCTTTGTATGTGGTTATGTAGAAAAAATGGTTTCCACGAAACAGCTAAAGCTGGTGCTTGTGACTAGACAGAGGAAATGCTTTCATGGAGATAAACCCCTAAAACCCTTAAAATTTCTACATACCTAATTCTTCTCTCAACAGCATCGATATGAAGTTGCTTTTCAGTTAATAATTTCTTCAGTGATTCAACCTCCCTTTGTTTTTCAAGCAGTTCTTTTTGTAGGCGATAATTTGTTTCCTCCAGAGTTTCACAGAAAGCCTAAAAGACAAATTTAAGAGCATCTTCAATTTAACTTCAGTGGACTGGCATTATTGATTTTTCTCTTAGAAATATCAACCTGTAACAGTGTTATAGCTGCTTTTCTTCAGATTGATTACTGTAAAAAGCTACGTAAATTTTAAATAAAATTCTTATCTTAATAAAAGAATGCTGCATTGTTTTGAATCATGAATTTATTATGCTAAACTGCAATGCAAATATTTTAATCACATCATTTGTTTGTCTCCCAACAAGAGAGACTTTAGAAAAGTAGTCCCTGATTTTGAACCTTTTTGCCTATATGGAACATAAACTAAACTCCCTGTTCCCTTTTCTCTTCCTAAAGCTTTTTTTCCATATGACTTGAAAGTCAGTTTCAAAGTATCTATATATTCTCACCGCGTGAGGAGTATTTGGATTAAGTACATGTTCTTTCTTTACCCAGGATAAAGACAAAGCTGTACAGTTCTGTACCAAACACCTGCTACAAATATGAAATCATGACAATCAGGAGATCAGTATGAAACTATTCTGAAAAAGTTTAATGGGATGCTGTGAACACTAACCACTCAGCCATGACAAATATGCTGTGCTCCTCTGCTGAGCATGACATGTACGTATCACACTCCCAATGGATCTGACAGTGAGCAATCTCAAAACCTAACATGAAGAGCCGGTGTCTAATGCAACATCCACTGAATGCAGGAAGTGACAGAAGCATTGGCACAGAGCCTGCTCATCTATTACTGGAAAACACAAGTCTTCCAACAGTAATGTGCAATTCTGATTTAATAATTTACATGTTCTCTATAAATAAGAACCCCACGTGGGAGGCTTTCTTGACTTAATATTACCTGCAACTAACCACTAATTCAGAGTCCACTGACTATAAACATTTCATACAAGCTCGGTTAAGAACAATGCTGTTAAGACAGTTTTCCTGAAGTTTTAAAACAGCCTACAAACATCAAGAATATACTATGCTTTGCTTTAACTGAAGCAGACTCATGATCTTTAAAATGTTCAGTTTTCCTGTAATTATACAATACAAACAAATGAGTTTTCAATTCAATAACCCTTTTTCTTTTCCCACGGAATTTTAATTTATGTTATTGACTCAGATAGCAAATTTATCTTTGTTGACAGGCACTTGCAGACCAGTCATGAGTTAAGCCATAGCTTTATTCATGTCTACTAGAGCCAGGAGCAGGTGTCACGCAATTCATTCTTCACACAGCATTTGTAGTGATTGCTTTAGCTGTCACTCTGGTTAAGCAGTCGTCCCATTTCAGCCAAGCCAATTAAGTAAATTTTACTGCTCTTGGTAAAAATATTCAAGGTTGCTGGTACCCTAACTGAAAATTGGACATTATTTCCTTAAGAATATAATTAAGTTTATTATTTCAACCTTTAAGTGTATGCACATGGAAAGTTCCCTGTACACAAAACAGATAAAAATATTGCACAAGTGTTAAAAACTGTTTCATTGTTCTGTATGAGAACTTAATAAAGCCTTTTGGAAAAACTCATCTCTATCTGCAATCTGGGTATGAGCTGCCCAATCAAATGCAATCACTGTTCACAACTGAGTAACAAAACATCAATATATTCTGATGGGTGCTGTAATAGCAGAAAAGTGAACCAAAGCTGAGAAAGCTCATTACATGCTGTTCCCTATCTTTAGACAGCTGGACACCTGAAGTCTGGAACAATTTTAATACCCATGCTGGAATAATTTTCCCTGTAATTCTGAAAAGACAACCGGGAGACAGCTTTGCATCTTTCTTCAGTGGATCCTAAAACAGAGATGGCTGGGAAAAGATCTGTGGAAACAACTACCAAGGATATGACAAAAAAAAAAAAGATTTAGTGAATATTTTGCCTACTTTTCTGTGATTAAGTTTCTAGGTCTAATCTGCTTCTAATGGAGCAGGTACCTGTATTCCTCCCCCAAAAAAGATAAATATGTTTTGGCAAGTCCTTGGAATAATAGAATAGACATAAACCAAATACAAGATATCCGTATTTTCCATTATCAGGAAAACAGTAATAGAAGATTTTTTTTCTGCAATGCTTTGGATGGCAATAGAAAGGCAAAACAGAATTAAGTTTTGAGATATCTTTTAAAATGAACTCCAGGAATAAGTATGAGAACCTTGGTGCTTTTTCTGTATAAGGCAGTTCAGGAAAATAAAAAAAAGCAACAAACAGCAGGGGATGGATATAGATGCTTTTAGTATGTTGCAGTTCAGACTCTTAACAATCAGAAGCAAGATGAAAAGCATGACCACAACCATGGATTTCAGGTTGAGCAGACTTCAAATCTCTTCAGAACCCTGCTTGGAAGAAAGAATCTGTGGGAAACACCTTGGAGCAAAGAGCAGTCCAGGAAAGCTAGTTGACATTTAAGGATCACCACCTGCAGGGTCAGTCAGTACAGCTCAACGAGTAAAAAGTCAAGCAAAGGTTGCAGGAGGCCTGTTTGGATGAGCAAGGATCTCCTGAGCTCAGATGTAACAAGCACTTCTACTAGGAGTGAAAGCATGGAGAGGTGACACAGGAGGAATGTAAGGTTGCTGTCTAATCTTACAGGGATAGGATCATGAAAGTTAAGGACAACCTGGAGCTGCATCTGGCAAGGCATGTGAAAAGAAACAAACCAAAAAAAAGGATTCTACAAGTACACGATGAACAAAAGGAAGACGGGAAACCTTGGACTTGATTGGAAAGACCAGCCCTGAGTAATTCCTTCCCTGCAAGCAGAAGGAAGGGCAAGACAAATTTATCTGCAGTGGGGGAAGACCAGATCACGGAGAATTTAAACAAAGTGGACGTTACTATGTGCATGGGACCTGAGAGGTTGCACCTTTTTACTGTGCTAGTGGTCAGCCACTGGAGCAGGCTGGACAGAGAGGCTGTGAAGTCTCCTGTGTAGAACATGAAAAACCTGACTGGACATGGTCCGGGCAACCTAGTGTAGCTGACCTTACTTGAGCCAGGAGAGTTGGAATAGATGATCTCAAGAAATCCCTTCCAACCTCAATCACTCTGTAATAAGGCAGGGAGAATATTATGACAGCTATCTCAACAACTTCATAGAAATGGGTAATAGCTAAAACTACAACAGCACAGCTATTTTTACAGTTTGATTAAATTCCAGTGGAAGAATAACACACACTTCACCACAGTATAAATGACTGAAATGTCAATGAAAAAGGCACTTAATTTTTTTTAATTATCTGAACAAACAATTATAGTAATTCAAAAAAAAATTTCATCAGCTTAAATAGCAATGATGAAAAGTGATTGTACAGAAATGAAATATGAGCTTGTGACACAAAAAACATACCAAATCTTTCACATGCACATAGTAATGTAACAAGAGACAAGGCACTCCTACATACATGCAAAACAAACTGGTAAATATAAATTTAGTTGAAGGAGCATCATTTAACATTCACAATTTATGCAAGACTAACAACGTAAGCACAATTGTAAAACATAGTTATTCCATAAAGCAAGAAAACTAACAGCATCTGCTCTGGACAGCCTTGATACAGCTCTGCGTGCCAGTGAAACTTACTTCTAATAAAGCAGGTTGCAGCACACAGTATTATTTGTTCAGGGTGCTCATATGCATGTTGAAAGGATGCTGGTTTACAACACTACTTGACACTACTTAGTTTTCTGCAAGAACACTGTTTTTGGTGGTGAGAATTAATCCTTTAACCACATTCATTACACAAGAAGGTGTCCCTTCCCAACAGGGTTGTTGGAAGTAGATGATCTTTATAAGGTTCCTTCCAACCCAAATCATTCTATGATTCTGTGATTTTATAGCAAGAAACATTTCCCTGCAAGACCTGAAGTCTAAGGTATAAGCATTTTAACAATGTGCTGAATGTAAACTTACAAAATCTCTCCTTATATACAGTAGGTGCCTTATATAAGTAGTTGCTTTAAAACACAAACTTCATCCATGGCTCATAAAAGGCAAAAAAGAAGATATATTTTGGGACAGGGATGAAGTACAGCAGTCAAAGGCAATCAGTCTGCACCAATTATCAGACTATGCCCATTCTAGAAACACATCCTCTTGTGATTTGAGTGAAAGAACAGAAACAGAAGTGTTTCATTCCATATCATTACACAGATCTTACAATATTCTAACAACATCTGCCTTTTGTATTCTGTTTCTATCCTACTACTTAGCACTTACCCTGCTCTCTTCTAGACTGTCAAAAGGACCCGGAGGATCATCCAGACAAAGAAATTCTCTCACTGCAAGGCTTTACCAAATAAAAGAGAGTGAATTACTTGAAGTACAAAACCAGCAATAACACTTAAAAATGATCACAAAATGGAGGCATTTCTTTAAGTGACACAAAAATTTACATCCTCAAATTTACTCCCAAGTGTTCAAAACAATGTTAACAAACTATTAAGTCTCAGTTGTATGAGTTGACCAGGGACAGTATTTAAAATGAAACTTATGAAAATAAGGAAGCAATTTCAGAACATGATTTTTCATTATTTTTAAAATTCTCATAGAATTTGTTGCTACATGGCAACTGACAAGTCTATCACTTTGGTGTTGAAGAGGTTTGAAAATTTCTCCTGCAGAAAAATAAATATACAATGGATGAAAAAGTATGCTGTTAAAATCCATATGCAGATCCCTTCGAAGTATCAGGGGATACTTAAGCATGACTACTGAAATATGTTCACCTGTCTCCATTTTGCTAAGATCATAATCCACTGACATATACACATTATACAATTTTTATATATACAGTATATATTTTATTTATATAAGTTATAAAAGAATAGAAGACAAAGTTAATGTACCATGATCTACTACATAGCCATCCTTAAACACACATTTCAAACTAATGCATTCCACTTAGAATTGTGTAACAGTTGTCCACCCCCTCCTGAGTGTTGTTTTGCAAAGGCCAGAAGAAGGAAGTAGGTGTAGTCCTGCGGTTTTACTACAGAGTATTTCCAGCATCTGTCTCATTCTACCTTCCAAATTTAGACTACTTTTCACACAACTCCTAAACATCTCCAAACATGTCTTTTCAGCCACCTTTTTAAGACTTTCCTGCTTGGTTGTAATCATTCTTCTTCAAATAACCTCAAATCAGAACACTGTATTCACAATTAATTAGCCAGTAGTAACTTATGAGCAATGCTGTGCTTGCACTCACTGCTATAAATCTTTAAATCATCTCCTACTGCAATGAATGCACGAAAATGAGAAATGTGAACCCAAACTTAATTTCCTGTCTCTTCCTCCCACCTGGGTCCCATGGAAAGGCGAGGGCAAAAGGCAGTAATTTTCTGCCTTCCACTCATTCTCTGCATTTGAGGTATTCACAAAGTAACAAACACAAGAAAGGAAACTTCCACCCAGCTACTATCTTCATCAACCAGCTTCGGGTTTGGCAAGCAAAATGAGGAGAAATTTCTTCAAACACTAATAATTCATTATACTATCACCCTTAGTTTTACAAAGACTCTACGGAATATTTATCTAAAATACACCAAACATTTACTTTGTTGTTTCTTCACCTAAAATAGGCACCTGACAGCATGAACATTTATTTACAGCCTAACTTTGCTGAGAGTCTGCTCTGACCCTGCTCTCCCCTCCATATGTTACACCTCTTCCATTCATTTAACAAATAGAAGATTCTGCCCTAGAAGTGCCACAGAGATCTTTTCTGTGCAGTGACAGAGCTGGCTGTACACGTGCTGGCTGACATCCCTCTCCAGGGAGGAGCAGTGCCAGCATCAGGGAGGGCAGCAAGGGGCAGAGCAGCACGTGGGATCCCTGACTCCAGGCTGATCAAGTCCCTCCCTCCCAAGCTTCTTATCCAGGGTGGAGACAGGACAGCTCTGTCATCTATATAAAGCCAGATGATGCTTCTGTTTAGCAGGTTAAACTTCTTTCTCCCACTTCACGAGTTATATGAAATTTTCTTGAACACATTTAGCTCTGTGGGTGGATTTCAATTTGATCTTTCACTGAATCTTCAATACAATGCAAAACATGAGAAGTCTATAAAACACAAACACTACATTTAGCCACCTGCATATATCATCCTCCATTTTATCTTTAAAATACTTTCTGAATCTAGTTTTATTAAAAAATAAGTATACCAAATGAGGTCTCCTATCCCTGAAGGGCAAATTTCCCACTGTCAATACAGTACCTAAAGCATAAAGAGAAATAAAACAGACTTCTCTACAAAGAGAAAAGGCTTTTTTGGTTTAAGTCTGAGCCAAGCAGTTTGATTTATTTGCAAACTGGGGAAGTAAATGGTGAGCTTTAAAGGAGAAAGCAAGGTGAAATGCCAACCATTGCTCATGAGGTACAGGTGAGGTACAAGTATTAATTCTCATTATTAGTAAATTTATTCTCTGCTAAGTGGGTAAAAATATTAGATGGGTCAAATCTCACTCATTTTAATCACTTCTTGAGGAATTCAGACCTTCCATAGATCCAAACATTAGAACCATATCAATAGGTTATAAAGTTTATTTTAAAAAAATTGTCTTCATGCAGAGCCCTACAGAGACAAAAGTTCTCAAAACGACATTTGAGTTAACCATCTCTTTGTCAGCCAAAATATAAACTGATTCCACAAACATTTTATTTTAATTCCTTTTATGCATCTGATAAGCAATGCAATCTAAAAGTTAGATTTTGGGATTTTTTGCCTTAAATTATAACAAACACTATTTTGTTCAAAATGGTCTATTACTAAGATACAAACAAGCCAGCTGAAATGCTGAACTAGCTGCAACAATATGAAGCATAAAGACTTCAGATCTATTTAAGCAAGACCAGTCCATTCACTAGCGTGACTCCACCAGCATAACAGAAGTTACATTTAGGGAATATTAGAGACTGATTCCTTTTCTTTTTGGCACACCTATTATTGCACACTTTAATTATTAGGAAGTTTTTAAATGTCTCAGCTACATATCTCACCCATATAATCATATTTAATAGCCACTGACACAGAAACTCACAGGTTGAGCCCCATTTCTTTTTGAAACCATTTAAGCTTTGTCTCTGACATCTCGCAACAAAGCTTTGCCACTCAGCATGACATAGTCCAGGATGACTATGAATCATCAAAATATTAACATTCCTTAGTCACCTTCCCACTCTCCTTTGATGATTTCACACACCCTGTTTAACCAGCCCTTACCCAAGACAACAGACTGAAGAGAACTCTTCTTGCAGGGAAGTTTTTCTGCAGCTTCATCTGTTCTTGCCTCGCTTTCTCTGTACCTCTAACAGACACCTCCCTTGAAACTGAATGCTGTGTTTCAGCACTGAACTATGTGGAAGTACAATTCAGATTCCCAGAGCAGTAACTTTTTTTTCCCCTTTTAAGTTCCTCTAATGCTTTTAATGAAACTTTTTGACTATTGCTGAGTACCAAACTAATTCAGAAAACTAGTGGTATCAATACCAATAGTTATTTTCCAGGTTGCAAAAAGCAGTTGAGTTTACAAATCTGTATGGGTGTACTTTCTGTCATTTTGTACTTCAAGACATGAAAACTGATGTTAGTCACTCAGTGCCTCAGGATCCTTCTAGAATAGTTCATGATCTCATTGTTCATTCCATTTTCCAGAAAATTTCAAGATGTTCTGAACATCAGTGTCCGCAACTGTGATCTAACATTCCATTGGCACTACCCCTAAATTTAATTTTCCCCTTGTCTTTTAACCATTTTATACGAGCCCTGTCATAACTACTTGTTTGTTAGATTTCCCTCTACAGGAGACATTATTGCTTTTTCAAGTATCATTTTTATTTACCTGCTTACTTTGGTTTTTTTGCTACAAGCAGTACCAAAGACAGACTGATGTACAAATCTCTGTTTTTCAGACTCAGCAGCTGAACGCCTTATAAAAACATGTCAAATGTAGTAATAGCCCTTCTACTGAAAAATAAAGTAGGTATGAGCATTATATGATCTCACACCACAGCTTCGCAATTTTACAATTTAATTCCTTTAAAAGTCTTGAGGGAATTAGGTTTGCTTTAGACAATTTCTTACTTCTTGTTTTGAATGAAGCTTCAGATGATGACAGGTCCTCAGACTCACTCCTCAAAGAATCTCTAGTAGAGCAACCTTAACTTTTTTATTTCTGGTGCTGGAAAAGTTTTTAAAACTAACCGCTTTGCCTCTAGCAACTCGCTTACTTAAATTCTCTTCTCATCCGTAATAAAATGATTTTGCATTTCACTTGTCAGAATTATGCTCTATTAATTTTCCTGCTTTGGAAGAATCTCCCACTTTGTACGAAAAAGATATTGCTGAAAGAGATCTTTGCCCTTTACTGCTTAAACACATTATGTTTTTTAAACTATTAAGACTTTCTTGATTTGTGGTTTACATTTACTTATGTACAACGATCTGTGTAGATACTCCTATTACTATCATGCCATGTCAATTAAAAACCTGTCGTTTAATACGCATTGTAAGAATTAATTACATAATAGTGTAGGCACTCTCCATTATGAAAGCCTAACACTTAATCCTAGTATAAATTAACAATATAGCCACTCTGTATTAAACACAGAGAAGTAATGTTTTAGGAGTAAACATGGGATTATTCTAACATTTTAAATATTACAGCTTTTAGTTATCCCTGTACAATTCAAAATACTGCAATTCCACTTTTTTTTTTTATGCTAAGATGGGACTAATTTAAAAGGACACTGAATAATTCACATAATGACCACATGCACATCAATGTGACTGAAATTCCTCACCACACTGCCCAAAGATACACTGCTGGAGTCTGGGAGTTTTATAAGAAGAGTATGGACAGAAAAAAAGCCAGAAATGCACAAGCAAAGTTTATTCACATACCAGTTAGCAATATCTTTGTGAGCTACCAGGTTCTGGAGGAATGCCTGCAGCCCCAGCTGTCGATCTTCCAGGAAGTCCGGATTGTAATTATCCTTGAACCAGCGCTTTGGTGGAAGAGCCAACCGAAAGCCTGGAAACATATCTTTTAGCTGAAATTCAAATAAAAAACAAAAAAAAAAATCTTAAAAATTCAAGAAAAATAATGATTTTGTCACAGGCACTGACTTTACTCAGATTTATGAGATATTTCTGACTTCTGCTAAATTCAAGCACAAGATAAGTCTCAACCATAAATACAATCCAAACTACAACTTAAATTGTGGACACAGTTCTGTCACTTGCTGTGCTGCCTTTCTCAATACAGTGCTTTGTATTTTTCCTCAAATTTAACACATAAAAATAGGAATGAAAAGTTTTGCATTGTTATTTAATGTCTGAGTCTGCTACTTAAAGCCTTTGAGTCTGTAAACATAAAAAATCTGCAAATAAAAAGTATCAGATAAATAATAATTTCAGTGGTATTTCTTCTAAAGTGCTCAGGGATAATAAGTACTATATATACATATATATATAGAATAAAACCCCACTACAGATGTACTTATCTTTTTTGGGGGGCTAGAAGAATAAATTACAACACATGCATGAGATAGTTCTTGTCAAGAGCAGTTCTTTGGACACCCAGAGTAATAAAATTTTAATATGCAAGTATGGCTCAAATCCTCGTAACATGCAAAACTGTTTTTCTGAGTTACTTAAATAGCAATGGGGTATAGCTGACATCAGAAATACTCAGAATTTTTTTTTTAATTCAGAAATAAAATATACAAGTGAATGAAAGCATGAAATTATACAACAATGAATCTGTCCAAGGGTGCCAATTATTTTTCTAATATGCATGATGATCAAAAAACTTTAGCACTTTTATAAAAAACAATTTTTCAAAGTGATGGTTGACAAAGAAAAATTTGGGAGAGGATTTACAACCAACACGAAAAAGCAAATAGGTTTTACAGAATCTGACATCTCAGCTACCACAGGAATTGTTTCATCTTGTTTTCTGAATACAGGATCTAGCCAGCTGCTGTCAGAGATGTTCTGCACACACCTATTATATTCATACGAATGTTGCAGTGACAGAAAATGCTAATGGGTAGCTCTTTCAGCAGATGAAGTTTTAGAGAAGTTAGAACAGATACTGCATTTCAAATAGAATCTCTCTACACACTTTAAAGGAAGAACCACATGAATGGAACACCTTTGCTCATGTAAGTATTGTTTCACAGCATGAGGTGCTTTTTAAACATCACAAGTATTGTTTAATCAAAAAGCCCATGATAACTACTAGTTCCTTATTTATAGAATGGTTTATTGCCAAAGCCTTGCTTTTATTTCTGAATTTAATTCTTTGTTTTCCTCTTACTGAATTTCGTCTTGATATTAGACTCTTCTTTATATCTTTATCTTTGGTCTTCCAAAGCTCCTTCATTTCTTATCATTAATATCATATATATATAAGAATATATCTGAATAGAACAGAACCCAGAGAATATAACAAAATGAGTTCCTGTTAATTGTACAGAGGACTGCAGATAACCATTGCTGGGAAAGTTTTTCAACCACAGAGATTTCTGCTCAGTGGTAACTTTTACTTATCTGGTCACACAGATCATGTAATTTAACTCTAAGGAGAGGGTAGCCTACCCACAGATTACTCCTTTAGTGGATGAAGAGTGTAAGAGCCAGCTGCTGTCAGCAGACTCATTTTCACCAGCACAGACCTGGGGCATTCTCTCTTGAGCACTCCTCAGACACAGCAGGAAAACCCGTGGGTCAGACAACTTATTCTGGCCGTGATTGCTCTTGCTTGGATCCAGCATCTTTCCTGCTCCTTCTTACATCACCATGTGACACATTACATGTCACACGAGTCACAGTCTTGGGGAGAAATGGTAAACTTTGTTCTTAAGACTGCCCATTTCATTCCATGTTTTCAAACTATTATTATGTTACTATTTTGTAATTCTCTAATATTTCCTGAATGGTGGAAATATTTAAGCTCCTAGAGGTGACACTTCTGTGTTATAAAAAGTATAATGTCTTACAGACCAAAGAGTAAACGGTTTAGATCTATACTGAAAGATGAAAAAGCTTCAGACAGTGACACAAAAAACCAGAGATTTTTCTTTTAAATAGAAATACTAACACCTTGCTATAATGCTAGAAGCCAAATATTTTTGCCAAAGATTTGATGGCAAAGACTAAGGACATCACTTGCAAAATTTAAATATATATTCTAATAGATATTTAGGTATTTTAATTTTTCAAACCACTGATAACCACATTAAGTCACTGGAGGCAAGCCAATTCTTGACCTATACCTGACACAGCTGATCAAAATGCAAGCTGCCATATGACTTGACTTCCAAAATCCGAGATGAAATACCAAGATCATCATCACAAAAGAAGTCAGGCTTTTGCCAATATCAAGACATTCCTCAGTTTAGGACAGACTGTATTTAAGACAGGAATTTCTTCAGAAAGAGATCTCTAAACTAATTCACATATAGCAATTTAGTTTTAGACCCCACTGGTGTTTCAAAGGTCAAAACAAGAACCCACAGAAATTTGCAAGTTCAAGTCCATTTTCAAAATCTCAGCTGAATTAAGTTCTTAGTTGATTAGGCACACTAATCCAAAGTGATAAACTATAAAAAGAATCCCTTACTATGGGTAAAGGAAGGGCATGTTACAAGGTTCATGCTGAAACATGAAAGAACATACTAGCAGAAAGTGTGTTGAACTGAAAGATTATTCTTATGAATGAACAGTGGACAAAGAAAAGTGCAATTGTTTCTCTGCTTTTGATAGCCAAGCACTATTTACCAATCATAAAAACTTGTGCTTTTCAGACAAGCATTTTTTCCTTTCAGGTGTTCTAAAAATATTAAGTTGTTGACTCAGAATTTCTATTTGTGTTTCCTCCTTCATCTTTAAACCTCTGATATAGTTGAAGACACTGAAAAACAACTGAAGACTGACCAACATACAGAGAACTTATTTCTGTTCATGAAACTTCAGTTTTATCATGAATAAAAGGAGTTTATTATACAGAAAAGGACAATAATTACTGGATCATTCCTGCAAGAGAATACAAGCCCCTAGTTCTATTTCCATGCAGGGGACAAATATTCAAGAGTTAATTTCCTTTACCATAAAAACTAGGAATAAATATAAAGTTTGAAGCACACTAATAGCTTCAGATGAAGTTTTTACATCTTCTTTACGTCAGCTGTAGCTGTTTCATGTATCTTTGAAAATATAAGGAATCTTATTTTTCCAGTCATTAATACAGTATGGGGTTTATATGCATCAAAACCAGAAAAAATAGAAAAAGTGACAAAAATGTAAGACATAAAAGATGTGAGGTCAGATAGCTGAGAATTTTCCAGTGTATAATTCCCACCTTGTCATTAAGCCTGGAGAAATCTGTGTACCGTCTGAAAACCACCCAGCTCTCCTCTGGACTTCTTTTTACCAGTATTTTGTATACCTGTGTGGAAAGACAGGAATATCAGAAAAATGTGCAAAACTTCACACTGCATTGACTGGAAGGCTGAAATGATCCTTTATTTCTTAATGAAACAAAACTGATGGATGAAAAAATTCTTAATTAAAATAAAAGAAACCCAAATAACAATTATCAGCACAAAGAGTTTAAATTAATTTTAGAATTTAAGGAAGGAGTTTCTGTAATTCCCAAATACATAGAACTATTTCTGTCTGTAAGAAAGTATGTATTGGCCAGCAGAACAAAAGTCTCAGCAATCAAAAAAGTAAGGGAAGTGTGTTTTAGTGATCTACTTTAACCTCTGCTAAATTAATAGTTTTACCCATTGATCCTTCAGGCCACTCTGTTTTTAAGATGACTGCTAATAATCAGGTTCTGGTTGTGATACTGTTTCAAAATGTCTCATCTGACTTGCTTCACAAGGCAAAATGATACCGAATAAAATGGAATTCTCCTTTGCATTTGTCTTGAACATTAGATTTTGTCTTTCTGGGCGAAATATGACTTCACTAGAAAGCTGCATGAGAATGATTACACTAGCACTGTATACCTGAAGTAATGGATCCTTTGAATCAGATTTAGCACCACAACAGCACAGCAGTACTGTGCTCCTACTTAAAAGCAAATGGATAAACAAACAAAATAATAATAATGGTAATAATAATAATATTGCTTTTTAGGAGGATTGATATTCCAATGCCTGAACACAATGAATCTAGAACAAGTCACAACTTCAACTAGAAAACATTCAGCAGTGCCTAATGTCATAACCTTACTTTCTCTAATGTAAGGAGATTTGCAACTCACTGAGTTATTTTTCCCAGTCTGTATGTAAAAAATATAATACAATAAAGAAAAAGATATTTTTAGAATCATAATGATAAACAATCCCTCACTTCACCAAATTCTATTTAAAACATTTTCTATTCTGTTACACAGTAAAATCTTTTCCAGTATTTCACGCTGTCACAGCAGGCTGTTTTAGCTGGTAAGTGTATTTTTCTTGTTGCAGTCCCAACACGATAACCCTAGAGTTAGCCAACTTCTGTTCAGCTCTGAGACTGTTTCTGGCAATTTTGTATTCCATAATATATTGAGTTGCAGATAGCTACAGAAACTACAGATAACTATGGTGCAAATTAAAAGCAATTTTTCAGCAAGTACTTCTCTTATCTATGTTTTAAACACAATTTCACTTCCAAGAAGTATCATCTGTAGAAGTCATGGATTGTGACAGAGAAAGCAGCTATTAGCTTTTAAAATTCAAGCTGCAGGACATGCTTACAAAACTACCATTAAAATATAATTTTTCTGCCTTGTATTTTATGTATAAATGCTTATCCAAATATTTTATTACTTTGCTGTCATAGTAAAAGTATAAACAGTTTTATTTTCACACTTAAAAAAAGAAATAAATGTAAAACTGTGAAGACTCTTTGCTAGTACACAGCAAAACACAGAACAAGAAACTTTGGAATATGCATGTGAATTTACTTGCTAATCAGTATTCTAGTCTTATACTCTTATATTGTAAGTTCTGCAAAAGCATTGTTTAAAAATATATATGAGAAAAAAATAGAATAATTTCCAAGTAAACATTAGATAACTTAAAAAAACCTGTTCACCAATTACAGTGACCTCAACTGTAACAGGAAGTGAAACCAACTTGTGATTACTGGCCTCAAAATTATGGTCAACCTGAAATAAACATGTTTGGTTTTCCTGCCAAAGTTAAAAAACATGTGGTTGGGTGTTTTTTGGCTTTTCTTTAAGGTTTGCAATTAATGAATAAGAACTAGAATATTGCAAAACCACCTCTCAGTTCCTTCACACAAGATCTTGGGTAAAAATCACAAATTAATTCAACAAATTCACTTAATTCCACTCAATCATGAATTGCTTCATTCTATAAATAAAAAATCATCAATGTTACCCATATGTAGC
This sequence comes from Orthonyx spaldingii, assembly GCA_013397795.1. Lineage (NCBI taxonomy): Eukaryota > Metazoa > Chordata > Aves > Passeriformes > Orthonychidae > Orthonyx > Orthonyx spaldingii. The sequence continues at coordinate 1,642,602 of VZTJ01000388.1, forward strand.
AACATTCCCTGGTTGATTCAGCAACTCATTATTATTATCTCTACTGGCTTAAAAAAAGAGAGAAAGAAAGGAAAAAAAAAGAAAAAAGTGCTAACTAAACATTCCAGGACTGTGAATTCACTTAAGACCAAATGTTTACAAAGAGATGTTTTTCAGCCTAGTTTTTCCCTCCCATAAGCTTCAGCAACCACGTACGTACTCCAACATGCACTAACATCTGACTCCTGAAGTTTGGACATCATTCAGCTTAATCAGATTCTTATTTTTGGGAACTATGAGATACTACCAACAGTAAAAAAAGAATTCAGCAATTGAGTCTCCTCTCTTTTACAAGTGATTTTAATTTAATTTCCACTGTCTTCCATCTCATTGACTTAGCACTGCAAAAGCAACTCAAATTTCTAGGACTAATTACTTGCTGGCTTTAATGCACAACAGCAAACTGCATGCACAACATGCAACTGGAAACAGTTAATTATGTGCTTTCAGAAACCAACACAGCAATAGAAGTGGAATCAGGAAGTGCAAAAATGCATCCAAGCATTTTACAATGGAGAATGTTTCACTCGTACGGTGACCTGACCTTCCACCCACAATAAGGAGACAAAGTTGTCATTGTTAATACAGAAGAACACCTTACAGGCACACTGGAGTATGTCTTGGCAATGTCTTCAAGAAAGACACAGAGCAGCTGGAACAAGTCCAGAGAAGGGCAATAAGCTGGTGGAAGGTCTAGAGGGTAAGTCATGTGAGGAGGGGCTGAGGGAGCTGGGGATATTTATCCTGGAGAAAAGGAGGCTCAGGAGAGACCTTATGGCTCCCTACAACCACCTGACAGGAGGCTGTAGCCAGGCGGGGGTCAGTCTCTTCTCCCTGGCAACCAGCGACAGGAAAGAGGAAATGGCCTCAAACCGTGCCAGGGGAGGCTTCAGGTTGGACATCAGGGAGAATTCCTTCATGGAAAGGGTTGTTAAACACTGCAATGAGCTGCCCAGAGAGGTGGTGGAGTCACCACCCGTAGGGGTGTCCAAGAAGTGAACCTGGATGTGGCACTTTGTGCCATGGTCTGGCTGTCAAGGTGGTGATCAAAGGCTGGACTCAATCTTAGAGATCTTTTCCAACCTAAATGATTCTGTGGTATTTTCAGACTATCCTTGTCCATACAACAATACTGATTGTTGTTTCAGTTTTGAAGGTTTTTATTTAAAAAAAATTTTAAATCTATCTGTGAAAGAAAATTCTGCTCTTCTCTTATGCTATCATGCACAGAGATGTTAGAAACTGAAAATCTCATGAAAAGACAGGGTATCATTTTAAAATAATTAAAATGCACCATTATTTAACTTTTTGCGAAAAGAACTTTGATTTCATCAGTATTTTAACTGTCATAGAAATTCTGCACTTCTCTAATCTAAAAGAAAACAGGAAGAAAAAAAGTTGGTCTGCTATTTCCTTCTCCTTACCTACTTCTGATTAATGTTCATTTTAAGTAATATCATTAATAATCAGTAACAAACAGCTTCCATCAGTCCCACAGGCACTGCTGTATTATCTCAAAGAAATATTTCAACCACACTCACAAAATCAAATGTAGAAGCACATTGATGTATTTATGGCATGCAAAAAAGATGAACTGCCAGCTACAGTGCACTTTGAGAAAAATCAATACAAACCAGTTAGGCTGCTGTTCTGGCAAAAGATATGGCATAAGTGACTTCTCAGTCTGTTTGCAGAACAGATTTCTCCTTACTAGAAACTAAGCTGGGCAAGAAGTTGAAACGTACATGTTTGCACTTTAACAGAAATGTTGTAAGTTACTAATAACTGCAAAGGGCGAACATCAAGGTTTCTTATCATTAATTCCAAATAAAAGTCAAATAAAAGACTGTATTTTATTTAGGAAGCTTAACTACACACAACTTTTGTACAAGTTCAGTTTCACAAGGAATTGTAACGGTATAAGGAATTTCTGACTTCTCCAGCAGAAATTGATACATGAAGTGAAATGAATTCCTTCTATTCCATATACACAATTACAGGAAAGACTGCTTTCTAGTCCCAGTTTTCCCACCTGTATAACAGGAATGATATTTTCCTGTCAGGAAGTACTTTGACGCTAAACTGGTAAACATCCCTGAAGTGCAAGATTAATTACTGAAAGACAATGCAAAGCACATTCAATTGTTATCTTGTCATTACAGGATCCACTATACTATGCCCACAACTTACAGTGAATTTTGCCCTTTCCTCCATCACCTCATAGCCCAGAATAGTTGGCGTGGATGGTCGATCTTCCCAGCTCCTGGAATCTGCATTCTGCTCTATTTCTTCTACAGGCTGAGTACAGTACTCTATGGACGTGTCCAGACCTGTAAATTTAGTCCTAACAAGTGGACTGCTACACGCAGATGACGTGGAACCAATCTGGTCAGGCACGCTCATCTTTTTAAAACTATCAACTGCAGAGTCCTCCAGCTGTCCTTTCGAGGAGCTCGAACTCGTTGAGATGCTCCCAAAGGAAGAACTTCTTTGGTTTCTGTTTGTAAAGCTGGATGATGAACTTCCAATAGGAATAGGAACAGGAACATATGGTGTTGCCATCCTTCATGAAAAAAAAAACCCCTCAGTTTTTGGTCCAGGAATTTAAGCTTCATTTGCTGTATAAACCATGTTTTCTCTTGTTTTCAGGAACAGTACCTGCAATTAAGGACAGAAAATACTGCTGTCATTTTTAAGTCAAAGCAACTCTAAGAGCTTTGGAAAAAAACCTGTATTAGCTCTGAGATGGTACACAGCAATACTGCCGGGTAAAACATTTTGACAAAGAATTTGGCTTCATATAAAATGTGCTTTTAGGTTGTATCTCAGTCATTTGACAGACAGCTTTACAAGAGTGCTGTCTTCCACAGCTATTAAAATTAAAATGGCAAAGAGCTAAATCAAGGTTACAGAAGAGAAAGATCCTTTTGTCCTTTATGACTTAAGTGTTATTTGGTTTTATTCAAAGAGTCAGCAATTTTTTGGCATATAAGAAGAAGGAGTAGTTTTAGTGACTGTTTAATCTAAACAGTACAAAAGGTTTTCTCAGAATTGGTTCTCTAAGACATCCACTGCAGACTACGTGAGCCAACAGGCAACATGAATCAAAAGACATGACAGTAAACAACTTAGGTGAAAACATATTTGCATATTACACATTCACTGAAGTATAATGGATCTGTTTTCAACGCAAAATATTTTTTCAAAACAACTCTGTTGCATATAATGCTGCAGAGATTTGTCACAATGTTAAATGGGCACATTTTCTGGAGTCTGAATTGGAGCAATTAAGTTTTACAAGCATGCACATGAAAAGCAGGGTTGTTACAGCAGGTAGTTTTCCATCCCAGCAGACTGAAATGGCAAAAAAAAGGTGCATGGAAAAAAGACAAATAAACAAGTCAGTATTTTTTCTTCAACAAAACCACTCAAATGAGTCTTTTGCATGCATGTGTATACATTTCTGGAAAAAAAGCAAAATAAAATTAAGACAGCAGTATCAAACTGCCAAAAAACCACCATCTCCTCTTTTTAAAAAGATATCCAAAGAAGAGCTCTTACAAGATGCAAATTAAATGCCACCTCTTTGGATTAACAGGATTTGAGCCATGATCCGTTTCACCCAGGAATAAACCAATCAAACAGGAGGCTGCAGGAAGCTGTGAAATGGGAAACTGCCAACCTGATTCACATCAGACAATCAATCATCTACTGCAGCAAAACCAAATGAGATTCCTAATTGTGAGGGTGAAGTGATGCTTTCACTCTCTTGCTCTAAATTAATCCTAGAGCACATGAATAAAGAAATAAATTTTGAATGAACCAGCACCAGCAAGGCTGAAAAAATTCTCTTGAACAAATTCCTTGAGCGAATCAAAAAACAAACTTAGTCATCCTGTCAGCTACATCAGGAAGTCTTCACACACCCTCTAGCAGAAAGTTCAGGTAATTTGACCAGAAGAACAATTTCAAACTGGCAGTGATTTCTTGAGAACATCTCTGCTTCACTGTGGAGTGAGGCTGGACAGTCAGAAGCATCTGAGGGAGCTGAAATGGCAGTATCATAAACCCCTGCTGACTCACTTAGCTGGTCAGAGATGGGATTTGAAGTACCCAGCCGCTGCTGTTGCAGCACAGTCCTGTGCTTGGCTGTGTGAGTGAGGCCACGTGTCAGACATCTGACCTGCTTCAGCCCCACTTAGTGTGAGAGCAGCAAGTCACACCTGTCTCCAAGACAAGATGTTCTCCTGGAGCGACACCAAGATGTAAATCCCGTCCTTCACCCATATCTCAGTAACAAAATCTATTTTCTGCCTCAAACAATAAGCTCTGCAATAGTTTTTCTTCAACACAAGGTGTGAAGCATTGCAAATGAAACACTGAAAAAGGGAACTCCTTTTTCACTTGCCACTTCCACGTTACCAGCATAAGGAATTGAGAGCATGCCCTTAAACAATGTCCCAGCTATGTTCTTGGGAGGTGTAGAATTTAATTCCTGTAAACAGAAGAACCTAAGTGAGTCCAGACTGCAAAAAATCAAACAATCTATACGTAAAAATTATTATCCTCTGTTGCATGACTGTGAACCTGGAGTGGAATATAAGCCCACATCTCAGGGAATCGATTGAAGTTCACTTAGGAGTTTGTGGAATTTTAAGATGCAAAACAAGCTTGTGCTTTTCATCACTTTATGAACAGAACCAAACCCAATCCAAAACCCCACAATGACATTTTCACCAGTTACAATACTTGTGAACAGTGAAGAACTTCTTCCTTTGAAGTGAAATGCCAGTCAAGAACTTACTATCTTGAGCTTGTTTACTTACTAGATATTACTTTTAAATGCACATGAATTTCTAAGCAGCTGCACCAATCTGGCAAGCAAGAGAGCTCAACACAGACCACACTAAGGATAAAGCCCTTGGTGTTGAGAGGCCAACACCTACATCGTATGTGCTTCAGCTGCTTTCATTTCAGACCAGCTCTAATTTGGTACCACTGCCTGGATGCTTATTAGCAGCTGGACTGCACTAAGCCTGCTCCCAGGGTATGTTTTCTGGCTTAGTTTCTTTTGTACTCTGCAAGGCCACCCCAAATAGTGAGTCAATGCATATTACAGGTGATGATGACACTATTTTCCTCTAAAGGGCATTCTTGACTCAATCTGACACACTAAACACACCCACGGACAGAAAAAAGGGGCTCATAGTGTCACACACAGATTCCTGTAACTTTGAAGAGTAACAGGAAAGTGTTCTTTTGAGTAACAGAAATGTCAGATCAAGTGAGCAAATGGCACACTGCATCACTTAGCTTGAATATTTCTTTTGTAAAAAAAGTTGAAAGAAATATACAAAAATATTACATTTCCAGACTCACGAATACATATACATTCATAAATACATGTATAAATCCACCTTCAACTGTAAAAGTACCACAATTTCCCAGTATGTAAAATATTTACATGCTGTGAGTTACAACAGGGTCCAAAATCACACTAACCTGCTCTTCATGAAGGCTACTAAATATTAGAAGAAAATACAATGCTCGAACGAGGGTCACAACCCTAGGAATCAAGCCTTACCTATAGATACAGTTTACTGCCAATTCACACAATAAAAGGAACTGAAAAGAATTTAGTTAAAAACAAATCCTTTTAGACAAACCATGTCACTCCCCACTTACCTCGGTGCACTGAGGAGGGTTTATGTGCTCATTTTGCTCCTACCCCAGCTGCACAGAACCAGCAGAATCATTGCAGCACACCAACTTTCAGAGCAAACTGCTCATGACACCTATGAGATAACTCAGAGACTGCACTTTCTTGTCTATCTATTTACTTGACTTTTTGCAAGAAATTTGCTTCCTGTTCAGAACCTGTATTTTGTTTAGTTTGATTCCCTCCCGTGAGTTAAGAACGCGAAGAGAAGGAAGAGAATATTTGCTGAAGTGCTGAACTGCGAGATTCGAAACAGGATAGGACAGTCCGGGGAACCCAGATGTCACATGCTACAGAGCAGCATGACACCAACTTATCCTGGTGTTTACAGCAGCCACCTCCCTTTCTGCGGGTGAAGCAAATAGGCTGTAATAAAACCACTTTAAAAGGGTTTGCCTGCAGCTTGCAGCTATCGCAGTTCCAAATCTTTTTAAGCTAATGGCTTGTATATTCAGTGAGAAACATGTAAGCCACACGATTCAAGTATAATAGACTAGAAACAAAACAATCCTTACTTAACAGTTGTAACTGGATTTAGAAGACTTTTAGCTATGCAATACTATTTGCGATCTGGTTACATATATTGTGCCTCTGTGTGGACAACGCAGACAAGCTGACCTCTGATGGGTTTAAGTGCTACTGAGGAATATCAGCTGAAGAACAAGTGGAATATATAAAGAAACAACTTGCTGACTTAGGTTTCATGATTTTTTAAAATAATCATTTTGTGCCGACTTCAGCCAAGTTACCTGTCAACATTTTTTACCTGCTTATGAACTCAAAATGGGGATGGGGGGTGCTTTTTATCTCACCTCACACATAGGAGCAATTCCTGCCCCAAAGAGTCTGTTATGGAACTAGAAACAACTGCAGGTACCTTGCTCCCCAAACCTGCACATCAGGGAGCGCTACTTCTGACGGTTCTGAAACCGAGGAGCACCAAACCAACCCGGTCGGCACCGCAGGGGCAGCGCCCGGCCCGGCCCTGCCCCGCCGCTGAGGGGCCGCGCTCGGGGAGTGCCACCGCCGCCGCCGCTTTACGTAACTCCAGGGGCGGCCCCCAGCCGCGGCACCGGCGAGGCCCGGGGAACCCTCCCGGTCCCTCCGCACGGCTGCGGGCACCGGCCGAGGAAACACCTGGAGGCGGGCGAGGCGCCGCCCCGGGGAACGGGGGATTCCGTCCCCTCCGTCCCGCCCGAGCGGGATCGGACCCGCGGCGCTCCCGCCCGCGGCCGCCTCCGCACAGGTGCGCGGGAGCCGCGACAGCTGCGCAGAGGCGGCGGGGGCCGTTCCCGTCCGGCGCGGGACGGGCAGCGGCGAGGCTCCGCTCCCCCGGCCTTCCCCGCGCGGGCTCCCCGCTGCCTGGCTCTTTCCCTGCCCGCGTCCCGGTTCCCGCAGCCGACACTCCCGCCCGCCGCTGCCCTCACGGCCGCCCCGCTCACCTGCTCCCCGGCCGCGCGCGCCCCGCTCCGCCGCGACACCGCCGGGCCCGCCCCGCGAGGGGGGCGGAGCAGGGGCGGGGCCCCCGGCAGCGGCGGGGCCGCGCAGGGACTACAAAGACCGGCGTGCCCTACTAGCTAACGCGAATTTCTTTTTCCGGTGCGCAGCGCGCGGTGCATTTCGGGGTTTGTAGTGCCGCGGGCTGGGGCCGCCCCGAGGCTGCATGCGCGTCCGCGCAGGGAAGGAAGGCGTAGAGGAGCTGGGGGTCTTTGCATTCCTGGTGCCCCCGGCCTCTGCAAAGTGCGAGCTGTGACCGTGTTTCACCTAGCCCTGCCGTAAAGCCCCGCTGTACCGCGAGGTGTCTGCGCAGGGCGACACAACGGGAATGGGAGTGGAGCGCCGTGTCAAATTTCACGGATAAAAGTGTTCTGGGAATTTCTTGGAGGATGGGGGGCGGAAATCACTGTTCTTAAATAGTGGTGGGAATAAATCAGTATCTCGCTATCTCATAGTGACTTAGGGTACGTAAACAGCAGTGCGATACTCTGGAGAAAATGAACACAGCACAATTTTTGTTGAAAACTACATTTTCTTCATGCGTTTTGCGTTCTTTATGTATAATTTAAAAATCTCATACCGGCTCCCCAAGATCTCTCCTGTGTTCGCGGCTCTGGAAAATATCGCACCTCTTGTCTGTGCTGCACAACTCATCTGCTTGTTTATCATAAACTCGACGCCTTTTGCAGGGCACGGGCACACAAATAGCGTAGCAAAACAATGCTGTAAGGTGGTCCAGGCTGTGGCTGCAAATACTACAGGCATTGCCCATGTCAATACATACTGCCCTGGAGGCTAATGTTACCAGCGTGAGTGTAATTCTGTTGTTGGGATTATATTCGTAGGATGTTAGGAAATTTTTTTCTGTGCTTGGTGGTTTTGGGGTTTTTTTCCCTGCTCTGTCATATTGTTTCAGCAGCACATTGGACTGTCTGGAATTAATTTTGAACTTAGTGGTTTTCCTCGATGCTAGTCTTTCAAGAAAGACTTTCAGATTTGGCAGGATAGCTTGTATTCATCGTGAGCAGAATTAATCCATTCAAAAAACATTTGTGAATGACTAGTTCAGAAGCCATGCAATGGGAACTTTTTTGGATCCAATTCTGTTTTAAATATGTTGTACTTGAAAGAAACAATGCACTAGATTTTAAAATGCCATATTAAATCTGAGGAAATTGATTAAATTACATTTTGAAAATTACACTGCCAAACCAGATATGCTGAGCATATAATTATTGCAAACTTTAAACTTTGTCTCACTCAAGATGAAAATATTCCTTAACATAGAACAGCAGAAAAGAAAAAAAGTTAGAAACAGGAGAATTCTAATTCCTAGTTGTTCAGAACCCTTTTCTCTGTAGTAGTTGATCGTGTTTGATCATTACAATAATTTAGTTGCATATTCTGTGTTTGAATTTATTTAGCTGTAAATAGTTGCTTAAAACGTTTCCTACCTACATGAAGCTACTTTTTTTAAAAGCTGAGTTTTTTTCACGTCTAGAATAATTTTATAGTTAAAAGTCCATATTTTTGTGTTTGCTAGTCTGCTTTCTTAACAGTTTGTGACATGATTTTATTGCAGAGTTTAACATAAAATTTTTACCAGCCCCCAGATGATAGTGAGGTCAGTTTTCTCAATGGCACTGTCGATTGAACAGGAGTCCTATCCCATGCCCTTTGAAGAGAACAAGATCTATTTTGTCACAGTGAGCAGGTATAGGAACAAGGCGTGAGGCTGAATTTCTTTGGTCATTTGGACATTCCAAGGAAGTCAGTGGGATTTTTGGCTGCTGAGGAATGTGGGCTCATTGCCTTCACGTCACAAGGTTCTATCCGCCCTCAAAATCATCAGGAATGACTGTTGGTTCACTGGCGGGAGAGAAACTATGCAGGGTTAAGGTGATTTAAAATTGGGTGTGTGCTCTTCCTGATTTTCTTTTTGTAGTAGTTCTTCCCTGTGTACTTCGGCTGTGGTAATCCGGCTTGGAGAAAGAACGGCTTTACTTCGGCTGCTCCTGTGAGCAGAAAGGGCTGTGACTCCCATCACAGGCGTGATGAGCCACCCTGTGGCAATACCCTGCAATTTGCCTTTATTGAGGCAAAAGGACGACAAAACTAGTTGCTGAACATGTAAAGCAGTGGAAAGTATTTGCTGGTTTTTTTTTTTTTTTTTTTTTTACATGTATTGGTACCAGATATCATGTGTGTTCTGCCTCCATTTGCTAATTATTTAGTTTTCCAGAGGATTGGTGTGTATATATGATAGGCCTTATCAAAATCTGTGCAGCTGTTGTAATCCTGTGTGCCAAAACCACGTTTTTTGCTAATGCTGGCTGGTTCACTAGTTTAATTTAACCTTTAGGGGCTAGGGCTTGCAGAATCAGGAAAGCTGATTGATGTAGAAGAACTTTATGCAACCTCTGTGAACTTCTCAGCACTTTCTCTGCTGGGAAGTAGAATGCAGGAACTGCTAATTGTGTAACACTAGTGGTTCAGCAATGCCACCTTCTGTTGTAATAGAATAAAACCCAAGAAATTAATCCTATCGGTGAGAACACTGGGATAATCTTATTGAATTAAATGCAGCTTCTTTTTTTTCTAGTTGAGGCATAATGTGATATGTTTTCAAAGTTCCACCTGCACCCATGTTCATGTGAAACACTGAGAGTAGACTTTCAATCAGGTTATGGGATTTAGGTACTCAAATCTAATTGCATTTCAATTGGATGTAGGCACTTAAATTCCTTTGTAGGTTAGAATGCATGCATTCAATCCCATTATATTCCAATGGGATTTGGACCTTCCTCTCTCAGGATACTATGAAATCTGTGACTTGGAGGATATTTGTTTTATGACAAAACAGCCAAATTTATTTCTCAGCTGTAGAGCCTTCAGTATTAGAAGTGATGGAGCTTCTTCTAAAGACAATTCTTTAATTCCTTCCAAATTCTAAAAACTGCATAACTTTAGAAATGTACAGCTAGATATTTTGAAAGTAGACATAAGCATTGAAACTGGGAATTTCACATGGGCAGGAATTTCATATGGGCATTCAAATCCTAAGTTGTGATCCTTGTAATACTTTCAGCAGTTGCCCTGTCATTCTAATGTCTCTACTTCAGAGGTGGTGTATCAGTGTGCGTGGATGTTGTATTTTAATACTTCCTGTGCCTGTGTGATGTCAGCATATGTTCAAAAGGACCTTGACTTTTGAAAAGCTAAAAAACCATGACCTTTTTCACATATCCTTTGAGAGCTCCTGTCCTTGGGAGGTTGTAATGCCCCATTTCAGATTTGCAGAAAGGACTTGGGGAGAGGTAAGAGATGGGATTTAAATTCTGTTGTGGACTGACTCTTGGTAGGTTTGGTCTGACTCTCTGTGACTTGCTGCTCTGTGGCTAACTGTGTTCAAGTTACTTTGAAATCATTGCGGGGCACCTCGCTTGTGCAGTGTAGGCTCCTGGAAGCCTGCAGTCCTTGTTCAGAGTTTAAAGTAGCATGTGAGGACTGGGCTTTCCCAAAGTCCATTTTTTGTTAGCTCTCAATCTTTATGGTTTCTAGTTCAGGTTTTGAATTTCAGACTTGACCCTTGACCGTGACTTGAGGTGTGGGATACTGATTATCTCTTTGGCACCTAACTGATTACTCCCAGCCTGGTACCATCTGTAGAGTATCTTCTGATACTTGTCATGAACCTTACTCCTAATATCCTGTTACACTCAAATTGATTCCAGTGTGGTATAATTATGATAGTCCATTTATGCAATAAAAGTAGACTTGACAGGCTTTTTGTGGAATACCAGCTTCACACGTGGAGCTGTAGTGTATTATTCTGGCAATTCACTGAGCTATGACTGGGACTTAACAGTTTTCTATTCAGGTATGCCTCTTGTGCTTCTCTCTTAGATGGGAGTCCTCAAGTAAGAAAGCAGACCCTCTAATGAGTTAACAAATTTCTGCCTGCCAGAGGCTAGTTCTACTTTGAATTACAAGGAATATGTCTCTTAGGAATTGCTTCTGGGCAGAGAAACTCATGGCTGTTATGGCCAGAATTGTCAGATGAATGAACTATAAATGTGAACTTTAAAACAATTTGAGTTATAACATTTGCTTCTGTCCACGAGCACTTATTGGAAAGCCTAGAAAACGGTGTCCTTCCTTCTTCCTTCCTTTTTATCCTCACCATTAGCATTTTCGGCCCCTGTCCTGACTGGGTATATCTTGCTTCACGCAGATAAGCAGTTATGATCACCAACTGCTAAAAATGATGTGTGATTAGTAAATAGAATCATAGAATCACCAGGTTGGAAAAGACCTTCAAGATCATCTAGTCTCACTGTCCACCTAATATGAAACCGTTTCACTCAGCTCTAGATCCAAACATTGCTTGAACACCTCCAGGCATAGTGACTCCTCTACCTCCCTGGACAATCTACTCCAATGCCTTACAACCTTAACAGTGAAAAATTATTTCTAGTATCTGATCTGAATCTCCACATTGCAGCTTAAGGCCATTCCCTCTGTTCCTCTCACTGCAGGCATGGTAGAGGAGACAGGCCCCCACCTCACCACAACTTCCTTTCAGGGAGTTGTAGAGAGCGATGAGGTGCCCCTTGGGTCTTCTTGAAACTGAACAAACCCAGCTCCCTCAGCTACTTCTCATAAGACTCATTTTCTAGACCCTTCATGAGCCTTGCTGCCCTTTGCTGGACACACTCCAGCACCTCAATGTCTGTTTTGAAGTGAGTGGCCCAGAACTGAACACAGCACTTGAGGTACAGCCTCACCAATGCCAAATGAGGTATGGCCTCACCAAGGCAGACGCTCATCTGCAGATGAGAAACTGGGAAAGCTGGAATTGTTCAGCCTGGAGAAGAGAAGGTTCAAGGATGCCTTGTCCATGTGCAGAAATACCTGATGGGAGCGTGCAAAGAAGTTGGAGCCAGGCTTTTCTTAGTGGCACCCAGTGCCAGGAAAAGGGTCAGAGGGCGCAAACGGAAATACGGAAAATTCCATCTGGACATAAGAAAGCACATTTTTACTGTGAGGGTGATCAAATACTGGAATAGATTGTCCAGAGAGGTAGCTGCTTGATATTTAAAACCTGACTGGACACAGCCCTGAGATACTTGCTCTAGCTGACCTTACTTTTAAGCAGGGGCTGGGCTAGATAATTTTGAGAGGTTCCTTGCATCGGCAACCTTTCTGTGATTTTGTGAGCTCAGAGACCCTCCATGCCACTGTTGCTGCAGAACAAAAAGGTACCAGTACTGTTTCTATTTCTGTTTTCTTAAAAGCATCTACTCTTCAAAGAGTATGGGAGCAAAAATTGTTCTCATTTGCTGTTGTGTGATGAAATAAAATTCAACTTGTGGCAAGTTGACATCTTTGAATGTACTTTCTGATACTTTTTTTTCTGAGTAAGGTATTTTTTTCTTTCCTTTTTCTTTCTTCCCTGTAATCAATGTGAAAAGAACATTGTAAGGAAAACCCAGGGAGCAGAGAATAAGGAATTATTGTTAATTGAGTAGACTATGTGTTTTCTTTTCAATCTAAATAAAAGTGTTATGGCAGGGATTACAGCCATTTAGATTGAGGAGTCATATTCATGTACAATAATGAGTCCTTTATGTTCCTGTGAAGCTTCAAGTTTAAAAATAGTTGGTTTGCTCTTAGTTAAAAGTAGTGATTTTAAATGGTCTTGCTTTTACATTATTGAACCATTTGCCTGCTTTTGTTGCAGGGAAGAGGTGGTTCTTTCCCAGTAATACCCGTTTGGACACAATGGTACCCTGGGTTTTAAAGTGACATGACAAAGCTTCTGGTCCTTTGATACAGCTTTTGTTGAAGGTTTTGTTTTTCCTTCCTAATGCTCTACAGCTTACTATTTTGTATGGCACAATGTATTTTAGTATTGATTTGTGAGACCCTGAAAAGTATTTCTTTCTCTGTGGGGTAAGGAGAAGAAACTTATTCTTGTTAAAACCTGAGCGGGCACACAAGCGGGACAGACTGTTAATTGTTTCCAGTGTTTCTCTGTGACCTTGGACAATTAAATTTCACTTTATTGTCGATTCCCAGGTTTTGCTATAGGCTCATTCAGCAAGCTAATAAAGTTACAGTGAATATAATCTTCTAAATCTGAAAGGCATCACTATTACTCCTGCAACTCTGTGTTCTGAATTTAAAGTGATGCTTGTCTTTCCTGCACAACACGGCTCTGTTACAATGCGTTCCTTTTGCCCAAAATCACTAATACAGCCCTACAAAGGACAGCGTTCATTAACTGTATCCTGTGCACAAAGAATATAAGTTTCATTGTTTTTTAACAATAACACAGAAACCTTTCCATTTATTTCCAAAGTTCAAATAGCTGCAGTGGTGTGAAACAGCTTTGTCTCGGAGAAACATGTGTCGCATTTATATGGAAATGAGCACACCCTGTGCTTCAGTAAGTGCCAGGGTGGCAATGTTCAGTACTGCCACACTTAAGTAGGCTTCTGCATTGTGCTCAAATTCTGTTCAGCCAGCCAAAATTCTAGCAGCTTTTCCTTCTGTGTTAGAAACAGACTTTGAAATTATACTGCTATACCTGACATCCACACATGTAAAGTTGGATAGAAACATACTCTTTATCTTTTTCTTGTGAAGTAGCAATATGGAGTTAGTTTTAGATGAGAATTATACAATAGTGTTCTTCATTTATGGTAAAAAAAACCTGCAGATAATTTTGACTTCTGGTTTTGAAGAACAAAATCTCTTCTTCAGAAGAGCTTTGCTTTCTGTTTATCTAGCCTTTTGGTCTCTTTATATTTCTACTTTACTTTGTAAATTGCAATTAAAGGGTCACGCTCACATGCACACTGTGTCATGCACACTGACATGTTAATTAAGCATTGACGTTTGCAGGCTGTTCTAGGGCCAGAGGCTACTCTTTAGTGGTTATTGTTCTTGCTATCTAGCAGAGACCACAGGTATGCTAAACATTTGCAAAGACATAGAAAAACATTGTTATTTTCTGGATGGATTTGTAACTTTATATGGAACAGGAAGAAATAAGTGAAGATAAGAAACATTTCAGACAAATCGATAGGAGGGGGTAAGGGTTATCACAGGAAGATCAATCACTTACTCACCTGAGGCCCTGACATAGAATTTATTATCAGACAGTATTTATCATGATGGATGATTACATGGAGCAGACTTTTTTTAGGAGAGATGAGGTCTAGAGGGAATGCCTTAGCAGATCTCAGCTGTGTCAAATTTCACTGAGTCACCCTGGTAGGGAACCCCCAATCACAGAAATTGTGAGGCAAGGCCACTGCGAAGTGTTTTCCGCACTACTTCTCTTGCTGTCATCTGAACGTGGTTCTGGGGTCTGGAATGCTGATACCTTCCTTCTGAACTGCCCACATACCTAATTTCCCAGTGAATATAAGAGTATGGGAAGGAAGCAATAGTTGGGATGGTCCCAACATGCTGGTAGGATACAGCCATGTCTCACACCAAGACCAGGGAAGAGTCATGGGTACCACAGTCTAGAGGCAGTAGTGGTAGTTTCACCTAGAAACACAGACACAGTTGATTACTGGCATATTGCAGCCTTCCCCAAAACTCAATAATTTTAAATGAAGGGGAAAATTGGACAATTGTATGAGTGAATAATATCCTTTGTGTGCTCATGAGGAAGACAGTCATTAGGATGCCTTTTGAATGAAAACATTGCTGTGGCTGGATGTAATGGGAAGGGCAGGTGTTGCAAGCATAGGGTGAGATGGCAAAAAACAAGGGTGGATGTAAGAAAGCTAAGCAATGTTAGATGGAGATTTGCTCTCAGGACTCTCACAGGTATTTCAAAGGAGACATCATGTGTGATGGAACAAAGCCAATATTAGAATGGTCAGGTTTTAATCAAAAATCAATGTTGCCTTTCACCACTACAGACATTGAGAACCACATCCCCACAAATGCGTGCTACCGGCATAATTGAAAAAAACCCCTTGTTTTTGATGGCGTTACTTTCATAAGTGTTCCTAAATGGTCTTGTGTTAGTCTGACTCACTGTATGATAGTGAAGTTTCAGCATGAATACTTAGGCTTATTAAGTCCACAATTGACAATGCAAATTGTTTTAATCTTTTAATTAAGATATGGAAAAAAAGAAGAAAAGTAGTCATAAAATTTGAGGCATAATTTAAGTGGGTTTTTAAATATACATTTTAAAATAAAATCTGTAAAAATATGTAATACAAAAGAAAGTAAGAAGTTTTCATTTAATTGGCATCCCCTAATTGTTTTCCTTTGTATATAAAAAGGTTTTAGAAGCGAGTTCTTCTAGTTAAACTGTATTGTAGGTAGCATTATAGACTTTGTTAAATATCTTTTTTAGAAAAAGAAAAATGTACTTGGAATGGATTCAAACTATTGTTTTTCCTAAGTTTATGCCCTGATGCTATTTTTCTGGGAACCAAACAAAACAAATAGACATAAAAGTGAAGAGAACAACAAAAGCTGATGTTGCACGTTGATGCTGATTTTTATCTTACAGCTTCATGAATTAGAATGACAGGTGCACTATGCCATCTCTGCATCCAGCCCAAAACCCAGGCTAACCTGTATCAACCACCTTTCAGGGCATGGGTTGACAATGAAATAAAAAGAGGTTCTCTCTTGGTTGGCTAAAACAGGTTTCCACCAAAAAGAAAAAGTGAAATAAAAAAAACCAAAAATAAACAAGAGCAAGAAAAAAAAAAGAAGAAATGTTACATGTAGGACCCAAATCCTATGTTCTGAATGGTGTTGCAGATTAATCTAAAGAGCAGTGAAGAATTTTGGGACAAAGGGAGCAGGACTTTTCTTACTCTGTACAATGTAGAATACAGCATTTTACACCACAAGGCACCTTGCCTGGTATTAAATGGAACTTCTTTGGTGTGAAATGAATTGTGTGCTGTAATTTGAATGTAGCAATCTGACTGTTGTGCAAGAGATGGTTGAGGGGAAGCATAAATAATAACCTTACTATTTCTTTCTGACATGTAGATCATGCTGCACATTAGATGATGAAGATATTTCTGTCCTTTGATATCCTGTGCTCTCACAACAAATTATTGTACATCAAAGAAATGAGCTCTGAGTCAAAATGACAGTAAAAGTGATGAGCTAGAAAATAATGTAAAGAGCTAGTACCTATGAGATTACTGAAAATGTCTGAAGAAATGGGGTAAAGGAAATTGCACACAAAGTTGTTCAAATAACTTAAGCTGTCTGAAAAATAAATAATCTAGGAGATGACTATTAAAAATGAAATGTGATTAGAAGCTGAAGTTTTTGAAGCACTGTATCTGATACTGCATTACAAGCCATCTTTCCTTCCCCTCCTTCCCTGATGAAAGTTTTAGAAAGATTGTGGTGGGGGCAAGTAGAGGGCAAAACCATTACCAGTATCATAAAGCATCTTTCTCATCTAAATAAATAGTCCTTTTCCAGCCATGTCAATAGCGGTTTGAAGTTGTCATTGCCAGATTATTCAGTGGTCTGTGTGGTATGAGTTGATTGTTTTGTTCCCCTTCCTGTTACATTTTTACATCACAAAAAAAGATGGCCTGGAGTGATAGCACCCGAGTGATAGCACCCAACTGATACCAAGGAATAAGCAGTGGTTGAGGATTCATTGCAAAGACAAGACTGTAGTTAGCATGACAGGCAGTCCTTTTAGAAAATAGTTAAGTGAGTGATGTAGAGTGGTCAGGAAACTTGTCCTTTTGCTGACTAGATTCTTGTGCCATCTGGTCTAGTGTCACTTCCGTGGAGTGTCTTTCCTACCCACTCAGGAACAAGGCTTCTTCTTACCTTTGTTTAGCCATCTAAATGTATGTTCCATCTAAAGTCGATGTCCCTAATAGCCCATAGTAAATGAAAGCGTTTTCAGAGGACTTTGGTTTCTCTGAGATAACCTCCTTTGAGATTTTTTTTGATCATTTTGCACAGGTTGTCCATGTATGTTAATGCTGAACTCCAGTTCATCCATGGCTGAGTCTCAGTTTTGTTTGGCCAGAGAGAAAACGCATGCAAGAACTCTTAAGCAAAATGACACATGGGTTAAACTTATCCATGAAAGCTAGAAGATTAAGAGCAGAGATGAACAGAAGATGTATTATGTATTCTGGGGGATATTCTTCCTGTTAAAAAATGGAACGCAAAGGAGAAGAATGTGATATTTTGTGAATGTTAAATATTCATGCTGAAAATGTTGGTGAAGAAACTCACTCTGAAGGCAGAAAGCAGTGTTTCCTGTTACTTGAGAGCATGGACTTTCCATGACTACCTGCAGTGAAAGCTTGTCTGTAATAACTTTTCTTTTGGGGACGTCAAATTAGTTATTGAGGTTTCTATTTCAGTCTTGGAGTCAGTAAAAGGGAATAACAGTACTTTCTATCTCCCTCAAAAATTGTTACTTAAGAATTCAATGTTGAATTACAAGTCAGCAGTGGTAAGTAGGTGCTGTATGTGCTCAAAGGTCCAGACTAGCACCAAGATCTCTTGAAGTGGGTGTTACAGACTTAGATATCTAACTATCACATTTCTATCAGCTAACAATTGTAAGTTAGAAATTTTTCAGCTGCTGCTTTTGAGCCCTCCCTTGTGCTTCCTTTTTGGCCTTAATTTTTCTTTTTTTTCATTTTCAGGGGGAAAATACAGAGGAGAAGGGTTACTCTAAGCTGTGCTCTTGGTTATATATTTGGATGTTATGGAAAATTGAAAAACAAATTATTGCCATGTTTCATTAAAGACCCACGTGTTTGGACCAGATGTTTGTTCTAGAGCCAGTGCTGCTAATGAGAAAAGAGGTAACTAACCATAACATGATTGATTTCTGGGTGAAGGTCCACCTTTGCCTCTACCCCTAGCAGGTGTATGCACTTTCTGTATTGCAGAGAATTCACATTTTCTGTATTGAAAAGAAAGTTACCTAGCCTGTCCACTACCAGGACTTAGGGGAGAAAATACACTGGTGAAGACCAACAGATCAGCACTCTTTCTTTAGGACCACACCCATCTTTATTTATTAAATGTATCTAGACAAGTGACAAGTGAGTTTCTTTGAGTACACTTATTTTGCTGCTTCTATTGCTTTGAAGTGTGAACTGTGATTGCTTAGATAAATGCACTGATATACTGTCTGTTCCCATTTTGGTTTCCTGAAATACCTCATTATGTTTTTCAGTGAGGTACTGTTTTGTAATTTGCAGCATCAGTCTCATTGTGTGAATCTCTACACATATCTCAGCAACCTCTTCAGGAGTGATGGGTATGGGTACCATTTCCCTCTGCTTTCCAACAGTGAAAGAATAATGCTCTCACAAAGCTGTTTGAAATTAGAAAACGAGCTTTTTCTGTGCTAACTCCCTATTGTTATGTGCCATTTTAGTCAGTGTGGTTAAAGAAAAGGATGAGGCATCCCAGCTTCCTGGGTGGTCTAAAAAAATTAACTGTCTCTCCTCAGGTTTTCCACAAATGTACTTGAGCTTTCCTTTAAGTCTCATATCTCAATTTGAGAATCCCCACAAAGGAAAGGAAGATCCAAGAAATCTCTGAATGCAAGTTTTAAAAGCTGGAAATAGGACTAATGGAATGTCAATGGGTGTCCCTAAAACATAATGTAGTGGTAGGTGCTGAATAGAGCATGCTGTGTGATTTGCTGATGAATGCTGGGATATTTACCTAGACCTAGGATCAACCACACTGAGAGCAGATCAATAATTCAAGCACTTCTCCTGGGGGACAAAATCACTCTGTTCCTGTAGCTGAGTTAGTGCTGAAAGGTGCAGCAAGCTAGCTCATATATTTTCAATAGGATTTTTTAAAGAAAAGGCAATTAATTTATTATCTATTCTGTGAAGTTACCATAAAAAAAGGGACAGTGTGTAATAAATTGCCCATAATTTATTTTCAAAAAGGGTTTCTAATGAAAGATTAGCACTAACTGAATTTAATCACACTGGGAAAAAAATGACAGTTTTCCAAAGCTTTTAGATCTTGTTCATAGTTATTCTACTTTAACACTTTCTAGATTTCTATCTCACCTGCAGTATCTCTACTGTTTTTTAAAATTACTTTTTCCTAAAGACCAGAAACTAGTTCTTCCATTGCGAACTGTAAGTATTTATAGGCAAAATTTTGAATCTTGACTAAGTAGTCCCACTTACAGAGTAAACATACTTTTTGCTGCAAAAATTACGTGGTCATATTAACTGTTAGCAATGTCTATTGCTCTCCTTAATCTCTTTCTCCATATTCTCCTACCTTAGCATTTTCCTGTTCAACAGAAAAAGTTCTGAGATTTTGGAGAGTTTGGGGTGGTTTTTTTGCTGCTAGTCTCATTCTAAATTTATCCCCATTTAATTGCATATACTGTCTGCTTGCTTTGTTTAAAACTCTTCTGTTCTTGATTGCATTTGCTATCATCTTTGGCTATGTTTTCAGTTAAGTATAATCTGAAAAATTTGCCATTTCTCTTTTTGCCTGCTTTCTTTTCTGTTTCTTTTCTAACCCTTAAAACTAAAGCAAAGCCTGATCTTTAATTAGGTTAACATCCCAAAAAGGAAAAAGACATTGTTAAATAAGTGGAGTCATATTGGTTCTGAGAAAAGTGTCTTCTGTTTCACTTAATTTGCTTCAATATATTTGAATCCATTAAATTATTTCCATTGGGAAAAAACCCCAAAAATGTCGTTTAATGCAATGTAAATACACTGATACATAGAAGTTTGCATTTGACACAATTAAGTACCCTTTGCTTTTTATCCTGCATGCAAACAGACGATGCTTTCAAGGACAGTGACAGTAAAAACTTGGCACCAGTCAAGTACACGAAAATGACTGGTTTACTTTTAAAGTCATTAAAGATTTCTCTAGATACTTCTGTGCATGTTGTCTGCAGGCTGAAACAACGTCTACCCTCAGAAACTGTGACATGAACTGAGATATCAGGGCTTTTTAGCACTGATAAAATAACACCCTGTCAAATACTTGATGGTGTTGGGAAGGTGAGTTGATCACTCAGCTGACTGACCAAGCCACAGTCTTAAGATTTCAGGGTAGAGGGAAAAATATTGCTTTTGTTAATGCTTTCTCTCACCTTAAGGTGCCAAGAAGTCAGGTGATGTAAAGCCAATCTTTTTAGGAGATAGTTTTTTGCCCAAAGGCACTTTTACATTTCTGCCTTATACTTGGTTCATGTTTAACTCTTTTAACGTGTTCTTGAGTATCATTGGTAGAACAAGGGCTAATTTCCATCAGAGTGAGTTCTCTCAGGCAATGCTTACTTTTTTCAATGACAGCTTTCTCTTGCTAAGTTTTGAGCCATGGTTCTTTGGGCCCCAGTCATCTCTCAATGTTTGTGACAGACTTTTAAAAATTTGTGATAGAAAACATTAGGAAAGCTCATGTGGTCTCAGTGACTCCCACTGGTGGCCTAAGGGCTGCAGTTGCTGCTGTTGTAGGGCATTTTTGTTCCCCCTTTCTCTGCAAGGATCTACATCTGGACATTTGAACCTCTGATAAAGGAGTGGAGCACTGACTGCTGTGTTACTTTTATTCCTGTTATTTGGTCATGTACACCCATTAGTCACTCGTTCTCTCTGCTGTGCACAGGAACACCACCTGTGTCCACCATTCACACTCTGTGCTTTGCTAATGACTGTGCAGTATGCATGCACAGTGCTGGTTTTGGTCTGACATTTGTGTTTGCACCCATTTCAAGCTCCTTTCATACTACCAGAGCAGTGCAAATGGACAGTAGTGGCATGTACCTACAGATTAAGCCTGCTTTAAAGAGGAAGGGTTCAATTCTGTCACCCTGACTCATTTCAGGTAATACCTTGCTCTACAAGTGTTTCTAGGTTCAGTGCATCTGATTATGTGACAAGATGCTGTTTATGTGAGAAAGGCCGACAAAATCTGGGTATTTGCACTTGAACCCAGTGTTAGGATATTAACTCACTCTGTTAGAGAAGAAGAGCTGTCATAAAAGAAATGTTTGATTCTGGGAGAGAAAGAACAAGTCAGCAGGATAACGCACCTTGAGGAACACAAGCAGTAATTTGCCGCTGCCTGTTTCTGTCGGGTCTTTTCAAGCTGCCCAGCGGCTTGAATGCGGCTTTTTTTTCTGCTCTTTTACTCTGGACCTCTTACAGCCCTCGGGGCATGCAAATTTTGGTCTCCTTAGTAACGGCTCGAACAAGCTCGCCCTCATCCAAGGCAACTTTAACAGTAACAAGTTGTTAATGGGGGCAGTTCCCGATGGCAAAGAAGCAGGGAGGGCTTTTTGTCACTATTATTCCAAATTTATTAATTTGAAGGTAAGTCACAAAAAAGCCGAGATCTGAGGGTGTGCAGGGGTTTAAAAGGGCCGAGAGAAAGGGGCAGTCTAAGGGGAGAAACAGGGGAATAAACCAATAGAAAAACAAAACATGATCGGGGAACATCCAATGGGGAAACAAAGGGGTAGAATACATTAATATAACCAATCAACAGAACACGATAACAGAACTTTCGAGCAACTGATGAATATTAAAATAACTGTGAAGGGGACAGGGGAGGAGATGGAACTTGACTGACACTTGTGAATAGCGGGAAACTATCAATGCCTGTCTCCCCCATCCCCCTCAGATTCACTGCTCTGAGGGGAATAGTTTGACCATCTTGCTTCTTCATTAACACCCCTGCAGAAGGCAGGGGTTGCAGATTGTCCATTGTTTCCTGTGACCACAGCCACTGACTGGGTCACTGCCACAGTAATTATATTTCATTGTTTGTCAATATTCCCTTTCTGTAATCTAGAACTGTGTTGGCAAAATTGGCTGCAGAGCTCAGGATTAACTCTAGTGGGTTGCTGGCATCCAGGTAAACTGGATGGCTTAACTAATGCAAACTGAGTGTGATTGGTAGCAGGCAAACAAAAGGCAATTTGGTCAAAATGCCTTCTATTATGTTTTCTAGGATGTTCCCCATAGAAGAAAACATTGCTTTGAAATGTATTTGTTCAGAAGCACTTGCATCCACAGGGCTCATATTACCTCTGAAAACTTGAGAATAAAAGTTTGAGAGGAATCTCTGTGCATAACAGACTCTACACTTATGAGTTACATTTTCCCAGCATGTATAATTCTAAATATTGGAGGATGGCAATTACTAAGGGCATTTGAAGAGTGAGACATTGAGGAGTGTTGTCATGTTATATTAGTTATGGGTAATAGCTGCTGACTTTGGAACAGTGATGTGAAAATCAGACCACTTCAGAAGCTCAATTTGGAAGCTGGGAGAGTCATGCAAGGTGACAGATCTGTACCAATGTAGGAAATGTCTTGGAGGCAGATAACTGCTGTTTCATGCATAAGTAGTCAGAGTCCCAATATTTTTTCTATGCAAATCAATGTCAAAATTCAGGTTAACCTGATTAGGATCATCTCCTTGCAGGAAAGGATTTTCTGTTGCTACATCACAGATAAGAGTTATAATTACATTTTAGATGGAGAAAAGTTATGAATTCCATCATTTACATAATATGTTGAATCTAGTGGCCCTAGGAAAGTTCTTAAGATCAGTTATAGTCTGTACAGAATAATTCTTTGTTCAGAGAAACAAATGAGAAAGGTGCTCTTCTGTGAATTTAGGAAGGTAATTTGAATTGGTATGCATGGTGTGCATTTGTGCTGATCCTGCATTATGCATTTCTCATAGATGTTTCACTAACTCACCTTACATTTGGTGAGAATACTTTGAACATTCCAGCAAACTGCTTGCTCATCTTTGGTAGTTTGCCTAAAACAGTGTGATCTCCATAGCTAATGATGCTTAAGGTTTTTTGTTGCATCTCATCCCTCATCTACATGGGGTCACCTTTGCCATTTTTGAAGAAAGCCTCCCACAAAAGAAGGGTATTCAGGAGACATTGGCAGAGACCTGCAATATGTCTTGGGGAGGAAGGAAGATTCTCTCTAATCTGTGCTATAAGTAATAAAATGTGGCCAGGCAAATAATTTTTCTTCTCTGGAAAAGTTCAAATAAGCCACAAGGGAGATATTATGAACTCATCCAGCATATAAAAACTCTCATGTTCTCATTCATTCACAAGGCAAAAATAAAGAATTTATTTTGTGTCTTGCATATTTATCATTTTTGGATGTCAGAAGTATTGCTTTCTGTTATCACTTTAAAAGATTTTCTGGTAAACCCCTCACATCTTCCAAGGAAGACGTGTATTATACCAGGAAAAGAATTCTTTTACTATCATAATATAATCTGTATTTTAGAATGGAATTAGCTGTATTCACAAAGAACTGATTTTAACGTCTGGTTATCTAGATTAGGAGTGTTGCCAATGTAAACAGAATTTTCAAATGGGAAAATTTTATAGATATGGAATTACCATGGACTATGTAGTGGCTTCCTGAACACAATGAAGTATGTCAGTGCTAAGATTTTCATAAGGTGTGCCTAGTTAGGAAGAAGTATATGTTGCAGTGAGGCTGGTTTAGTAGGTTGTTTTGCTCAATATAGAACACTCAATGGTCTTGGCAAATATATAATTTCAAAGTTACTTTCCCTGATTTGTCTCAGTTTATTACCTTTCCAAACAGTGAGACTCCTATTTCTAGAACGGATCTAGTGTTATCATCGACATTAGTCCTTAGCTGATAAATCCAAACATTAATGCAATTTTTTGACCATTGAAAATTACAGAAATGCTTTTCTGGATGTGCTCTTTCAAAGCAATTTCTTTGCTTCTTTGTTCCAGTGCTACTTTTGTAAAACCTGATTTTCTTGAAGTGGTCTGACAGAAAAATACACGGGCTGCTGTTTAGATTATTGCTCACATTATTTTAGGATTAAAATGGGAATGTTGTGTTTTAGTGTGCTATTGAGTATTTACAGTGATATGCATCCTTGACTATTAGCCCATTTTAAGAATGTAAAAGGAAGGAAAAGCAGAAAAATGCAGAAACTTTGAATACATGGATTCCTATTGTTATGTCTTGTTTATAGTTCCATTCTCTAAGTAGTAAGGGTCATGCTGATTGCAAGCGCACAAGAACTGTGCAATTTTTAGTACTGAAAGTAAGGTTTGATTTTGTGTCTTTAGACAGCTCTGGCCCCCTATTTCTTTACATTTCAAGAGAAGTATAATATACCTAAAATTCAGAAGTAAAAATAGAGCATAGTGTGCACTGAAGCTGTATCCATTATATGATGGTATGTGTTGCTTATGACAAGATTGGTTGTATGATTACCTGGCCTACTTTTTGTATAATTTCAGTATTAACTTTAATAATCTTTCCCTTTCTAAGTATTTGTCTAAAAGGGGTTTTAGAGATTAAATAATGGGGAGAATTTTTTCTTTTCAAAGCAAACACTTGGCTTTTCTTCTAGAAAGTGCTACTGGTATATTTATCTTTCTCTTTTGATAACTCTGGGGTAGAGAGGTTAAACTGCGGTAAATCTTTAATGTATACTGTGTATTGTGTATTTAATTATGTCTGTTCCCTGATAGACAAGTAAGAACACTAACTCCCAGTTCTGCAGTCTAAAGTTATTTATTGCAGGTTTTTTTCCATAAATGAATACAATGATAGCACAATTAAGCTTCTTTTCTGGAATCAGGTTGTTGATTTTTGCCACCATTCTAGAAAATTGAAAACAATAGGAAACTCCTGAGTTTGGTGCATTTGCATGCACTTGGAGAAAGTACTTTTAAATAGGACAGCACTGTATCATTTTAAAGCACTGAAGAGTAAGTAATACAAAATCAACCAAGAGGATAATCTCTGACATTTACAAATATTTATAATGGCATTAGTTCCAAATAAGTTAGCTGAAGCAATTTGAACCTGTAGACCTGAACAAATAAATAAGTATGACTTGCCATCAGCTTTTTCAGAAATGTACCCATATTGCTGTGGAGCTTTGTGCATCCAAATGAACAGGGAGATCTACCAGACCTTATCACTCTCTACAACTGCTTGAAAGGTGGCTGTAACCCCGTGGGGGTCAGTCTCTTCCTGGCAACCAGCAACAGGACAAGAGGACACAGTCTTAAGCTACACCTTAAGTTGTAGGGGAAGTTTAGGTTGGACATCAGGAAAAGGTTTTTCACAGAAAGAGTGATTAGTCAGTGGAATGGGCTGCTCAGGGAAATGGTGGAGTGACTGTCCCTGGAGGTGTTTAAGAAAAGACTGGATGTGTCTCTTAGTGCCATGGTCTATTGGCACGGTGGTGTTTGGTCACAGATTGGACTTGATGATCTTTTCCAACCTAGCTGATTCTGTGATTCTGTGATTCTGTGATTCTGTGATTCTGTGACTCTGTGACTTGCAGTCATGTACTGTGGCCATATGGGGATCAGAAAGCCTGATTTTATGGTCAGCATGTCCTTATGGAAAATAGGCTCACTGTGGCACAGGTGACTGAGGCAGAATGAGTGTGCAGATCGTGGCTCAGGGAATGTGCTGTGCTTTAGCCTGCCCTGTGATTCTGTGGGCATGGCTGCAGGCCTTTGCTGCTTGCCACCAGCATGTTTTGCTGTACAAGGGACAGAAGCACTGATACTCACCTTTGAACTAAAAAGATAATTCAATTCCCCACTTACTCAATTGCAACCTGTCTTCAGGGGAAGTCTTATTTATTGACATATCATCCACATTGTTCCTCAGGAAAAAATATGTGAAGAGGAGAAAGAAATGTTTGAGTCAGCAGTCTGAGGGCCAAAGGAGTTTGAACACTAATAAGCAGACATTGCAACAAGTCATGCTCAGAGACTCAAGTGTGCAGAGTGGGGCTGACCACTAGCAGAGACCCTTCATTGGACAATATGCGTCAGGGTCCCAAGTGTCTGCATCAGCAGTGCTCCTATAACATCCAGCCCCCCAAACTCAACTCCAAAACCTAAATATGTGCTCTGAGAACCATTTAAGATTTAAATTAACCTGATGTGGTGTTCAAAACGAAAAGCTTGATTTAAAGGTAGGGAATTTACAGAAGCACAACTGAGAGTTAAATTTGTGTTGTGAAGCCTTTATTTCTGGTACTAATGTTTAAGATGGAAAAAACCCAGCTTGATTTCCTGTTCCCCAGAGTGAATTTGTAGGCCTGAGATTTAGAAGAAAAAGTAATTTTGCTGGTATATTGAGATACTTAACCTGCAAATCCATAAGAGAAGACAAAAATGCAATTCTCACAATGCTTTGGTTGCATTTATTTAGAGGAAAACCACATTTAGAAACCAGAAACAGTGCTAAATGCCAATTGTAATATGTATGCTTTAATGCTGATTTTCTGCTACCATCTGTTCTGTAACAAAAAGGCAGTCTCAGTTTCTGGGTCAGAAACAAGGCTCTGGTAGTAACTTTGTACTTGGAGGACGTCATGTGCTTTAAATTGATTCACTCCTGTGGTGCTGTGCAGTAGGAGGTCATCTGAGAAGTTTAAGATAACACAGGACAATTTAAATCACACAGTTTTAGCAAGGGTTTGTTAGTTTTAAGCACTAGCACAGTTTGGCCGAGGACTATGTGTAGATTGATTCTTCAAAGGTTAGTGCACATCTAAGTAGGACCTGGAGGGTTGCTGGAAATGGTTTTATGTTTATTCTTTTTCAAGACTGCTTTATAAAAGTTTCTAACTGGGTGATACTTTCTGGTTTATACCAAACTTTTGTAATGGTAAAATTTAGAGTACAGAATGATAATCCTGTCTGTAACTGCAACTATTGCCTCTTGGAATATAAATCTGTTGTCCCATTCTGTATATTATTGTTCTAATAACAGCTTTTTGTAAAAGATGTCACACAACAACATACTATATATTCAAGATTTTTACAATCGAGTTTTTAGAGGCACCTGAAAGGACAAGTTATTCCATTGCCGCAGTACGAGATCTAATGGGGTTTTGTGGGAGCTGAAAGACTTGCTTTTTGTTACCAATTTTCTAAAATTACTCTTCTGACTTCTTTTTCATCCCATTTTTGTTCTTTTTCCTAATGAAGTTCATCTATTCTTAATGAAAAAAAACCAAAACCCAGCTGTTAAACATTTTCAGTTGCTGGAGTACTGTTTTATCAGGTTTAGTTTGGGTTGTTTAGAAGAAACCCAGGAGATCAATATTTACCAATATCACTACTTTGGAAATGAATTTTGAGTATTCTAAGTAGGGGTGGAAATGTCTTGAAATTGGCATAAGAAAAGCCACCAGTATTGAATGAGGATCTGGTGTTCCTAATGTGAAGTCTTCCTTACTCTCTCTACTGGCAGCCTAGGGAATGTGGCATCCCCAGTGTGTGTTGGAATTCACTTGCACTGGGATTTTTAATCTGGGAATACAGGCAACCCACAGAACACACAGGGTGGTCCTAATTGCCGGTCTGGTGTTGGCATTGTCACCCATCTTCTACAAGAGTCAGGGAACACAAAGTCTACATCATCTACACAAGAATTAAGGGAAACTGAAATTACACGCCCTGCTCCTAAGGAGTAGCATGTGCTTTGCGTGGCTGGATCACCAGATAAGCACAGACATGCTTCCCAGGGAATGGACTTCACTGATCCCTGTTTCCCTTCTTCTGAGTGGAATGAGTGGGCTTCTGGGAAGCCCCACTGCCTGTCACCAGAACTCATGCTTACCAGGATGGTGCCCTGTGGGCTGGCCCACCATCCTGATACAGGATAGTGAGCCTGTCTTCTTCCCGCCCGTGCCAGTGTCAGTAAATCACTTGTAGCTTTTTCAGGGACTAGAGTCTTTATGCTTGTCTGCTTTGTATTGTCTGGATCTTCACTTTTAGGTTCAGTGGTGGCTTCCCAGTACATTTAGCAGCCTGTAATGTTGATAGGTGTGCTTAGTCATCTAATCATATGTTATGCTAGAAAGTAACTGCTTGGATTGCAGTCTTCGACATTCAGTGCATTTTCTGGAACTTTCTGAGTAATTTTCTGTCCTCCTTTTTTCTCCTATTAAGCTTTGGATGCTAGTAATTGAATCCTGTCTATATTCAGAGAAACATGGTCAGTGGCTCAGCAAGGCTGAACATATCACAAACACTTGTGAGTTTACCTTGCTGTAATGGAAGCTGAGGACAGAATCCAAATGGAGAGATTAGAGTTAATCCTTGGAACTAAAATGAAGTTCACAAATTGTTTATTTGACAATTTAGTTTATTTGTCTAGCTGCTGCCATCCTGTATAGTCCACCTGTTCCGTCTTGATAAAGTGATCATTAATCGTTCAGAAACATGCCTCAGTTTTTTTCTGTGCTGGTGCACACAACTAATGCATGTCATTAATGCCATCCAGAGGGAGCAGTTTGGAAGATGAGAGGATAATTTACTCACCATGTGCATTTAGTACTTGGCTGCCTTGCTGAAGTTCCCCTGCTGGTTAGGATTCTGTTTTCTTAAATAAACCTGCCCTACCTGTGATAACCAGAAATGTAGCGAGCCTACTAGTTTAATTCAAGGATAGAATGGTACAAGTTCTGGTTTCAGTCTTTGGAAATCAGAAAGCTCTGTTCTGTTTTAATCTGCAGACAGATGCCTAGTTCTGGCATCTCTACCTTGGTACGAGTTGAGAGCTACATTAGGAAAGACTGTGAAATAATTACCACCACTAAAATATGACTAGACTTTAATTTACATTACAGAAACCAAACACTTTGTACAACAAGTAGATAATAGTAATCCAAATGCTCAATAAACATTATCCAATAATATAAGTGGAAAAAAGCTTAAGAATCTGTCGATGTACAGTGCTTGCACCTTATTAGTGTACTCTGGTCTGTGCTAACACCATCATAAGCAGTAGCAGTTCATAGTGAATTTGAGTGGGTTTCAGTGAAACATTTTGGGTGAGGGGAAAGGTCCTCCTCCTTCATCATCACTGGAGACACTGTCCAGAGGACGAGGCTCACCTGGGACCCCACGGCTGCCCTTACTGACTGGCCTCCACGGAGTTTTTTCTCCCCCTCTCTGCATTTTCATCTCTCCCTTTCTCTTTTCTCTGCCCTTCTCTGCTTTTGGTTTCTTTTGTTTTTTCTTTTTTTTTTCCCCCCTCAAGATTACTTTGTCTATTAGAGTCGATGTGTGTCATCAGCAGTGGATCCTGCCAATAAATCTTTGTGCACATTACCCTGCCTCAGCATCCTTTGTGCAGCAGGGAAATTGATGATCAAAGCTGAAGAAAAAAGCTGTAAGAGAAAGTGGAAGGTGGTAATTCAGATAGGCGAAAGCTGAAGAGGAAAGAGGGGTCAAGGTGCAGGACTCTAGGCCAGTAACAGTGCTGGTATGGATATGCTGGTGTGGTTGTGCTGATCTCTGCTATCAAAGTGCTCTTGCTGAGGGTACAGTTTGTAACAGGAAAATTATGGGATGGTTTCAGCATTCTCTGCAAAACTGCAGTTTTTCTGGAATAAACACATCTGTTCAAGGACACTGGGGCACTGGTGTGTCAGGCACAAGGACTCTTAGTGCCAGCAAATGTTTGTAGGGGACCAGAGTGTGTCTATGCATGTTGAAGAAAGTGGGATGCATGCAGAGGCACAGACTTGCATCCTCATCAGGGTCCACAGTGCTTCCTCCAACAGAATGGGATGCAGAATGCGTCAAAGTTCTTCAGCCCCTGATTCATTCAGGCCTTCTTAGTTTGCTTAAGTGACTGTTAAATTGTTTCTCCTCCTTCCTTCTACAGAGGGTTATGGACTCTGTGTTATCATAGAATTACAGAGTTCTTAAGGCTGGGAAAGACCTCCAAGAGCACCAAGTCCCCCACAAGCACACGCAGCAAGGCGAGCACCCCAGTCAGTGAGCACTCCTGAGGCCTTGTTAGCCCAAAGGCTGGCTCATGTGCAGGGCTGAGATCCCCACTGTGGGGTGGGCTGGGCACTGCATCACACCAGCAGTCCCTGCCTCTGCCTGTCACTGCCAGCAGAGCTCCCAGCACCCATCAGAAACCTGTCTGCAGATCTGTAGGGCCAGGAGACTCTGTAAAATGACCTATTTCTACATTGGCTACTCCTTTGGCTTAGAAAAGCAGACTTAGCTCGATCCTTCTTTTTAGTTTTGTTTCTCTTGTGTGTGTACTAATTGTATATTCCATGGAAAAGTATAACTGGGTGACATTCACAAAAAGATACAATATCAAATATAATGTAATTTTTTTCTATTCATAAGTATTTGATAGAAAACAGCAGGTGTTTTATTTTGGAGCAGATAACATTCAAGGAAACAGAAAAGAAAACTTTTTCCCATGGATACAGGACTGATAAATTATTTCAGTGATGGATAAGGATAGAACTCACCCAGGTGACAAAGCTTTGGGAAAGAGAATCACATAATAGTAATAGTGGTAGTAATAATAGTGATAATAAAAGATGAATGTATGCTTTCACTGCTAAAACCTTGTTTGGATGCAGAGCTCCAAGGCTTTGCATGTTATTCATTCTGAAAGAAAACTTTTTATTGCCCTAAATTAAAAGAAGCAACAAAACCAATCTACTCTACAAATGGAGTGGATTTGGGGCTTTGACTGACAGTAGACGTCCCAAAGTCTTTCATTTTTACTTACTTTTATACATTCATGTATGGCACAAAATTGAAATCCCAGTATATAACAAGAATTTGTAACTCCAGCTGTCTTTGCATCCATCAAATAAGGAGAATAAATATTCAAATGCTTCTAAGACCCAAGAAAATTCTCAGGGGAGGAAGTTGAAATAAGAGAAAAGGAGCCACATGCATCTCCCTTTTTCTTCCATTGGCTTGCTCTTGATCATGAGGAATATTCCTTCAGCATGTTTCTCCCATTGCTCTTGAGCTCCTCTCAGTATCTAATAAATCATCATATACCCAATGAGTTGTTGAGATTCATTCAATGTTCCTGGTCTATTGCACAACATGTCTAAGCACATTCTCAGCGTGCAAGGCTTGGGAACTAAGCCACAGTTTCCACCCCATTTTTCGGTCACTCCGAGCCCTCCTTTTTTTTGATGCTCCTCAGTGCATTCTTGGTGACTTGCTGGCTGCTTTTGCCAGGGTCTGCGCTACCAGAAGCTGTGTGCCAGGTCTGGGTCTGCCCTACAATCTGGTGTCCTGTGCCTGGGATCTGCCATGTTGCTGGGGTTGCTCTCATGGGCTGAGGGATGGTGGGAAAAATTCCTGTGGAGAAGTTCACCAGTGAAATCCACACCTAGACCCTGGCCAAGACAAAATTTACCAGATGGTCTGAGTGTTGGCCAGAGTCTGTCATTGGAATAATTCTGTCAAGAAGAGTAAAAAAAATTCACCGATTTTTATGGACTAGATCATGAGTTCTGTGCACAGACTCATACTATTAAAAAAGTCTTGTCTTGTTCACGCCACCCAATTAATCCTTATGAGAAAAAGAAATGATTGAAAATTGTAATGAAATGCAAGAGAATTAACTCACAAAATGGGTCCACATTGTGATATTTTCATGCAGTCCCTTGCTGATTATATCTTTTATTGATATCCATCTGACTTGGTGATGAATCTCTTCTGTGTTTTCTTCACTCTTCCAGTGTAATTGAGCCTTACCTATCTCAGGTATAGTTAGGTAACTAGCTGGCTGTGGTGCTGTGCAATTGATTTTAAATTAATGCTGGATAGTAGAATAGTTGCTTGTGGTAGAAAATAGTAAATGGAAGCAGCTCTGAGGTCTGCTCAAGAGCATTTTAGAGATCATTGTTTAACCAGACCTTCTGGAATTGGGCACAGATCTGTGCAAGTCGATGGAATTGCTTATGCAGAGCTGAGTGTGGTATAGTGAGCTGTGAGCTGGGTTTGCAAAGCTTCTGGGTGCAGAGAGCACCATCTGAAATAAGTCTTTCTTGTTGGTCTTGGTTGAACATAGGGAAAACTTTAGATACTTTGAAATTTGCTAGAAAATAATGAATGCAAAGGTGAAAACCTGCTATAATGGAACAGAAACTATTCAGGTATTTAGGAGACTAAAAGTACATCATGGTAAATAAATGTCTGAATCTCTGCTTTCCTTGGACTGAAACAAAGGCTTAAACATAGTTGTCCCTCTTTTCTGAGGTCAACACAGCATAATTTGTCATTTGGCTCTTCTGTTAGGTCCTTCTTCATCTGTCCTCTGACATGGCAAACAAATATAAGATGTGTTTCCAACACAAAAGTACAAATGCCTCATTCTGGAAGTCTTTGCATGTAATGAAGTTTTGTTAGAAATTAGGTTAAGCTTAACCTATTTTTCACCTAGCTTGCTCGTATATCCTTTTACCTGAGTAAGGCCTCTGACCTGTGTCTTCAAAACAACTGAATTTTATGTTAGGCATCTACTGACTCTTTGGAGGTAAAAATGAGTAATAACTTGTGATTTTCAAAGTTGGAAGTTTTAGTATAGATGTCAACAGAGATGTTTAGACTTGATGATAAAGTATCTAGATGCTCATTGCAGCTTCACCAGTTATGTAAAAAAAACTCCATTGTATTTACCCTGAGAAAATGATGCCTCTCTGCTAATGTCTGTATATAAAAGAAAAGGATGGGCTTACTTTGAGTTTAGCTTATTAGCAAAAAACTCGGGATCTACTCTCTTTCTTGGGCTGATGGATTGTAAATAGGCTCAGAACTGAATCAGGGATTTTGTGTTGTGTTGCCATTCATTAAGTAGACTGAAGTGAAACAGAAGGGCTGAAGGTCTGACTTGCTTGGCAGGCAGTGAGGGAGAAATCCTGAGCTTGCAACTCTGCCCATTCAGTTTAAAAATGTTGAATGCATCTGACAAAATGCAACTTTACTGCTGCCTGTTTTAATTCTCTCTAAAACTTTTGTCGTTTGACTTTCCCCAGCAAAATATGAAGGTTTCTCTTCTGTGGGCATGTCCTGGAAGATGCCTATTGTTCCCAGCTGCCTTTGAATTAACTAAGCTGCAGCTCAGTTAAAAAGACTCAGTTTTGTTAGTTGTATAATTTGAACTGGCCAAGAAGGTGAGAAGAGAAATTAAAATAACTGAGTCAGAATTATATTTTTGTGGCAAAATTTGGCATAAGGAAAATGTCCTTTTATGGGTTCTAGCTGAAGGGGAAGGTATATTTTACAAATGCAAAGGAATTTTTATTGAACCATTCTTGTCCATTTTTCTTGAAGTGAAAGGAGGGAGTCAAGTTCTGAAGCAATTTACTTTAAAATCAAAAACTGATTAACAGGTTGCAATGAATAGAAAGTAATAAAAGTAGGTCTGTGGAGTAATTTGTGTACTTGGAAGGTTCTGTCAGTTATTTAATTTGGTGTGATCCTCTGTTTACCTGAGATACTATACGGATAAAAATGTTTCACTTTCTTGACACACAGTACTACAGATGTTTAATATCATAATTCAGAAATTTTTAAATAGTATTATTTTAGTAATATGTTGCAGACTTTAATGATGATTTTTGAATTCTTACAGTCTTGGTCTGTTGATAGCTTTTCTTCTATCTGATCAGTGGTCCAAACAGTATAAATTGGGTATGCTATAATAAAACATTTACATTGGCTTTGACATTTTTTCAGTGATGGAGGCATGCTTTCTTTTTTTTAGAGTATTGCATTTCAACCTTATTGTCTACTCTTCTATCCAGTTGCATACTAAAATTACTCTTCTAATAGTTAAAATGTTTTGATGTTAAAATTACTAAACTTACTAACAGTAAGACTAGTGCTAGTACCAAGCTCTGCCACAGACATTTTGACTGGTCCTGAGCCTCCTTTCCTGTCTGTTAAAAGGAAGGAGGAGTGTTGATAGTTTATCCTTTTTCCCATTCTTCTTCTAGAAGCAACTTACTTTGCAGTGTTTAAACATAGATGCCACCATATCAGAAGTTCAAGTACGTGCTTCCAGCTTTGCTTAAAAGAGCATAGATATATGCTATTAATTCCTCTCCTGAACCAGGATCATGGACTGAAGGTTATTCAAGGTAAGAAGCACCCTGAGAGTGTGCTTGTACCCTATATAGGAGCACCTGCAAGGAAAGAGAGTTCAGAAGGCTCGAGTGGTACAAATGGTTGTGAAGGATGTTTAGTACAAAGCCACTTGGATAATCACCACACAGCGAGAACATTTTCTTTTGTCTTGGGCTCACTTTGGAGAAAGAACTTCTCTTCATGTCTGCACAAACACTTTCATGCATCGGCATCACTCGTCAGGCTGTTCCTTGGCTCTCTGGACCTACATCAGTTCTGCTACCACAGCATGTCTGGAGGATGGGCTGGGGTTTCTATTTATCACGCTGAAGGATTCATTTATGGTCTGTTTCTTTGATTTAATCACGATTGCACCAGGGTTGCATGTGAAACTGCTCTGCAATCCTATTAAATTGGGCATGACTTTTTCCCACTGTCCTGTGAAAGGGGAGTCAGCAGATACTGTCAGAAACTACTGAGAAATTGAGACAGTGAGTTCTTCCTATTTCTGTCTTGCTACACTAGTGGTAAGCCAAACAGCCTAGATGAGAGTCAGGTCTGGCCTGGTCTCTTTCCCAGTCAATGCTGACTGTGAACATGGTATAAATAATAACCCTAGATGCAATCCTGGCAAACATTTGCTTTATTGGTAATCAGTGTGAAAGGAGGATACTTGTTTCTTTGCAGAAACTGTTGGGCTGTTTATGATTGGAGTTGGTGGAACAGAGGTTAGACTATAATTTCACTTACTTAATCCCATGCTTGAACATTAATTTAAAACTTTTTTCTTCCCTGGGGAGAAGATTATCTGTTTGGCTTAACATTCAGTGGTGTTTACACTATGTCTGGATGGCTCACATAATTCCAATTTAAATTCTGAAACTAATTTTGCATTTTGAATCCTCTTTCTACCACCAGTACTCAGAAGGGACCTGGAGATTGTTTTAGCTGTCTCATCACCTATGAGCAGTTGCATTATGTTTAGTTTTAATCAGCTTGTGTATAAACAAAATGCTTGCTCTTAGGCATATCTCCTGAACGCTGAGGAGCTAGGATTCATATTATTCTGCAGGAAATATGAATTGATAAGCACACATTTTTCCTCACTACATGATTAGTAGGAGCCATGTGAGGGTAGTGAGGATTAGAACTATCCAAATAGCAAAAAAATTAAAAATAAAAATTGACTAATATTTTAGTTATACAGAGAAGAGACTGTAACAAATTGTCTATCCCTTCTGAAAAAATCTTATTTGTATTTTGAAAAATCTGAGTTACAGTTGGTACAGATGAGTGTTTCCTTCAGGTACTGTGTATGTTGAATCTGATTTGGATCAACTGTGTGTGGAGCAAGGCATCCTTCTGGAAGACACTAAACACACCTACGTTTATCTTTCTCATGGGGAATCACACCCCCCACCCCCAACTGCTTAGAATGGTACTGATGCTCCCTTTTACTTCTTTTTAGTTACATCATTTTTAACCCATGTTCCTTGGTGTTTATTTTCCAGTATAAACTGTGTGTGATTGATACTATGGGGTGACTAAAAATTAAAGCATGAAGTAACTAACTCTAATTGCACTTTCATTTGTAGCTCAAGCTGTTGTCTCCTTATGTCCCATGAGATCAAGATCTGTGATCAGCTGTGAAGCCAATTCCCATCAGACATTTTAAACAAGTCAGAGAGAGTAATGTGTGCAAATCTGTAAATTAAAAACAAAACAAAAAAAGTTCCTCTCAGAGATGGAATTAATTTCTTCTTGTTTTTTTTCCCCAAACTCATGTACCATGGAGAAAGCGTTTCATTCTAGATGAGTGGGTATGTGAAAGGATATGTTGTCCCTTTATATAACTTGGTTCAGTTTTGAGTGTAGATGAAAGCATACCTGACATTTATTTCCAAGACTGTATTAGCAGACAGA
The DNA here is from genome assembly GCA_013397795.1 of Orthonyx spaldingii. NCBI lineage: Eukaryota > Metazoa > Chordata > Aves > Passeriformes > Orthonychidae > Orthonyx > Orthonyx spaldingii. The sequence continues at coordinate 1,678,751 of VZTJ01000388.1, forward strand.
ACTACTCTATTCAGTGACTGAGTTTTGTTCGTGCAGAGAGTCAGAGCATGCTGATATAGCTCAGAACCTTTTCTTACAGGCCCTAAATAAACTGCACTTGGATTTCACTGACATAGTGTATCAGGCTTCAGCAAGGTAAATTTTGTTAAATATGCATATTCAGTAGTGAATGTCAGTGAGTGGTCTAGTATGTTTATTGTGACAGTGAAAATGGAAGTTTCAGAATGTGCTGTGGAATTACTGTGCTCAGAAACAATACTGGCTTTTTTTTGTACCATACCAAATCATCTTTAGAATTCAAAGGTAGGTAGTTTTATAGCACAGGTATAACTTCAGTGAACCATCAAAAGCCCACATCTACCTCTAGCAAATCATGTTATTATTCCTGATGGACAAAGGATCTAATCTTTCTGGTATGGATTCTCCTCTACTGTGTGGAAAAAGAAAAAAGCAGAATTGCTCAGCTGCCATTATTGGTGTTGGTGCAATATGAAACTTGAAGCTGAGTGTTTTATGAGTTTGCAGTAGCTTCCATTCTAGCAGGAGACTGCCAGGAAATATTATGTTCCTGTCAGTCCCTATTACTGTTTTTAGAGCTTTTTGTAAAGGTTATGCTGAGGGTCTGCTTCTTCTGAGAGCTCCCTTTACCTGGGGGATTATGAGCAGGAGGAATGTAGAACTCATTTCTGCACACCATGGACATGACTGTGAAAGTAAAGCATATAGCCTTACGTACTGTAGATATATTAAGCTGCTCCTTGCCCTCAGAAACTGAGAAAATATATATATCAAAGTTAAGTTCCATGTCATTTTGATGTCTGCTCATGAATACCCTGCAAAAGTGTCATGGTTTAACCCCAGCCAGCAACAAATCCCCACACAGGCTCTTGCTCACTCACCCCTGGTGGGGTGCGGGAGGAAATTAAAAGGGTAAAAGTGAGAAAACTTGTGGGTTGAGATCAAGACAGTGTAACAGGTAAAGCAAAAGCCATGCACACAAAGGCAAACCAAGGAATGAATTCACCACTTCCCATAGCAGGCAGGCGTTCAGTCATCTCCAGGAAAGCAGGGCTCCATCGCACACAGCAGTGACTTGGGAAGACAAGCACCACAACTCTGAATGTCCCCCCTACTTCCTCCTTCTTTCCTCCAGCTTTTTATGCTGAGCATGATGTCAGATGTGATCAGATATCCCTCTGGTCATTTGGAGTCAGCTGTCCTGGCTAGTTCCCCTCCCAACTCCTCGTGCACCCCCAGCCTGCTCACTGCTGGGGCAGTGGGAGAGGCAGAAAAAGCCTTGACACTACGTAAGCACTGATGAACAATAACAAAAACATCCCTGAATTATCAACACTGTTAACGTAACCCCACACTGTGAAGAAATTTAACTCTACCCCAGCCAAGACCAGCAAAAAAAGTCATTGCACTGTTGACTTTCTGTGTATTGTGAGCCAGAAGTCTTCTTTCCCAAGAAACATGCAGGCTAAATCCAAGAAAAGAAAGACATGCACCATACATACCATGACTGTGCACTGAATTCACTGGCTGTCAGATAAGGCTGTAAGCAGTTTTACTATTTATACCAGTTTTTGGAAGTAATCAAGCTGTGCAGAGTGGGACCGGTTCTGTTGACTCTGAGCCCATGCCTCAGCTATCCCAGACCTAAGAGTGGAGATCTTCCCAAGGATGGCTCTGTCATTGCTGGAGATTGCAAAGGGACTGCCCTGTCAAAACTTCTTAATTGAAACACAGATCAAAAAGGTCAAAGTTTTGCATAATACCTGGTTATAACACGTGATTGAAATTTTTTAGCATTCAAAATTTTTGAAGGAATAGAAAGAGACACTTGTTTTCCACCTCTACTTTACAAGCTTCTCTGAGCCTGTAAGCACTGGGAACAGGTTAACCTTGGAGTCATGGAGGTTCCTGAATATGGAAATATCTTTTTTTTGTTGTATTTTGGTAGACTGTCTCTACCACTGTAGTTCAGTGCTTGTCCTTGTCCTGGTCTCCTCCCTTATCTTCTCTGAGCCTGAACTATGCTCCAGAAAATAAATTTTCATGTGGGTAAAGTGTGTGTCCAATCCTTTAGTTACAGAGGCAACTTTAAAAGTACAAGCGAGTTAAATCTGTGTGAGTTCCCAGGCATTCTGGCTAAATCTAAAATGAAGACATAACCAAGCTGTCTTTGAACTGTGTAGAGCCCGTATAACGAGAACAGTGTGCTGAATTAAAGTAGCTAATTAGCTGTGATGAAAAGCTGGTACACAGGGCTGGGTCAAGGCAGCTGCCTTGCTTCTGGACTGGCTTGTTCCAAGGAGCCTCAGGGTTCTCTCTGCAGCACTGCACCACGCTGAGCAGGCACACCTCCAGCAGGGAAAGGTTGTACAGCTGTAAGCTGCCATTGCTAATCTTATTGAGGGGCTGTCAGAGACTGCATCCTGGCTCCTGGGCAGGCTGTGAGCCTGGAGTGTGCAAGGCTGCTGCCTCCTTTGATCCCATTGCTCTGATTTCTGCAGAAAGGAAAACCAAGCAAAGTCCAGGAGGATCCCAGTTCTGCAATCAAAATCCTGGAGTATGCCCTGTTCTATTCTTGGTAATTAGGTATAGCTTCAGGCAGTCAGGGTGGGAGTCATTTAACTGAAGGTGTTGGAAGGTTAGCTATCAGTTCTGGACCGGCTGGTTGCCTGAAAAGGAGAGAGGCAGGTACTTCCAGTGAATGCTTTATCTCTCCTGAAACAGAAGAGATGAATCACTCTCTGGAGGTGTCTGTCTTTCTCCATTATTGCATAAAAGAAGCCTTAATGATAACATTGAACTTGATGCTGGTCTTTGCGACAGCTGGAGTTCGGTGAGGTGCATGTCGTGGTATTTGAAGTGTCACCTCAGCCATGTGCTGGAACAGGACTACCCTGAAAAAGTGTCATGGTTTAACCCCAGCCAGCAACAAATCCCCACCCAGGCTTATGTTCAGGGTATTGTAAAAAAAGAGGCATACTCCTAGTCTGAAGGTCTGTACTACCTAGTATAAATAACAGCTTGTTTATTGGAGTGATGAGAAGGTGATGTAAGGGAATAAACTACCTGAGACCATTTAAGACAAAAAAAAATAAACAAACTCAAAAAGCCTACAAAGCCTAGGAATTCAGAAAAATCAGTCTCTGAATCTAGCTGAAGCGATTGCACAAGTAACTAAAACTAGTTTCTTATTATATCAAGTCAGCAAGGCACATATTATGGGTAGTATCGTAGGGAGTATGCTGCTTTATTTTCCTTGGTTTGACTTTTATTCTAGCTGTATATAAACCAAATGCCTTTCTATTCAATTTCCAGTAGATAGCAGCACTTCACAGAGAGTAATTTTTTTTCTTTTTTTTTTCAGCGAAGGTGCATGTGAATCAATGAGGATGTTAAAATGTCTCCTTTCCTGTCCATAAGTTCAGTAACATTTAAATACATGCAATACATGCTGATTTTGTCACCACAGCTAATTTCTGAGGAGTACTGTTGAAGCATTGAATTTATCTTGAGACTGAGCCTGTTAGAAACCCTTATTCACAACACCAAGGAATAAAAGAAAAAGAAGAGAAAAATGGCTTTTCTTAGTCAATTTTTGTAGGTTAAAGTTACATTAAGTTCATTAATTGAAAGAGAGTGTATTTTCTTCTGAAACGTGATTAAACTTAAAATTTGTTTTAGGAGCAAGAATCATCAATGATTTGAAATGTCCTGACAAACCATGTCTGACTTGTTGAACCAAAGCCTTCAGAGTTCCTGAGTTTGGTGCACACCCTGGTTGTGGCAGAGGGATAGTTTCAGGCCACTGTGTTGGAATGACTGTGTCATCATGCACCTGCATGATGAGATTGTATAGACCAGGTGGGAGCACAGAGGTGTGCTCTCACAGGAGTTGATTCTGTTTGGCTTCAGCCACCAAACAGACCCTTTCTGAACCTTTTTTTTAGTAGATTGAGAGCTGATTTTGGGGAAATGATGAGAAAAATGACATTGTTACTAGATCAGATCTGTAATCAGATCCCTAGAAGGTAGGAAAAATGGATTATGAAACAGGAAAGTGAGTCATTATCATTCTCACTGTACATTTATTCCACCTAAACTTCTAATTATACTTAACACACTTTGATTTGAATAATTTCTTTAATCTTGCCATTTATATAGACAATTTTATCTACTGTAGGTTTTAAAATATATTCAGAATTAAAATCACTACTCACTTGTAATTGTCTGAAATTCCTGCACAGTCTTTTTCCTCTGTAAAATTGGTTGCAGCTGGGTTTGACAGAGGCAGCATGCTGTGTATGAGCACCTCACTTCCAATAACCAAAGGCAGTTGCATAGAAGTCAGTTTTCTTTCATATCTGCAGAGCAATTTTCTGAATCTTAATCTGAGTCTGTGTTATGAAGGTATGCAAGATCTTTACTCAGCAGAATAGTACAAGATGAAAAACTTTAAAATGAAGGTCAATTCCTTAGCTTTTTTTTTTTTTTTTATAGTACATTTAGCTGTTGTTGAGGTTGCTATTATGTATTTATTGCAGCAGTGAGTTGAAAGCTGAGATGTTATGTTCATGGCTTAACTGTTCATTTTTTTTTGTCTTCAGACCTTACATGAGTTGTGAGGAGAAGGATGCCATGTATGGTGAAGTCCTTTACTGGGCAAGCAGTTCCCCTGACATAAAGGATGACAAAATCTGGCTAAGTGGAAATAATACTGAGTTATTTTTGAATTGTGCTAAATTTATGATTGATGAAGTTCAATACAAGAGACTGACAAATGACTGAAATCTAAATTTCTGGTACATGGCCTGAAAATGTCTGAAGGCCAAAGAAAACAGCTTAATTTGCAGCATGCTCAGGACTGAGCCTGGACTGACATTTGCTTTATGACGACCTGATCTGCCTCTCTGGCCTAACCTTATTCCAGTTACCAAACAAATGGATTATCTGGGCTTACTTTTTTTTGGTGCTTTGGAAAACACTGAATACATGACTTAGCTTACTGGCATTAATCAGCTATATTAATATTTTGGGAAAATGTGAACTGCTTCTTTCTTGTACAGTAATCAAACACTGGTTTCATCATTGCTTGAAGTTTGGTTGGATAGCTACCATCCAGTTCTACCTCAACCACTGCCTGTGCAGGGACCCCACCATCTTTGGACTAGTGCGTAGAGCTCTGGTTTTAAGCAGAGCAGAATAAAAGCTACTTAAACATTTAAAATAATTGTCAAAAAACGTGAAGGACAGTTGAAAAAGCTTTGAATTGGTGGATGTATTTCTTGGCTATGTTTATCAGAGCTTAATTGCACATGATTAACAAAAATTTTTGCTCAAAAATAAAATGGTAGTCAATTGCACATCCAATAATTGAAAATCGTAAATGGGTCAAATTTGATCCCAGTAACTAGATCTCATTCCATTATTTTTAATAGAGTGACTGAACCTGCCTCATTGTTCTTGTTTCCGCAAACAATTAAGCAATTAACTCCACATATAAGCAGTGAATAAAATACATGAAAAAGCTTGTATGTAGTAGCTTAGAGGATTCTTCCATACAGTTCGCCCATGTGATTTGTTTCTTCTAAATAAAAGTATATTCTCAATATAAATTGGTTTATTCTCAAGCTCCACAGATACATTAATAAGCAAATCTCTGTGTGGCACAGTAGAGTATACATTTAGGTTACAGCAGCAGTACATTTTAAGTGATTATTATTTATTTTAAGTAGATTTAACTGCAATAACACGTTAATACATAGGTAGCATCAAGCTAGATTGGAAGACATGGACTGGTAAAAGTCCAGCCTACTGGTTGCATTCTGCTATTGTGGAGTAAATTGATTAAAAAGAGAACGTTAAGAATAGCATGAAGCTAGAGAAAAAGTGAAATTAAATTTTACATTAAAGTAGTAAATTTGATGTTTAGAATGGCATCTAGCTATCAATTCAAAATCCAATCCACATGGAACATGGGTCCCTGAGAATTTAGGAAATTATAAGTATTCACTAGTGATTTCTTTTCACATTTTCATCAATTCTGCCCCTGAAGATTGCTAAATGCTTCTCATGAAAGGAAGAGACTTAAGGCACAAGTATTCAGTGAGCATTTGTATTTGCATGTAATATTGACTAGTGATTTTCAGAATTTGTGTACACCCCTTTCAGAATGGAATATAAATTTCTGCTCTTAGCAGAGGCAACTTCTATGTATTTAAATGTCTGGAATTCCTTACAGATAAACTTTTCATGATTATTTTGGCAAGCAGCAGCCGCCGCATTTAGTGAGATGGCTCAGTGATATGGGTAATTCAGCACTTATTCACCGAAAGGGGAAAAATAAAACTCCTCAGCATAATGGGTAATGAATGTGTCTGACTTCAGTGACTACAAGGGGTGGATGGTGAATCATCTTCCTGCAAGACTGAATATAGCTCTTTTTCCCCAATACTTTCTGACATCTTTCATACTAGAGAATACATAAATTTCTTTTTTTTTTTCATGCAGCTTGACTTTAACAGCATCAAGCAAGTTATGCTGAACAAATCAGTCTTACTTGATGTCTGTTGCTAAACTTTATTATTCTTTCCGATTATCATGCAAGCTATTAATTGTTACAATTCCAAGTACGCAGTTTTGGAATATATTCACAATTTTTTCTGTATTCACTTAGGCAGTCATTTTGCATTGTTTTAATGAAGTGATTGATTGTAAAAAGACATAATGCATTAGGCCCTCAATATTACCTTGGCAGCTACAGAGTTGTCCCTTCTTATTTCAGAATGGAGGCACATAACTTCTTTCCTAACAGCTTCAGAATTCTTTCCATGTACACAGTGCTAATTTCTTCTGTTGCTGACTGCTGGTTTTGCTTTCCATGTCCAGATGAGTTGATCTATCCCTCAGCAGAATACAATCTGTTCACTTACACCAGGCAATTTTGTATCAAAACCATACCTTTGAGTTCTGACAAATGTTTTAGGATTTGTCATGTAGTAAAACACTATCTTGGTCCATGTTCTCGCTCTCTCCCAATCTTACCCTCTTCTTGTCTTGAGCAGATTTCTTTTTCAATCTCTATCTCTGTACTTCCAGCACTCTCCAATGTAGTTAGTGGTGTATATCTGTTATTGACTCTGCTGTTGGGCAATGTGACTGCCACTGTGCTGCTTGGCTCTGGACAGGACTGTGATGTGGACTGTGTCACACATCCAGTGACAGCATTTTTAAAGTGTTTTCTTGTATGATAATGTAACAGTGTAATTGTTTCAGTCTCACTGTTTGGTCCGGACAGTTGCACAATTGGCATTATTACTTATTAATCTTATTTGTCTGGGATAGTCTTCTTAGTCTAATGAATCATAGCTCCTGATGAGGTCCCACAAGACAGCATAGGGTTTTAAAAGCAAAGGGAATCAGGTCTTATTTTTCCCTCCCACAACACTTCTGCTTTTCAATGCCAAGTACTGTCAACCTGCCAAAAACAAGCATATATATATTACATTTATTCACCTGCTCCTCTTGATTATCTCAAAAGACATGTCAGTCTTGAGCTCTGAGCTGGAATCTTACCTGCTAACAAGTTGATGTGGAAGTCATCTGAATTAAGAAGAGAACAGATAAGGTCTTGATGCATCATTTCAGTAAAGGCCTGGGGTAGGAGCTCATGGGAGCCATCCAAGCTGCAGGATTTAACTGGCCATGTGAGCCTTTATTATCAACTTAAATCCCTTCAATGCCAGTCCTAGATGCCATTTGTAGGTGAGAGATCACTTGACTTTGAAAGTGTTCCTGAAGGACACAGCTCTCACCAAAATGCAGTCTAATAGCTCTGCTTTGGGACTCTAACAAAAAGGGGCTGTCAACTTGGTGAGAAATTGCTTATAGACAGAGAATTTTTCTTAAAGCAAATTGATACTTATTGATCATTCCTTTTACAGGAAGAAAAATGCTTTGTGTAGAGTCTTCACAAAAGGCCCTTCAACACAGGACCAGGTGAAGTAGCTTTGTTCCTCTCTGGAATGTAAGCTGACTTTATCTTTTTTCTTCTTTATCTAAAACCAGTTTTTCTCTATGTGGTTTCATTTTCAGGGTCAGGGCTTAATAGGAGTTTGTGGCTGAGATTTGCTCTGCTTCTAGTTTCTGCTTTAGAAATAAGTTGTATTATTGTGTTTATATAATGAATTTGTCAGTTAATGAGCTCTTTAGCAATTACTAAAAAAATAAATTAAAACCTTACAGAACTTACTAAAGGACATAAAACCCCCCGACTTAAAGTAAAGATTGTTTTCTGTATCATTACAATTTCAAAACCCAGCTTGGTGTCTGATGGCAGATCTGAGTTCTTAGAGAATGACAAAAATTGTTTATACCAGTGTTTGTTGACTTTGTCTTTTTAGCTAAGGGAAAAACTAAATATAGTGAAGGGTAACATAAATTAGAACTAGCCCAGAAATGACATCAGGATTTTGTTCATTTGGGATTGAGTATGAAACCAATAAGAACAGAGTATGCAGTCCTTATTCTCTGACCTCCTTCACAAGTTGGCATTCAGAATCACTCATGAACAAAACTTCTCAACCAAAAGCTTATCACAACCAAGTATATACACTAACACCTTTGAACAAATGGAATTTTAGATCCAGAAGGTTGGAGTTGTATGGAGACTCAATCTTACATTAGGAAAATCTTGGCTGATAACCTTCTAAACATCTCAGAGTCCTAGCTGTGATTGTAATAAGGCATTGTATGTCTTGTAATGGTGCTGAGTCAGCCACACTCTGTGGAGATTACAGACCTGTTATCACCTGCAGAAAGTTAATCTAGCAGTGCTCAAGGCTATAGGAGTCTAGATATTTCTTGTCACCCTAAAATACTGTTCTGCGAAAGACCCATTGGCAATGCAGCTGCCCATTTTAGCTACCCACTTGAAAATGTAGACCAAAGAATTCCTTGCACTAATATTAGCTGTGATGAGGTCATTGGACATATTACTGGTGGCTTTATAATTTTTGCATAATCTATTCTGCTTATTTATATTATGAGAAGTGATTGTTTGGAGTGTTGGAATTTGGAGAGTGAAGTTTTATTTTTTTCTGTCCTCCTTCTGCTATCCTGGACATGATTGGTTTCTCTTTGGTTCTTTCTTGGCACTCACACATATTATTCCTCTTCCCTTAATGTTGATACATGCTTTTTGTTTCTTTCTGACCTTCAGAAAAACTCTTTTAAAATGATTGAGCTTAAGGCAAACTGAGCGTGAGGATGTGTCTTGAATGAATGCTGCCCGAGGGAGTGGGGAGGGTGGAGGGGCAAGGTAGCCTAGCGGAAACATTCAGTGTGTTTCTTAATTACCTTTTCATAAATTGTTTTTAAAATTGTTCAAAAGAAGACCAAATACTTTGGGCAGAGAGCACTACTTTATTAATATTCCATTTTTAAAAAAAATTCCCTTGAATGACCTCCATGGATTATTTCTTCAGTTGTGTTTACGCAACATTTTCTCCTTGAAATCTTAAAGATAATTTCTTTACGTAAAGAACATAATGAATTCACAGTGTATTTTTAGCCACATTTGATCATGTAGCCAGACATGCCTGCAGCAAAATGACATTGGTGCTGACAAAAAACAGGTAGTTAAACAGGTAGGCTGTAAATATCTACAGTCATTGCTTGAAAGCTATCAATTATTTGTGTTCCCAAGTTTAACTGTTAAACTGAATATTTACCCTGCAAACTGAGAAATGGCAGCCAATCTGAACAAGTCATTTGCTTCTCAGTATTAATTTTGCTTCTTGTGCCAGGCTCTGTAAATGTTTCCTCATGTATCATTGTGACGGTGCCATACATTTGAAATGTCAAATTATGCAGTGTCTGGTGTCATACGAATAATATTAGCAGCACGGAGAGACAAAAAATACCATGCAGAGAATAAATACTTGTTTTCAGTATCTGCCTTGCCTGGTGTTGCAGTGCTATGGACAGAGTAATTTAAGGGTTGTTTGGATGTATAGAAGATACATCCTTTGAGTATTTTAGCCACCCCTTGAGGAGCCTTTTTCTTGTACTGAAAACAAGTGGTTTGTGCAGTTCAGATGCAGTATTTCTATCTTTCCCTATGCTCTTGCATCCAAAGTGAGCATGCCCAGAAAGGGCAGAAAAATGCTATCGATTTAGTACTTGTTTTCCAATTATTGTTAATTCACCAGCCTTTTGTGAGATATTATAGTGCTAAAGCAAAGTAAGAGGCAAACTTTCAGATGACTACATTTTACATGCAGCTCTTTATTTTGCTCTCCTGCCACCCCATTTACCATCAGATTTATACCAGACTAGCACAGCAACTAAAGATTAAACAGGGATTAACCTTTTTGGCTATCCACAATTTCTCACACTATTTGTAGAATTAATATAATTTACCACTGTGTTATTATTGTCCTAGTGGAGTAATACTTCTAATACCTCTATGGAGGTTAGAGAAGTCAGGGCTGTGTAACAATCTCTTTATAATAATAAGAAAAAGGTGATCACATTATTATTCTCAAGAGGTTTCACAGGAGGAGGGCCATGTTATGTTGTGCTTTGTCATTCAGACTGTGAATTTCTACCCAAAGTAAGAGATTCTGTGCTGTCTCTCCCTGGAGCCAAGCAATGCCAACTTGTTTCCACTATCCCTGACCTCTTTTCATGCCTCTTCCCACTCCATCAGAGGATTTACGAAGGAGGTACAGAGCTATTTCTGTCAGCATTTTCTTTTATGGTTTGAACATTTCAGGCTGGTGGATAAGTTGAAAGGGCTGAAATCCAAATTTAGTGTCCTTGGGCTTGATTAATTTGCTCATGCTTGAACATCCAGTGGTGTCTGAGCTATTAAGAGTATCCAGCAGCCTCTAGAAGTAAATGGGTCTCACAGAGTTCTTGTGAAATATATACCAGCTTTGCAGGGATTTGTCAGATACTCTGGTATGTGTATCTTAAGTGACACTAAGGCATTCAAGTATGCATCACCACACCAAACCCTAAATAATCAGTTTGCAAATTGGAAATTTGCAAATCAGTTTGCAAATTCAGAAATTCCATTTTCTGAATATCCAGTTCTGTAGGAAAGCAGTGAAGAGTCTGTGATGTTTCTGAAGGGAAAGCAAGTGCCTTCATCATGACTAAATGCCCACACTATTAGTCAGGTGCAGGAAACAAACATACAGGAAATTTTAGGCATCTCAAGCAACTGCTTGCGTAGGTGCAGGGATGAAGTGGAACTGAACCCCTGTCCTCATGGTGCATCTCTAACCTTATATATCTTATACAACCTTGTAAGTAAGCTCAGGAAGTGTAGGCTGGATGAGTGGAGGGGATAGGAATTGAGAACTGGCTGAATGGCAGAGCTCAGAGGATGGTGATCAGTGGTGTAGAGTCTGACTGAGGACCTGGAGCTAGCGGTGTTCTTCAGGGATCAGGACTGGATCTGGTTGCGTTCAACCTGGAGGAAGAGACAGAGTGTAACCTCAGAAAATTCACTAATGTTACAAAATTGGGAGAGTGGCCAATACCCCAGAGTGCTGTGCTGCCATTCAGTGAGACCTGGACAGGCTGGAGAGTTGGGTGGAGGGGAACACAGTGAAGTTCAACAAAGGCAAATGCAGGGTCCTGCACCTAGGGAGGAATAACCCCATGCAACAGTACAGGCTGGGGGCTGACCTGCTGGAAAATAGCTCTGGGAAGAAGGACCTGGGGGTCCTGGTGGACAACAAGTCATCCATGAGCCAACAGTGTATCCTTGTGTCCAAGAATGCCAGTGGTATCCTGGGGTGTATTAGGAAGAACGTTTCTAGCAGGTTGAGGGAGGTGATCCTGCCCCTGTACTCAGTCCTGGTGAGGCCACATCTGAAGTGCTGTGTCCAGTTCTGGGCTCCCCAGTTCAAGACAAACAAGGAACTAGTGGAGAAGGTCCAGCAGAGGGCTATGAAGATGATAAGGTGACTGGAGTGTCTCTTATGAGGAAAAGCTGAGGCCTGTTCAGCCTTGAGAAGAGACGACTGAGAGGGGTCCTCATTGATGCATACAAATAGCTAAGGGCAGGTGTCAAGATGATGGGCAAGACCCTTTTCAGTGGTGCCCAGTGACAAGACAAGGGGCAACAGGCATGAACTGAAACACAGGATGTTTTGTCTTAATTTGATGAAAAACTTCTTTACTTTGAGGATGGCAGAGCACTGGAACAGGCTGCCCAGGAGGCCTGTGGAATCTGCTTGACTGAAGACATTCACAATCCGCTTGGATGTGCAATCCTGTGCAACCTGCTCCAGATTAACCTGCTTTAGCAGGGGGGTTGGACTAGATGATCTCCAGAGGTCCCTTACAACCCCAGCCCTTCTGTGATTCTGTTCATATCCACATAATTTCTAGTATCTTTTCAATATGCTGAAGCCCAGTGTCTGAGATTTCCAAATAGCACAAAGCTCTGGATTTCGTTATTTAAACATGTGGCGTGTCTGCTTTCTATAGCCATATGAAACTTAAGGCCTCTAATGCAGAAGACATCTGTGAGCTGCTGTACACAATTCAGAATGAATACTGCTGTGTTAGGTTCCTATTTTTGGTACCTTCACTGGCTCCTAGTGTTTCATCTTGTGATAAAACTTTTGTTTTCTATAAAATTGTCTGCTTCAAGCAATATAATTGTATTACATTGTATATATCTAGTTCTCTGGGTGTCTTTGAGAATTTACGAAAGCACATTACTGTGTTACTCAGGTTTGAAATATACAGATGTAAAAATACTACACATACCAAACAGTGTATATGTCTGTTTCATGTATGTTTACGTATTAAAAAAAAAGATGGTTGATCATTTCTTGTTGTTTAATATTTGTTTTGATTCCAGTGTGGTTATTCTCTCAGTGTTAAAAGCTATGAGTCAAACTGGAAACTGTGGAAATATCTTTGGCTTCATGAAATGTGAAAAAAATAACACGCATATATTAATATTCTCCTTCTGTATTCATATTCATACATTCATATGTGTCATATTATAGTTGCAATATTTTTAATCTGCCCATGACTAAAGAAATATTGATAAGAAAGAATCAAGAGAAATCTGGAATATCATTGAATCTCTTGAATTGACACTATAAGAACAAGTCCAAGTGGCAGGAGTCCAAATAGTGCCGCATTTGTTCTTAAAAATTTCTGAACACAAGGATTTCTTAACTTCTCCAGCTGCTTCAGCACTTAACTCTCCTTATAAACAGTTTTTTCCTACACCTTACAGAAGTCTTCTTTACGAACATTGCTCATTTCTTGTATAGAGGATACACAGAAAACAATTAATCACTGACGTGTTTATGACAGTATTTCTCATAATCTCGTTATGCCTCTGCTCTGTTTGAAACTAAGTCAATCCTATTGCTCTATACTCTCTCCTCAGATACGCTGTTTATCTGTCTTGTTGATTTCTGCTGGACCTAATTTCCTGAATTGTCACCTCTATGTCTGATGAACCACATCCACTTGTCCCAGATTTGCATTTGCCTTTTTGTGTCAGCATTGTACAAATTGCTCCAGTGAAGTTTATAGCATCTCAGTCCACTTCTGCTAGAGGGTTTGGGGATTTTTGCCCGTTGTTGATGATGGTGGTGGATATGAGGTACCTGAAGAAGCGTCAAGAACGTGGCCCAACTGTGTGAGGTGTTGTATGAGCAGAGCACATGAGACAGCTGTGCCTCCAGGCAGACCCTGTTGCCTTCTTGCACACCCCAGTGCTGTTCCATGGGACATTTCTTTGCTGTGCACTGCTTGTTGTAACTCAGCTGAGACTGTCTCATATCTACTACTTGAAATTTGTTTGAATGGATTGATTGTATAAAACTGTTTCCAGTAGTTAGTTAGCTGAAAGAACCAGATCTCTGGAGAATGTGTGCAAATAGTTTTTCCTTGTAACACAGAAACTGCTACTGTTTTAATCCAACATGTCCTCAGAAAGCAGTGCCTTTCAACCTGTGTACAGCATCAAATTGTTGGAGTTGCTTTCTGCAACATTCATTTTTGCCCTTGACATTTACAAAGCCTCAACTAGGAAAAATCTCACACAGTCATTATAGCCAAATTGTGGCTATAGCAGGATAGTCATATGGATCAATGAAAGCTTTGCCTTGGTGGTCAGTGCAGCCAAGAATCCACATGTCATATCATAAAATACATTTTTGTATTCCTTGATTCTCCTTCCCCCATCTTACAGAAGCACTGAAAAGATATCTGGTGTCTTCATCTGACATGGAGCTGCTTGGCAGAGTTAGTTAAATCATCCTGGGGAATTAGACTCTTTGAAAGTCAACTGATGCAGTATTTCCTCTAAATCTTGCATTTCCTGTATCCATCTTTAATTACAAATATCTTTTATTCCTCTGTCCCCATCACAGTCATTAAAGGCACATGAGGATATTAATTTCTAAAGTGATTTATGTGCCTGGCTTGCCTGGGACCTGCCAACGTCACAGACAGGGAGATTTATTGAATGTGAGCATTTGTCCTCTGTGGCTTGTTCTGCTGGGAACAGTCCTGCCTCTCCTCAGCAGTGTAGGTACACTTTTATCATAGAAGCATAGAATGTTGAGGACTGGAAGGGACCTTAAAAATTATGTAGTGTCAACCTGACCTACTATGGGCAAGGGCACCTACCACTAGACCAGGTTGCTCAAGACCCCATCAAATCTGGCTTTAAACACTGCCAGGGTTGGGGCATCCACAACCTCCCTCGGGAACTTGTTCCAGTATCTCACCACCCTCACAGTAAAGAATTTCTTCCCAATAACTAGCCTAGATTTCCCCTCTTTCAATATGTACCCATTACTCCTTGTTCTATCACTACAGTTCCTGTCAAAAAATCCCTCTCTAGCTTCCCTGTAGTCCTTGTTCACATACTGGAAGTTTGCTACGTGGTCTCCGCACAACCTTCTCTTCTCCAGCCTGATCAGTCCGAACTTTCTCAGCCTTTCTTCTTAGGGGAGGTGCTCCAGCCCTCTCACCAACCTCATGGCCCTCCTCTGGACTTGCTCCAGCAGTTCTATGTCCTTCTTCTGTTGGACACATAAGAACTGCACCAGCACCGTGCACAGCACTCCAGGTGGGGTCTCACAAGGCCAGGGTAGAGGATGAGAATCCCCTTCCTCGACCTGCTGGCCACGCTGCTTTGGATGCAGCCCAGGACACCGTTTGCTTTCTGGGCTGTGAGCGCACACTGTGATTGCAGATTGTTTTTCATCAAACGTCTCCCGAGTCCTTCTCTGCAGGGTTTGTGGCCACAGAAAGGTATGTGCTCTTGGCTTCTCGGCCGGAGCTGGCGCTGAGAAGCCGCGGCGGTGAGCGCTGGAGGCCGCAGCGCTGTGGCGGAGCTGTCCCGCAGGTGGCGGTGCGCGGCCGGGAGACGCCGCGACAGCGACAGCGACATGGTCCGTCCCCAGCGCCGGCATCATCGCGGCACAGCGGTGCCGGTGCCAGCCTGTGCTGCGGCTCGGCTCGGTCGGAAAGGGGCATTTGTGGTCCTGCTTTCCTGCCTTCTTCCATTCGTCATCTTTTCTGCCTTTGTTGGTCCTACGTATAGAATCGTTGGTATAAGGGGAAGGTTGTAAAATACCTTCCAGCCAGACTACAGCTTCTTTCTCTGTAGGAGTACCAGAGGTTTTTTCCCCTCTTGGTAACCTTCTGCAGGTTCAGGTGAGCTCTTTGCTGCCAAAACCAGTACAGGTATTTCACTACAAACTTGAACACTGGCCACGTTTTCCAGCCTTGTTACCATAGTATTTGATGTTCGGATGTTCCCTTCACCGTTGTCTTGGGGCTTATACTTATGTTTTCAGTACATTTAGAACATTCTGCAATGCATTTTCTTTGTAAAATATGAGTATCCTCAGTTTAAACACTATCAATTTTTTCCTCATAGAATTTTTCTTTTCCTAATTAAGCTACTTTTGCAGCTAATAGTGACATTTAGAGAAGAAAAACTAGTGAAGCTGAAGCAGACCACTTATTGAAATCTAGAAATCATTATCATAGAACTCATTACTTTTCATGTAATTTTATTCTGTTCATGTTTGATTTGATTAGAAATGTGAAACAGGTTGCAATATTTGAAGTGCTTTACTTTCTTTAAGCCTTCTTCAGTGCTTAAGGAAATATAGAAAAACCATGGATTTTTTTTAACCCGTATTGTTTTCTGCTGGGTTTTTTTGTCTGTGGATTTTAGAAACCTTGGTAAGGCAAGCAGCAGCTGTGGGTATGAACCATGACAATGAATACACATGGCTCTGGTAGTGAGAAGTCTCTAAAATACGCCTTGTGCAACACCATTTCTGTACACAAATGCAAACTCCACAAGGTTATTATTTCCAAAGACAAACAAATGCAAATAAGGCAGATTTACTACTATAAATATTGTAATTTGCATGTCTGGATGAAAAGCTAGGAGTTTGACTTAAATTTTGTAGATATAAGTAGAAGGTTCAAATGCTTTCTGATGTAGTTGCTAACATTTCTGATTTATTGATTTTGATTTTTGTTTTATTAATTTTTATTTTTGTGCAAATGTATATTCCCATTATTGACTTTAAAGTATCTAACACAGGCTGCAATGTAAATTGTAGTGAGTTATTTTAAACAGAGTTTGACATTATACTATACTTAGGATGGTGAATCCCAGATTTTGAGGCAAAGTACATGAAGTTTGTATAATTTTACATCTTTCCTTTTATTTCTTTGTACAAAGCTTCATTTGTTGACTTTTGCTTTTGCAAAGTCACATATTTTAGCCAGTGGCAGCTTTCCTTTGCCACATTTGCATTTGCTTTTTTTCCAAGATCATATGAGGTGATTAATGAATTGACTAAACTATGTATCTCTTTTTCATGTTTGCTTTTAAAGTAGTGGAAAGAAGATCAAATTAATCATCAGTAGTCTATAAAGAATTTAACCAAGTAACTCTTCATCTTGCGGTGTGTTTTTATCACCTGTATCAAAACGTATTTATGGTGTCCTTCTCAAATGTGTGTTCTTCTGCTCTCTTACTACAATTTATTAATCTGACAAATATGATGAACGTTCATGGCAGCATTGAGGAAGGGCATTCAGCAAGGTTCACTCAATCTCCCTGATTTTACAACAACAAAATTCCACAGGAGAACTGCATCTTCGGTGATTTATTATATTAGAGCACTGATTCTGTGACCCATTTCTGCTGTTGTGATCTGTCTTGGATTCCCAGGCATTGTAGGGCACACCTTCTTGCAGTTTTGCCATTGGAAAAAGAGGGGTGTAAAGATGAACAACATAGTTCAACCCTGAGTTTCATGGGTCTGTGCCCTAGGGCAAGGCACTGGATGAGGAGGTTACTGCATTTCAAGGAGTGGAGCATTTCTCATCCTTGAGTGGCACCCAAATATCTGATAATGATGTGGGAAGGCAGAAAAGAGCTGGGAAATTTGGGGGAGATCCATTTGATTCAGTGCTCTGGCCAAAGCCAGAAACAACAAAATGTGGCACCAGACTGATGGCATCTGGCTATAATGGTGCTCTCAGAGATGGTGGTGATGCAAACCAGACTGCTTTTGTCCATTAGACTGCAATAGCCTCAAATAGCAATTTTGGCATAATTTTCGCCATTAATTTTTTAGTGTAACTATATTATTATTTTAATTTTAATTTTAATTTTAATTTTTTTATTATTATGCCAGATTTTCTTCAAACTTTTTCTTTACTTTTCTCACTCCCCTTGCTGAATTAAGCTATATTTGAAACTCTTCTAGTGGAGTATTTGTGCCATCTGCTTTCTATAGCAATTATTCAAATTATTTGCAACCCTCAATTCCAGCAGGGGTGAATCTAGCACAGATTTCCTGACTGACATATTTTTGCCCTGCAACATGTCACAACTGGTACTGATCTGTAATTCGGGATTGGGTGAGGGTGGAGGGTTCTGTTTACATTTCCAATTATTTCAGTGTCTGACTCATAGGAAATCATAATCTCTTAGATTTTACAGAACAAATAAAGGGAAAGAGTGGTTTTGAATGTTCTCCTTCCTTTACCATCTCAGCCTGTGCTAGAATCCTCCAAATCCTGAATACTCTAAATTGTTCACAGCACTGAACAAAGCTCATCATGTGCCTGCACTATTGAGAATACAGGCCCCTCTTTGTTTTGCTATGATTAAGGTGCTTCAGTAGTGTGACCTATGTTTGCCCTGCCTCTGGTGATATTCACCTGTATACCAAGAAGAATGATTTTTCTACTTCTTGTCCTTGGCACTTTTTCCTAGTAAATCAGGGTTTTTGAAATGCAAACCCAAGGTACTCAAAGTAGCAATGGATCTGCATAAACGTTTCATAGTTTAATTTTTGCAAAAAATTAAAAGGAAGTCAGGAAAGGTAATGTGCATATTAATGTGAAAAGAGGACCCTTAAATTGCATTAGAAAGTGCCACAATGCTATAAAGAGATAACTAAACCCTGTCCATGCTGATGGGCATGTCAGCTGAGAGTTATAGGCAGTTCTGGTCTATTTGTGGCCTCCTCAATTAAGGAGACCTTAAGAACAGTATTAAAGTAACTCCACAGTCAGCAGAAATATTTTTAGCTTTCAGCAAGTATTTATTCATTTTATAGACAGACACAACTTCAAAACAACATGAGAGGACTGTGCAGCCTCCACCCTGCCCCAAGTTTCCAAAGCTGTGTGGGGAGAACTAACGTCCAGGCCCCACAGATGGAGAAAATTATGAAAGATTTTAAGTACAGAAGTACTTTATACCATGTACTACGAGAGGGGCTGTGGGTCACCACTGTGGCTCTTCCTTTTCTTATGGCTATTATTTGTTATAATTTTATAGCATTTTTAAAATTATTATTACTAGGAACCTGGCTTTGTCTATCTTAAAGAATTTTGACCTCTTTGCATGTTGTGCAATTTTACACATGTACACATGAAATATCTGTCATTAGTGCCAGGAGTGGACAAGTGACACCACTGCTGTTTTGACAGACATTCCAACTGAAGGAAAGTTTTAATTTACTCACTGGGCTGATAACTTCCAATCCTGCATATTGCCTCACTGTTGTGGAACTCGACTGCTTTTTGGACATTTGGACTTCTGTAGAGTCAAAATATATTTAGGCGGCATCATCAAAGAGTTACAAGGCCAAGAGAGGTGGAGATTGGCCTCATATAAGGGTCTTAAACCCCAGAATAGAAAGCCAGCTTGAAGCTATGTGGAAGCAGCAAAAGATCTTGCTTTTTAGAACAAGGTCAACTTTAGCAAATGTGTTACATGGCTGATTCCAAAAAGCTGGTAATTCACATTTGCGTGGTTGTAACTTCTGAGACACCCATTGCAAATCTCCTTCTGGGCAGACCACGTGCTAGCTGATGAAGGAGTTTGAGCTTTGGCTCCATCTTCAAATGGGCTAGAGGCTGAGCCTGTGCTTAAGGCTTCCAGTTACTGCCCATCGGGAGACCACTAACAAATTTAGGAGCTTCGAATGTAGTTCTAAAAGCAATAAAAAGTGATTCAGCCCAAAGAAAAATGCAGGAGAGAGAAGAAGTTAAAGCTCAGCATAACTGGAACAGCATCTATGGGTTATCTGAATATTTAGATTAGGTGATCTAATGGTGAATTTTATGAATCTTTGCATAAAATGTTTCCTTAATTTCATTACTTCATGAAATTGTCTATAGTCATATAATAAAGCGGAAATGTTTCCACTTTAAAAAGTTTCCACCTGAGAATATTGGTAAAAATCATTGTCTTTGCAGTCCTTACAAAAGTATTTAAAACAAGGTCACTGCGCAATGGAGTTTTCCTTAGTAGAGCACTAAACTCAGTATGTGTAAATGCAGTTTGTCTCAGGGCTCAGCTTCAACTAGAGTGAATTTTCTTATCACACAAAATTTTCTGAGTTTATTTTAGAATATTTTCCACATCACATCAGGGTGAGTCAGAGGCTTTTCAAGGTAGTGGAAAAAATTCTGCAGTTTAATAAACAGCTTATTGATCAGGAGAGCTATGTGAGAGACCAAAGACTAAATTCCCATCATGATTTGTAACAGCAGTTTATTCTGGATTTCAGGTAGCCCAAAAGTGTCTTTGGTTATTTGTGGTTGAAATGTTCACTGTCTTATTTTTAGCAAAAATTTAGTACTGAAGCAGAGAAGCCTTCTTATTTTTTTATTCTACATCTTCTATTTTCTCACTTAAATCTTTGCTTTGATTTAACAACAAACATACATCTCTGCCTTTTTTTCTTATGGTGTACATTTCCAGTATATTTTTTCTCTTTCAATTTGTCCTGTTTCTTGCACCTCCTCACTTGTACTTTCCAGATGTCTCCTTTCATGATCTGAAAGTGCTTCTGAATAAAGATGAGGCAATATTTAGTCCAATCCCAGACAGTCTTTTGTTCAGGTAATTGCTTGGAACCAAGCAGCTCTTAAGTGCCCTGACTTCCCTGACTGAGACTGACTGATGGGGAGATTAAGTAAGGCAGAGATTTATAGCCAACCCAGTAAGAAGAAAGGAAAAATGTAGACTCATTTAAATAAGGTGGTTTTGATTTGTGTGGGTTTTTTTTTTTTTTTTT